>JARQZK010003695.1:242500-369937 GCA_030704885.1 Cynegetis impunctata | reverse complement strand
TCTGTCTCTCTCTCTCTCTTTCTACCGCCCTCTCTGTTTCGATCTCTCAACCTCGCTCCCTTTGAAAGACCGTTAGGATGCTGTATCGTTTCTCTCTCTCTTTCTCTCTCTCTGTCTTTTTCTCTCTCCCTACCATATTGTTTGGTGGGTACAGCTGTTGGCCATTTCTTAAAACGAAAAGAGAAAGTGACGTCAGCGTGCTCGTTTAAACGTACAAATTTTGAAGTGTTGAGAACGCTCATCGCATCTCTCTTAAACAAGTTCGTTAATTACTACGATATTACTTAAACAAATTTACTGTTTACAGTAAATGTATTAGTTTAAGAAGCTTAGTTTGAGTAATTAATAAAAAGTGCAAGGCTTGCTTGTATATTGATAACATTATGGAGTCCAGCGAACAAAGTGATATTACGGAAGCATCGACGTCTACTGGAGTCAGGTACAAATATAATTTCATTAATTCTCATTCAACAATAAAAAAATATCTTATTTGTGTCTTATTATCATCCTTTTTTATATAGGCATGATGAAAGCGATCCTGATGAAAACGAACAACAATGTTTGCTTTGCGGAAAAACTATGGAAACATCAAAATCCTGCGTTGTTAAGGAACGAGGCATCCGTAATTTCATACAGGCAAGTGTAAAGCGTAAAGATAACAAGCATGTCGAATTGGAGAAATTGAAAGAAATTACTGTACACCAGACGTGTCAAAGGATGTATCCGAAAGAATCAAATATTAAAATGGCATTAGAAGCGTTCTCGGAAGAATGTCGAGTAAATCGAAAAAGGCGTCAAGATGGTCGTAATTTTGATTTTTGTAAAAACTGTTTTATCTATTCTAATTCATTGAATTGTTATCTATCGCATAAAAACGTAGTAAAACAATCTACTTTTGATAACGTCGTAGCCCAATTAGAAGTTTATCCAAAAACTGAAATCAATAAGATTATTTCTTCGCGCTTAGAATCTTTGAAAAACAAAGACGATAATTATTACATTGACAATATTGTAGGTTATCATGCTAGATGCCTCAGTAGTTTTTGTATGTACAGACCGAATAATGTAAAAGGAAAACCGATTAGTGATGATATGTCTGATTTATTATCTTTCACAATTAATCATATTGTAGAGAATAGCTATGAGTGCCAATTTTCATTGAAAGAAATTTTAAATAAGTACAAAAAAATAAACGAAGAAATTGATCTACCTAGGCTCGATAGAATTGAAGAACAATTGAAACAGCATTTTGGAGACGAAATAGTAATGTATTCAAGGAATAACGATCGGTTTGTTTGTTTTAAAAATACGTTAGGAACATATCTTGAAGATAGCTGGTATTCTAACCGACAAAAAAATGATCAAGAAGAGAAATTAAGAATCGTAAAGATGGCCGCGCACATAATATTGCAAGATATACGAGCAATGAATTTCGATTTAAATAATTACAACTCGCCTTCCGAATTCTTAAATAATGTAACTGATACCTTACAATTATTTTTAAATATTTTGATAAAAACACACAAAAAAACTCCTAAAAATGGTTCTTGGTCAAAATGGGAAAATAAAATTAGTACTGCAGCTCATATTTTAATGTCTTCTGTTAGACCGCGATCTTTTTGTTCAACTATTTTATTAGGGCTTTCATGCATGATACATACAAAATTCGCAGCACGGGGACTCGTTGACTGTTTGAATAATTTAGGTTTATGTGCCTCATATTCCGAAACTATCCGCTTTGAAAATTCAGTTATCAATGATCGAGAAGTTTTTCGAATAATTGATGATGCGTATTTGCAATTCATTTATGATAACGCAGACCACAACACTGCCACGATTGACGGAAAAAATACATTCCATTGCATGGGCGGTATAATGTGCGTAACCCAGAGGTCCTCTGTAACACTTAGCAATTATATTCCTCGTTTAAAAGGAACCTTGCCGAAACCTAATCCGTCCAGTAGTACGTCCGGGTTCCTTCCGTTGACTGATTTCAAAAATAAAAAACCCTTCAAATTAGATTCCGTAATAATTCGTGATTGGAAAGACATTAATTGCACTGATTTTTCAATTAAAATCGAACCGATAGATTTATTGTACTTTTTTGGTAAGCATACTGCAGCACAGACTACTCCTAATTGGCATGGGTTTATGAATAAATTCCACACATTTAATACAGATTATTCTACATCAAAACTTATTGCTTTGCCATTTATTAATGCACCGCCAAGTGATCATATAACTATATTAACTACTTTGATAGATGCTAGGTTGAGAGCAAATGTAAATAAACAAAAGCACTGTTTCGTCACATATGATTTGCCACTCTTTATGAAAGCAAATGAAATAATTTCTTCTATCGATCCTGCAAATGATCCTCATAATTTACGCTCGGTTATTGCACGTTTAGGAGGTTTCCATTTGTTAATGTCGTTCAACGGGTCCATTGGTAATATAATGAATGGTAGCGGTTTGAAAGAGGCTTTTTGTACAATATACGCGGAATTATCAGCTGATAAAGCTTTAGGGGGTCATGCGTTTTCGCGATCTGTGAGAGGTCACCTCCTAGTACAAGCTGCTCTTGCCACTATTATTCTTAAAAAAATTGATTTTACTGTAGATGAAATTGCTTATTTGAATGAAGGGTTAAAAAAAGTTGGAGAACAACATTTTACAGATTATTTGTCTAATCCTTTAATGATCCAAGTAAAAGAAAAATTTATTGCCGCAACTCAAAAATTAGAATCAAATGGCCCTACTAGTCAACTCTGGTTACAATATTTCAAATTGATTTGTTTAATCTTACGATATATCGATGCGGAAAGGTCTGGAAATTTTGATTTACATTTAGAAACAGTGCTTTCGATGGTACCAATTTTTTTTTCTTCAGGCCACCATTTATATGCTAAAGCTTGTCTTTTGTACCTTCAAAATATGATGAAGTTAAAAGGAGAAATGGACTTAGTAGAATATGATAAATTTTGTAGGCAAGGTTACTTTACTATAAGGCGTTCAAGTAGATTTTGGTCTGGGATCTGGTCCGATATGACTATTGAGCAAGTTTTGATGCGGGCAATAAAATGCATTGGCGGTTTAACTCATGGTCGCGGATTAACTGAAAACGTAATTGCAATGTGGATTTTATCTAGAGTAGCCGTGTTAGAAGTCGGTAACGCGATGGAGATATTTTGTAATATTAAATTCACTTCGTCCGAACAACACGTCGACAATCGCGTTTCTCGTATGATGAAAGACGCAGACGATTTGACGAAAATCCAACAATTTTTTGAGAATTATGATCCGTTTCCCGAAACAGACAATATTATTGGAATTTATTCAGGAGTAGTAGGTGATTTAGCAACTGTAAATTGTCACAAAGCATTTGAAATCGGCAAAGTTTCAATGGAAGAAACTTCGGGAAAAAAATTTACAGACATTAAATACAAAAGAAGTAATAAACTTGTGCATTTAGCGGCCGCGAATTCCGTGATGAAGAACGCAGCTGACGAGGAAGTTTATATGTTGCCACTGCTTATTTTTCAAAGAATTTCATTAAATATTAAAAATGAAGATGACATCAAAGAATACAGTAGTTTTTATGAATTAGCTCCCATTCCACTATCTCTTTTTAATGAAAATGGCATGCGCAAAACAAAAAAAGCATCTTTTTTTACAAATTTTAATTTTACAAATGAAATAGAATCTTCAAATATTACGTATATAAATGACGGCGGGTATTTTTTACATAAAGTAGTTTGGCAAAGTAATTTAATAATAGAAGAAATAGTAAGCAGGTATGTTTCATATGCAAAAAGACATTATAGTTCAAATAGTTTTTTCATTTTTGATGGTTACCCCGATGACGAAACTTTGTCAACAAAATCTGTTGAGCGCTCGCGTAGAAAATTGAAAAATATCGGTCGAGAAATTGCTTTTGATAAAAATACCAAAATTACTGTAAACCAAGTTCAATTTTTAAATAATGAGAAAAACAAAAGTAGGCTGATAAACATGATTTGTAATGCTCTCAATGAATCCGGATTTCGCTCAAAAATTGCTCCTGAAGACGCTGATAGGGTTATCATTGTGACTGCAATCGAAAATGCTCGCTTGGATTCTGACGCGACGATAATTATCGTAGGCGAAGATACCGATTTGCTGGTTATTTTTACGCAACTGGCAGAAAACATCAATAATATTTATTTTTGCAGAGATTGTAAAGGTTCACCAAATGAGTTTTATAGCTGTGACAGTTTTAAATATCCACATTTGAAAAAAATAGTTGGCTTTTTACACGCATTTTGCGGCTGCGACACCGTTTCTTGTTTTTATGGTATGGGTAAAAATAAATTAATTGACTCTTTCTCTCATAACACCTTAGTAGAATTAGCTGAAATTTTTTAAGATCCAAATGCTAATTGCGAAAAAATATCTGACAATGCTTTCAAACTAATCCTCGGAATGTATAGCACAAAAGCGGAGAAATTTTTGATAGAAAAGTCTACCTCTTTTTCTTTGAGTGATTTGCGATATTTACACTTTAATAGAGCGAAAATAAAAACAAAATTCGGTTTAGAAACATTACCACCAACTGAAGGAGCCGCGAAACAACACGCGTTTCGTGTTTTTTATCAACTGCAGATTTGGCTTGGTAATGAAAATCTACAAGCAACAGATTGGGGTTGGCAAATCAAAAACAATCATTTAGTGCCTGTAGGGAGTAAAGACCCATGTATTCCAAAAAACTTACTTGATCAAATTTCATGTTCGTGTAGCAAAAAAGGATGCGTCGATGGTTCTTGCAATTGTAAAAAACACGGAATACCATGTTCGAATCTCTGCGCTAACTGTCGGGAAGATTCATGTTTTAATTTAGATGCGAGCAAAAAATCAAATGAGTCTGAGTCTGAATGTGAGGATGATTTTATCGACGAGGATGAAGGCAGTGAGTTAGGGCTAGACGATGTGCGTGAAAATATTGAGGAAATAGAATTTTTGCCGTCTAGTAGAAAGAAAAAAAAATTGTAAAAATCTGTATATAAGTAAATATTTTTATAAATAGATATACCTGTATTATATAATATGTAAATATGTATGATATTTATGTAAATATATATGATATTTATATATGATATATATGTAAATATGTATGTAAATAAATGTAAATAAATGTAAATACCTGTAAACATCACTTTTGTTCATTTATAAAGACATTTATTCCCATATCATTAAAATAAAGTTCAAATAATTTCAAATTTCGAAATTTGTACGCTTAACTTTCAATTATTTATAAATTCTGAGTAAATAATCAATTTCCTCGAGTTCGTTAGACCCCAATTAAAAAAAAAAATTATTAAGATAGCTTTCATGGTTGCTGAAATATTCAAATGTAAAAATTACAAGCGCGCCGCGGCGTATCTCTATATCTATATATACGCGCCTCTCCTCAACTCCTTCTTCCCCCACCACTCGAGCGGATCCGCGCGCTTAGCCGTTTCCAGCCGACTTTCCCGGCTGTTCTAAGGTACTTCCCATAATTTTGATGAAAAACCAGAATATACGATTTGTTGTACGGAATCTATATTTTTTAAAACCGTTTTCAAAATTAAAATCGGACAATCCCTGACGCAACTATGAATTTTGCAAAATACCGCTTAAAAAGTTTGTATTGCAATTGCAACAAAACTAATTAAGTCACAGCGTCCGATTTTTGCACACGTAAAGTGCATAAACATTACTACAATTCCCCGAAGATTCAGTCCTAAAAAATGAAAAGAAACAAACTTATGAATTTTTTAAAAAACGTTGAATTTTCTACTTTTCCGGGATTTTCTCGGGTTTTAATCATCTGATCAGGTCGCTCGAGGTCTAGTTTTGTTCGTAATTTTATTACCTACATTTTGTCTATTGATAGCATCAAGATTGCTTCATTATTCGTTGAGTTATTCGCAAAAAACTAAAAAAAGTGCCTTTTTTTCGTTAAAAATGTTTATAACAAATTCCCTGCTAATATTTGCGAGTCCAAAACGTGTCACAATTGATCTCACGACTCCTCTGCACACGCCGGCACAGTCCGTTAACAGGTAAAATTTATGTCAAAAAAACACTCATTTGATGCCCTATTGCTTGGCCTATTACACTATTTCTGGGCCTGACCAAGTGCGACCTTCGAATTTTGCAAAATTAAAAACACAAAATTCAAGGAGGTTCTTGTAGACTTTTTCGGAAAACATTGGTGTAGTGAGGAAATGAAATTATTTTTAGGCAATCGAAAGATTCATTTAAAGGACCCCGCACATTTAGTTAGAAAAAATGACGACAGTTAAATTCGCTCAGTTTTGGATATATTATAGATACTGGCTAGCTTTAAAACATATCAATTTTAAATTCTGTTCCCACGACTGGTTTAGGATATAGAGTGGTCCAAATGTCAATGTCCAGAAAAATCATCTTCACAATTTTAAAAAGTGATGTTAACATATAGATTTTCACTAAAATATGATAACTTCACTGAAAAGCCGCTTTTTTAAGAAAGCCATCCAAATAACTTGAAAATGAGTGCGGCATATACAGGCTGTTTACTCGATGAGTTTGTGTATGCGGCTTCAACTTCGACAGTTTTATGTAAAAAAACTCCATTGCTAGCTCAACTGATAACAGACGATATCTCAAATAGTGAAAGAAAATAAAGCTTCCTACCGTGTATAGTTTAGAAAAAAAAATGGTCCAAAAGTTGAAGTCTCCGAATTTTTTTTCTTTATTACTTGAAAACTTTTTATTTGTGAGGTGCTGGAGAAAAAGTGACTCAGTTTTATATCAGTAAGTCGAATAGTCTATAAAAGGCACATAACTGACGTTTATATACCGTGTGTTCATTTTTACAGGCATACCTGGTAGACAAATAATAATGTATTAATTATTGTTCATCTTGAGTCCTATAGTAGCGAGGTTCTTGAATAAAGAATTATTTTTACACTTTAATTTCGATCAGATTAATATTCATAATTTAATGTCTCGATTCGGATCATGAGCTCATGTTTCAAAATATATTGCACTTTTGAGGGTAGGTAAGTATAGAAGCATCTCGTTACTGGCTATGTTTCTTCCTCATATTAGATCCATAGTTGATTTACTTCGTAGCAAAAAGTTACACATCATAGCGTTTCTTCGTACAGTCGACATCTTTCAACAATTCATAGTTGGAAGCAGTCTCAAATAATCGCCTTTTGGATTTCGTTTCTTTTTACACATGAATATGAGATCTATTTGGATATAGTATTTATTTTTTCATTAGTAACAATTGACCGTTATTCGAACATTCTCGTAACTCTAACGACATAAGGCTTAAGTTATACGTTGAAAAAAAACTGATTATCTTCATGCATGTTGTATCCCTGTATGATTTGAATTCTGTGACTGCTGATAAATTCTGCAGAGAGTTACACAAAATCCATGATCAAAAAATTATGCTCTTCTGTGTTCATCCAAATAATAATATCTTCTGTGCATTGAGTTAGTATAGTATCTGCGCTTTCAACGTTATTTTCTTTATTGAGTTTATTATTAGTGGGTTAGTTGTAACTGTTTGTTGCTAGTTTTTCTATTACTTCGTTAAGCTACATTTCAGAGTTTGAATAAACGTGACTTTAATTGAAAAATGAATAATCAAGTTCGTCACTTTTGCTTTGTTTGTGGAATCCAGGGATTCCTTGAGAACATGAAACGAATAGATCGAGAAGACGATGCCGAAAAAAGAGAAATTGCTATAACTAAACGACAGGAACGAAATATGGAGGAAGTACATATAACGCTTTTCACAAGACTGTGTATAAATTGCTACCTCCAAGTAAGTGAAGAAGTACCGGATGCAAATGACGACCCTCATATAAGACTGAAATTGAATACCCTGACACACGTTTCAGACAGTAGATGTTGTATACACCATCTCGATCAAAACCCAATGATTCCTAGTCCATTGCTAGTTGCATTACCTTGCATCGTCAGAAATGTGAGCCTTAAGGCAAGTCAACTAACAAATTTCTTCAGAAGATAAGGGGCGCTTTTGATCACCAAACAAAGTGGAAGTATCATGACGAAAACAGTTTTTCCGAAGATGAATTCAAAGCTTTATGTCCTTTAAGTAAAGACCACTTTCGGAATTTGTATACTTTTTGCAGGCCTGTTACTAATGAAAACTGCAGAAGATGTGTATCGAAATAGGACCTTCTAATGTTCCTTTGTAAACTCAAACAGGGGCTGTCAGACGAATTTCTCAAAGTTATTTTCGTTTACAAATCGAGGCAAAGTGTGAGTTAAGCTGTGTCAACTGTACGGACGTCTATAAAGAATAACTTCGTACCGAACAACCTGGGATTTACGGCAATAACACGACAAGACTTTATACGACAACATGTAACTGAATTTGCAAATAGACTTTATAATCCACAACCTAACGAACCCAAAGCCATAGTTTATGTAGATGGCACCTATAGCTATTTGCAAAAAAGCACCAATTTCCGGACCTTACGCCAGTCATATTGCGTTCATAAAGGGCGCCACCTTATTAAACCCTCCCTGATTGTTGCCCCCGATGGTTATATTTTATCGATTCTTGGTCCTTATTTCTCAGATGCCTCGAACAATGATGCTGCTATTCTGCGAAATGAATTTCAAAGAGACGTTGAAGGAATGAGAAATTGGTTCGAAGAAAACGATACGTTCGTAGTCGACCGCGGGTATCGTGACGCCTTACCGCTCTTGGAAGAACTTGGTTTCAGACATAGGATGCCCCCTTCTCTCCAACGTGGAGAATCACAGTTATCAACTGAAGATGCTAATGAAGCGAGGCTAATAACAAAAACAAGATGGATCATTGAATCAAGAAATGGCCATTTAAAATCAATTTTCAAGTTTTTTTCGAACATCATTTCGACTACGCATGCTCCTAACCTTGGTGATTTTTACCGAATAGCTGCGAGTCTCATTAACAGATATTTTTCCGACATAAGAATGCAAGCTAACGAACAAATGGCTCAAATATGTTTGGAACGTGCTACTAGGTCTAATAATTTGCTTGAATTCCTTCAAAATGAGAATTTACTTCGTAGGATGGGTAGATGGACGGCTGTAAGGAACGATCATGTCCCTAACTTCCCACGGCTCACTTTAGACTATTTGTGGGACCTAACAGTGGGCACCTATCAGTTAAAGCTAGCGCCGTCATACGTACAGGATACTAGACGAGGTGATCAAGATATTAATTTAGAAATTGATGAAGCTCATCTTGATGATAACCTTGTTAGGTTGAGACTATTCTCGAGATATAAGAATGTTACAAAGTACCAGCTATGGATTCAGTATAATGAAGACCGGCAGTCGGTATCGGGGTACTACTGTACCTGCAAATCAGGTGCAAGAACACTCGGAACATGTGCTCATGTGGCAATGGTGTTGTGGTACCTTGGGTATTCTCGTATGCTCCCGCACGTGAAATATCGTTCCACAAAAATTATGGATTCGGTAATCAACGCGAATCCAAATTAATATTCAAATGTGAAAATAATTGTTTATTCAAGAACCTCGCTACTATAGGACTCAAGATAAATAATTAATACATTTTTATCTACCAGGTATACCTGTAAAAATGAACATACGGTATATAAACGTCAGTTTTAACATGATATGTGTCTTTTATAGACTATTCGACCCACTGATATAAAATTGAGTCACTTTTTTTCCAGTACCTCACAAATAAAAAGTTTTCAAATAATAAAGACAACTTTTGCACCATTTTTTTTTTCTAAACTATACATGGTAGGAAGCTTTATTTTCTTTCACTATTTGATATATCGTCTGTTATCAGTTGAGCTAGAAATAGAGTTTTTTGATATAAAACTGTCGACGTTGAAGCCACATACACAAACTCATCGAGTAAACGACCTGTATATGCCGGACTCATTTTCAAGTTATTCGGATGGCTTTCTTAAAAAAGCGGCTTTTCAGTGAAGTTATCATATTTTAGTGAAAATCTATATGTTAACATCACTTTTTAAAATTGTGAAGATGATTTTTCTGGACATTGACTTTTGGACCACTCTATATCCTAAACCAGTCGTGGGAAGAGAATTTAAAATTGATATGTTTTAAAGCTAGCTAGTATCCATAATATATCCAAAACTGAGCGAATTTAACTGTCGTCATTTTTTCTAACTAAATGTGCGGGGTCCTTTCCGAAATTGTCAATCATATCAAGTTGTTCATATGAGAAGATACAGTCAAGTATTGTTGAAGATTTATGTTGTGCTTCACACTAAGAAGCAGATACAAAAATAATCTATCATGCTTGCAATATCGCTGAGCGGTCGAATATTGTTATCAGAGCCTCTGATACCGATATTTTAATCATAATGATTGGTAATATGGCACACTTGAAGAATTCTAATTCTAATATTTGGATGCTCAATGGAACAGGAAATAATGAAAGATATATTAACATCACAAAAATTTATACAGAGCTTGGTGAATTGTTAGCTAAAAATTTAATCGGCTTTCATGCTTCACCGGATGTGATTTTAATCCCGCTTTTTTCAATAAAGAGAATAAAAAACCTTTTACATTGCTAAAAAAAATACAGAATTCCAAGAAGCACTTGCTGCTCTTGGTGAAGAAAATTTAACAAAGGGCCAACTACAAGACCTATTTAATGTTATTCAACAATTTGTTTGCAAACTATACAATGCCAAAAAATCTCAGGACGTCGATGATGGAAGATTCCAACTATTTGTCCGCAATTACAAAGCTTCAGACATCAATGAAAATTTCAGCAAAAAAAGTGCAAAATTTTGACGCAACCTCAATTCCACCGTGTAAGAGTGAACTTTACCAACAATTTCTGAGAGCTCGTTATATTTCTATGATTTGGAAAAATGCTTACAAAAAGCAACCTATTGTTTTAAACCCATTGGATTATGATTGGATTGAGCAGGACAACAAATTAGTCTTCAAATGGTTCGAAGGAGATCAACTTCCATCTTTTGTGTGAGTGACTTAATCACCGATATTCCTGGTAAGTTGATAAAAATCAATTCTTTATCGAATATGTTCGAATCAATTTACAAATTATTTATATTTTAAAATTTTGCAGAATCCGATTCAATGGATGATGAAGACGAGTTCAACGATGATAACCGTGGCTCGGATGATGATGATGATGAATGAAGATCAAAATCAATAAATATGTATACCAATATACATACATATTAATTTAGTAATGCATGCATGATTGTTTTTTATTTATCTAACGTTTAAATTTTGTATTCAATAAATAAATGTAAAAAATGAAATACAAATTTAAAGTATTTTTTGTTCTTAGCAGTATACTTTAATATTTAAGATTTTTTCGTAATGTATTTCCTTCTTCATCGTTTAACTTTAAAAGTTTAGTATAAAGACTACATGCAAAAAATGAATTTCATTAAATACAGTGATTAAGTAAATTATATTAATGTAAAACTGCTATCATAATATATAGACATCTGACCGGGTAGTATCTCAGATTTTGTTATCTGCTGATGTTTATACGCAATTAATACGTCTGCTGTTATCAATATAAGTTTTTAAGACTATAATAAATAAAATATATTGATGGCAGATCTGGTCAATTAATTTTAAAAAAAATTTTTTTAACATTTTCAAAATTATCTGCCACAATGTTAAACGCGTGATAATGGTCCGCTATTGTTATTTTCCATTAATAATAATAATGTATTTTCAAATATCAAAACGGCAGACGTGGTCAAATGCATTTATAAATAGCCAAAAATCGATACCTGTCTTACCTGCGCACTCGCCGCGACCACCACTTTGGGCTTAGTGAGTCCCCATCTCATGTACGGTAGGTCTAGGGGCCTCAATGCACAAAAACCCAGGTCTGGTCAAATACATACAGGTATCCGTTCACTGGCTCTTAGACTACTCGGTTGGCATGTTATACTCATAGCATCCGGCTGCGACTGTTAACGGCTATGTCTACAGTCCGTAAAATACCGGCATTTAGCGTTTACGATATACGATAAAGGAGATTCAAATGTCAAAATTGTCAATTAGCGTTCACCGGAACGGTATTTTATACGCAACGAAAACTCCCTAATATTTCAGCTCTGCAACGATAGAAACTAATACAGCAAATGCTCCAACACTGGTGGAAACAATGGTCCAGGTAATATTTGCCTTCGTTTCAGGCACGATACAAGTGGAAAAACGTTCAACTAACGGTAAAGGTCGGTGATATTGTATTAATTACAAATGAGTCCACACCTTCTGTTGAATGGCCTCTAGCTAAAGTCATTGAAACCTATCCTAAGGCTGATAACTTAGTTCGAGTGGTGAAATTGCGCCCAGCAACGTCCGATTTCGATCGTCCTGTCAACAAATTAATATTGCCTTCAAAATCAGACAAAGAAAATGCAGTTTGATTTTTATCCACTTCTCAGTGAGTATTCTTGCAAATGATTCTATTGAAACCAATTTTTTCTTTGAGTACTTGTGTTTATAGAAGTGTTTACTGCTTTTTCAAGAACTTTGAAGTTATTTTTCATTATAATTAATTTCAGTTTATTTTTTTTGTTAACGCTATATTTTTGTCATTTAAGGGATTAAATGAAGTGGGTGGAATGTTCGGGATTAACATATTCATCTCATTTACTTGCAATATTAATTTTCCATATTCACGATCAATTCTGTGTCTTAATCCTTATCTAATTGAATATAGCGGCAGATGTTTATTGTAATTGGACAGTACAGATTAAAGATTGAAAGAGATCATACGTTTCATTTTTATATTGCTATTGAAGTACGCGTATTTCCACCATTCATACATTTGGGAAAAGTGAATACTGCGCACAGGGTAATTTCGCGCATCTGTAGTACGACTCTATAATTAGGCCTGTAAAAGTAACGAAAAGTTTGTTACCCGTATGTATTCGTTACTTTATGATGGAGTATTCGTTACTAAGTATTCGTTACTTTCGTTACTTCCGTATAAGGACAGATTTGAACGCGTTTCGTTACATTCGTATGTTTCGTTACAATCGTTATCGTTACTTTCGTGTAAGATTCGTTAGTAGTTTGCTTTATAGTATAGATAGGTATATACCGTATATACGTTAGTTTCGTATGTTTCGTTACATTCGTTATCGTTACTTTCGTATAAGATTCGTATAAGATTCAAGCTCATATTCCTTATTGCATTAATATTCATGTGTCGTTATTTATACTTAGTATGATTTATTGGATTGTTCATATCCCCTATATATCAACTCTTCGTTCAATTGCTTCTAAGATTTAAGGCTTATTTTATATAGCATTTTGAAATAAAATAATTTCACATAAATTGGTTTCTGCAGATTACTTTTATTAGGGTAAAATTGATGCTCATTTAGTTATTTGTCAGTCTTTGAGGGATAGATTACAAGACAAGATGGTTTATTGGAGGACAACATACCGACAAACACTGGCAAATTAGCAAACTTTTATGACCTACCAATATACACCATATGTTTTTCCCTGGCTATTTCTATAATTTGAAAATAGAAAGTTGTAGCCGAGGATTCACGAAAAGGGCATATTTATTAGTCAGTTAAAGTCAGTTTTATTTTATAAGCTGAACAGCGAAGTAGTGACAAGTGTGCGATCTGACTGTTTAAAATCTAGACAGTTTCGAGAATTTTTCTAATTATGGATAACAAGCGCAGTAAATTGTGGCATTTTTTCACCTCAGTGCCGGAACAGAATAAGGCGAAATGTGACTTATGTAAGTCCTCTTATTCTGTGAAAGGAGGTTCGACAACGAATTTGAAGAAACATTTGTTCATTAAACATCGGCCAGAGCATGATCAATTATTTTCATCGATGCCTTTAATATCATCTGCAAAGCCTTCATCATCAACATCATCAGCAGATATTCCTTTACACGAACCGACCTTAACACAAAATCTTCCTTCAACTTCAGCAATAGTGCAAGAAAATATATCTAAAACAGTGGTGAAAAAACAACAACAGAGTATATTAACATATACATCGAAACCGATGAATATGTCCCGTCAAAAAAAAATTAATGATTTAATTTTGAAAATGATTATTAAAGATCTCCAACCTTTCTCTATGGTAGAAGATACTGGGTTCAGGGAATTGTTGAGATATTTAGAACCCAATTATACACCCCTATCAAGATATACCCTTGGCACCAGTTTACTCGATGCACAATATGAAGCAGTTAGGCTGAAGCTGAAAAATGAATTAGATCGGGTGTCCTATGTTTCTTTGACAACAGATGGGTGGACATCACGAACCACTACGTCATACATTGCAGTGACAGGGCATTACATCCTATGTGATACATGGGAATTGAATTCAGCACTCCTAGGTTGTTTTGAGTGCCATGAGAGACATACTGCAGAAAATATCAAGGATGAGTTAGTGAGAATAACGTCCGAATGGGGAATTCATGACAAAGTGGTAGCTTGTACAACAGATAATGCTGCAAATATGAAAGCTGCATTACGTCTCACACAGTGGGAGCATTTTCCATGTATTGCCCATACAATAAATTTAATTGTTCGTGCAAGTCTCTGCGAAATACAGGAAATCGTTAAAAAGACTAAAACTATCGTAGAGTATTTCCACAGAAGTTCAATAGCTACCAGAAAACTTACCGAACTGCAAGAACAACTCAGGCCTGGACAAGGAATACTTAAATTGAAAATGGATGTTATAACCAGGTGGAATAGTACTCTCGATATGTTGGAAAGGATGGCATTACTTCAGGAACCTGTTGAAGCGTCAATTGGATTATTACATAACCCTGTAGAAAATCTGAGTGAAGAAGAATGGCAGATACTACCAGATATCATAAAAATATTAACCCCATTCAAACAATTAACTGAAGAAATGTCATCCGAAAAGGAAGTTACAATACCCAAGGTTGTAGCAGCTACAAATGTGATATCAGCTGTTTTGCAGAAAATACGTACAAACCTCAACCATGAACGCACGAAATCTGTACTTGAGAGGTTATTAAATGAGTTCAGTTCAAGGTTTAAGAACTGTTCCCGTCTTCCGCTGCTATCAAAGGCTACAATGTTGGATCCTAGATTCAGAAGGCAGGCATTTGTTGACAATTCTTGTTATGAGTTCTCCCAAAATTTATTAAAAAATGAACTTAAAAAAAATATATCTGTCAACACTGCTGAAGGCGTTACAGATGATATTGCTCCGGAGACCAGTGAAGATTCCTTTTGGTACGAGTTTGATAAACAAACTAATTCCAAAAATGTTTTGCCTGCTGTAACATCAACTTGTACCTTAAGGCAGTATACAGAAGAGAAGCAATTATCCCGAAGGGAAAATCCATTGTATTGGTGGAACAAGAGGAAAGTGTTGTATCCTGAGCTAGCTGACTTGGCTCAGAAATATTTATGTGTGGTGGCCACTTCAGTTCCCTCGGAGAGAGTTTTCTCAAAATCAGGACAAGTTTTGTGCGAAAAACGTGCTTCGTTAAAACCCAAACGAGTGGAAAAACTAATATTTTTGAACATGAACCAAAGATTTTTAGAGTGAGTTTTTTGTGTTTAGTGATTTTAGTATTAGGTTTGCTGTACATGTGATAGGTATTTTTTTAAGGTATGTATGTGAATATAATAATTTTTTTGTGATTTAAATTTTAAAATTTTTTTTAGAGGTATGTCTTATTTTGTTTCATGTTTTTCTTTATACTTATTGAAAAAATTTTTATTATCAAATATGTGAGTGTTTAAGTGATGTAATATGTATGTAGTAGGTATACTGAATTCTGATTTAATTATGGAATATTGTTTTCGGTAGAGTAGAAAAAAATATCAAAAACTATTAAATCAACAGAATAAATTTTTCAGTGGGAATATAAATGCTGCTTCATTATCGTTTATATTATTCATTCATTCATTTCGCCGTTACGTCAATAAAAAAAAGGAAAAATAAAAGAAGCCATCTTTTCACTAGTACATCTAATAAAAATTAAATATCTGACGTCACGGTTATCTACCTCAATAATCGTTATCCAAAGATAAATTTGAATTCATCCTTTATCATGATATTCATAAACATAACAGTAGTACAAATACATGCTCAAAGTCATGCGCAAACGAAAAATGCGAAAGTAACGAGTAACGATGCTAGTTCGAAAGTAACGAATCGTTACTTCGAGTCCAATGAAGTATTCGTTACTTAGTAACGAATACATACGGTTTGCCACAGCTCTATCTATAATGCATCAATTCGAAATTTGTATAGTCCTTCATCCTAGCGGTCGACATCTGTGTTGAATGTGAAATCTGTTATTTTATGAGTAGCCATAGAAATTATAATATAGGAATGTTAGTTGGCGTAATATTATTGTGTCAGTTTCGTTTGTTAATGTTTTCTACTTCAATCATAATTTCAATATATCCTTAAATAAAACGCTTCTGTGAATTTATTTTACCAGTGAACTTTAACAATCTTAACTACGCTGCATTACCGCAGAAAATGCTAATTTCAACCACGCGTTGGCAGTCGGCATGTGCTTGTTTAGCGTAAGGTTGCTATAAGTTTTGCTCCAAATAAAATAAGTAGGTAAGGTAAGTAAATTTGGTTAGTTTTATAGGCATTCTTCTATTTGTGTTAGATCTATAGTATCTTTGTTTACATTTGAGCGTATTTTCGAAGAAAATTACAGTTTGGTTTTTTTTATATGAACGATTATTTATTGCTGTTTACAAGCAGGGCTTACAGCGCGGTTATGCGCGGTATCACCCCACATTGAGTAATATGGTACAATATCATTCATTTTTATTTCTAGATGCCACGAACTCATAAAAGAAAAAATGAAAAAAAAAGCTGGACCTCTGATGCCTTGAAAAGGGCCATAGAAGCCATTTTTTTTTTTTTTTTAAAGAGGTGGGACGTGTGCCCTCTCACACGCGCCCGACCTCCGTACAATTTTGGCTTCGTTAACTTGAACATTTAGCCATCAATTCACTATAATGAGGGGAACAACTTAAATCCGGACGGATACAAACACCCAGGAACACGGTGGGAATCGAACCCACCAACTCCGTCAACGAAGACGGCATAGCGCTACCTATAGCCTCTCCGCCACCGGAGCTCCCTAACCATAGAAGCCATCAATGCTGGATGTCCAATTCGTAAAGCTGGGCGGGACTTCAACATTCCAGAATCGACACTTCGAGACAACAAAAAACTTGCGTCACCAATATATGGTTTAGGGAGAAAAAGTGCATTTTCTCCCCAACAAGAAAAAGATTTAGTAAATCATTATAAAATTAACCTGAATTAACTGATATGAGAGGTTCAAGAAACCTATTTGAATTATATAATTATTAAGAATAATATGACTTTTTCTTGACAAATTTATTTTCTATCCAACATTAACTAATTTTTTTCAACAACTGTTTGTAATTATAGTAAATCTAACAATATTCATAGAAAACCAAATTTCACATTCTATTCCCAACAATCATGTCATAAAATTGACAAATTTATTTTTTGGGGTAACCCCGTTAGGTCTCAGAAAAATGGCATACGATTTTGCAGTTGAAAATAATATTAAGCACAATTTCAAAAATTAAAAAAAAATTGGCTGGCAAAGATTGGCTATATTTATTTCTCAAACGGAGCCCGCAAGTCAGTTTACGGCAACTGGAGGGGGACAAGCATTAATCGGATTAATTCATTCAACGCTGAAGCAATAAAACGATTATTTTCAAATTTGGAAAATGTTTATACACAATATAATTTCGCTCCCAACAGGATCTACAACTGCGCGAAACTGGAATAAACAATGTTCCGAACAAAAGTGCAAAAATGTATGCTGCTCGAGGATCAAAACAGGTTGGAGTTGCCACGTCCGGTGAACGAGGACGAAATGTCGCCGTTATGTGCTGTATGAATGCTGCGGGAAGATATATTCCACCGATGTTTATATATCCTCGGAAACGAATGTGTCCCAGTTTAGAACAAGGTGGGCCTGCAGGTGAAATATACCATTTATAATACTAATATAATATTATGCTCTGATAATGGGTGGATTAATAAAGATCTGTTTTCAATATGGCTGGAGCACTTTGTCAAACATTCAAAACCTTCATCGGACGATCCAGTGTTATTAGTTTGCGATAACCATAACAGCCACATTTCTTTGGCAATGTATGAGTTTTGCAAGAAACATTACATAAATGTTGTGTCACTTCCGCCGCCCACATCTCATGAGACCCAGCCCTTGGACGTGTCCTTTTTTAGCCCATTAAAAAATGCATTTTATCGAGAATCTTCACTTGAAGACAACGGGAGTAGATAAGCAATGGGGTGTCTAGATCGGAAGTCGGCCATTTTGTGGCGGGAAATTAAAACAGCGGACGTCGGCCATTTTCCAAGATGGCGGACCACGGTATTATCGTAATTTGGAACCTGACCAACAGATGGAGTTCCAAGAAGCGTCTCTACAGTGACTCTATACAAGACAGTGGCGACAATAGGGTAACCCGTTTTTGATTGGCTGGCAGTTTGGCAGCCATATTGAGGCTAAAATCTCTTTGTTTACGTTTGGTGTATACGAAGTTTCTTATAGTGTTCGTTATTTTTGTGATTATAATTATTGGTTTTGTGCTTTTTTGGTGAATATTCAGTGAAAAAGAGGAGTTAAAGACTAGACAATTGAAAGACTTGTATTTGGACCTATAAATAATTTTATTTTGAATTGGAAAACACGT
Organism: Cynegetis impunctata; assembly: GCA_030704885.1. Lineage (NCBI taxonomy): Eukaryota > Metazoa > Arthropoda > Insecta > Coleoptera > Coccinellidae > Cynegetis > Cynegetis impunctata. The sequence continues at coordinate 351,134 of JARQZK010003695.1, read as the reverse complement.
GAAATTTGGTAAGCTAGTTTTGCTTAACCCTAAACATTGTATACTATTCATCAAGTTTTGATTTTTTTTCTAGATAATAACATTGGAAATGCCGGGCTGTGCTGCAATAGGTTGTAGTAATTCTGCTAAAAAAGGATTTCTCATGAAACGTTTTCCTAGAGACCCATCTAGAAGAAAGGAATGGCTTATTAAAATTAGAAGAGATAAGTGGACTCCAACAGACTATTCGTGTTTATGTGAAGTAGGTAGAAGCTTTTGTTTTTAGACTTCTGATTGTTATATCTGATTTATAATTATTGTTATTCACTATTGATATAATATTTAATGTAAGATTTTGTTTAAGATTCATTTTGCTCCTGAAATGTGGGAGAAACCTCGTGTAGATGGCAAGAAAATTTTAAAGTCAAATGCTGTTCCTACAATATTTTCCTTTGTGAAACCAAAACCTAAAGGTGGCCCTTCACGCACAGTTATTTCTAACGCTCCTGGCGTTAATTCCCGGCATACGCTCTTGGAGCCAGGTACCGAAGTCGATCTACACGTTCGCGCTAATATTATTGCGCGAGATTTGCACACTGATCAGTTTGAAGTTAACCAACGTATATTGTAGGATCTGTAAAATGAGTGTCGTACAAAGAAAAGTGATTACTCTTTTATTACTTTTTGATAAAGAAAATGATGAATGTGAACCTAAACGGAGGAAGAAGAAATATTGGTCTAAACCATGGTATTTACGCAGAAATGAGTCTAACCACCTTCATTTGCTACAAGAAATTAATGAAAGCAATCCAGAAGATTACAAAAATTATTTTCGGATGGACAACCGGACTTTTGATTGTTTATTGAGTCTAGTAAGAGACCGTGTACAGAAACAAAATACTGTAATGCGCGAGGCAATTTTACCTAAGGCGAGGCTAGCTGCTACTCTCCGATATCTAGCTACAGGTAACTCATACGAAGAACTGAAATACCCTACCAGAATATCGCCAAAAACGTTAGTTAGCTGTCATCATACCTGAAACATGTAGAGTTATTTATGAAGTATTAAAACCACTATATCTGAAGGTAAGTTTTAATTATTAATTTAAATAAACATATAAACACTTCGGAACAGAAACACATAGACAATATTCTTGAAAAACAGAAACAAATAAGTATAAAGTTCTAAAAATTTTAACTGAAAATAAACATTGGGTTTCATCGTAATAATTATTGTAGTTATTAGTTTCATTTGCTGTTTCCCGGATCTGAATGGAGGCTGGTGTACTATTTATCAAATTATGTAAAGGAATAAACCTACCAGATTCAGACCTAGTGGGCTGAGGCGTACTTGAACATGAAGGGATATCAGTAGCGTGCAAAGGATAGGGCAATGGCGGTGTTACATTGTGGTGCCAATTATTTATCTGAGAAGGAAGAGCGAAATTATTTGCTGGAAGAATGGATGTTTGTGTGTGTGTTTGAGGTTGCAGAACGTAATTTTCATTCAAATATCCTAGTGTTCCTTTGTAAATCGCCATATTGATTAGGTTTTCACAATGAATTATCTGTGGAGGATCCATTTTTCTTAACTTCGCCGCCGTCCAAGAAGCAAAGTGACTAAACTCATCTTCACTTTTGCTCAGAGTGTCTAAAGCCTGCTTGTAGAAATCTTCTCTAGCTTTTATTTCCTTTTTTGTAGTCCCCTTGAGATGTGTTGGAGTGCTAATCTTTCTTGCTGTTATTCGTAGTGGAAGTTGAGAACCTTCATCCTTCTCAATAACTTCAACGTCAATAGAATTTGTTGATTCTTCCTGAAATAATAAATTAATAAGTACTTATATTCCGTTGGATTACCATCGGCGACGTGGCAGGAGGCCATGTATTAAATAAATGTTTTTTTTTTCAGATGCCTGATACTAAGAAATAATGGAAAAAAGTTGCTAACGACTTTAGTAGACTATGGAATTTTCCGAATTGTGGTGGGCCTTTTGATGGCAAACACATAAGAATTGTAAAGCCAATAAATAGTGGTTCATATTATTATAATTATAAAGGTTATTGCAGTATTGTACTGATGGCTTTGGTTAACGCCAATTACGAATTTCTGTATATCAATGTAGGAACCAATGGCAGGGCGTCCGATGGGGGAGTCTTTGAAAACACTACTTTTTGTAAGAAACTTTTGGAAGATTTTACATATGAGCAGACAACATTTAATTACCGTTTGTCCCGAGCACAAAACGCAACCGTCTCTCTTCCGCTGCAAACCTACGCAGTTTGTCTATTCTTTTTTAACGTCGGAGTCAAACCAGACCCACATCTACACACAGGTTTTTCACGCGCGCCGTGTGTCCCTTCGCGCTAATATTTCAAGCCGATGTGAATTCTTTTTGGCGCGACGGGAACATTACGCGCCTGGAATGTGTGTGCTCTTCACGCTCGAGTTTTGAATGAACCAAAGGAATGTCATTCCAAAACTTACGGATAACTGTACGTGAAGGGCCACCTTAAAAGGAAATCCCCAGTATCAAGGAAATTTGACTCTCCGAAAAGACCTAAACATTTATCAGGTAAGCAGATATCAGATATCTGTTGGTAATTACAACAGATCATCACATAATAATGAGAAAACTCTTAGTTTTTTTCCTATGTTTCAATTATAGAATGATTATAGTTTACTAATTTGTTCTAGGTGAAAATGTAGCTCTAGATGAAACTGTGCCAGAGGAATTACCAGAACCATCTACTTCAAATTTAGCTTTGGATGTAGAATCTGATCAACATTTATCGATATCTAAAAGCAGTTTGAGTGAAGACAGTTTATGTACAGCTCCTTCACCGTTAATATCAGAAATTGATCCAATGAGTGAAATAGCTCAGTTACAGCTTGAATTGAATAAGTACAAAAAGTTGTATGGAAGAGAAAAACGTAGAGCTCATCGAAACAAAGAAACTGTGAGAGCCACCCAAAAGAAGCTAATAAAAAAAGCACCCAATTCTTCGGACTGTGAACTACTAAAGCAAATATTCAACGAAGATCAAATAGAAGCTTTAAAAAAGAAAAAAAAAATGGAAAAACAACAAACCTAATGAGGTGGACCAACAACACTATTACAAATTCTTTAAAATTGAAATTTAGTTGTGGTAGTAGTGGATATACTGAACTAATAAAACAAGGATACCCTCTCCCATCAACTAGAACTTTACAGAGAAGACTCCAGAACTTGAAGTTTGATTCGGGTATTCTAAATGAGGTGTTTTCATTTTTAGAATTGAAAGTGGAGCAGTTTTCAACTCATGAAAAGGATTGTGTCTTGGTTTTGGATGAAATGGCTATCACTCCAGGAAAAACATATGATACCTCCTTGAATAAATATTTTGGTGATGTTACACTCCCTGAACATTCAGGTTTGGCAACACACATCTTAGTGTTTATGCTGGGAGGTATTACAGGACGCTGGGAGGTATTACAGGACGCTGGAAACAGGTTGTGGCCTATTACTTCACCAGTAACTCTGCCAATGGAGCTGTCATGAAGAATATTATAATAAATATATTTAAAAAAGCTGAACAGCTTAATTTGAATATTCTTAGTATTACGTCAGACATAGGTCCTTGTAATCGGGCTTTGTGGAAAGCTTGGGATATTAAAGCTGGAAAGTACAGTCCCATAAAATGCAAGATTCTGCACTCATTAAACAATGATAAAAATTATTTGTCTTTGCAGATGTTCCTCATCTATTTAAAAATATTAAATCTATGCTAGTGTCAAATAAAATCATCCAGCTACCAAGTAATATTGTCCTGAAGTATGGACTACCCTCTGACATGGTCATGTCCAGTCATATCTCTGACATATCACCAGAAAGATAATTTTTTCAAACTTGCTCCAAAACTCTCAGAAGAAGATCTCCTTCCGACACATTTCTCTCAAATGAAAGTGTCAACTTCAACTAATGTTGTTAGTCACTCAGTTATTAGCGCTCTCAAATTTTTAACTGAACAACTCAATAAACCAGGATATTTAACAACTGCATGGTTTATTGACCAAGTAGAAAAATAGTTTTACTTAATGACTTCGAGACATCCTTCTTGTGCTGTAAGCAAATTTAATATTGACATTTATAAAGAGACAATAACATTTTTGGAAGGATTTATAAGTTTATTTTCAGGTATATTGGTTGGCTATAAAAAAATTTGGAAACCTTCACAAACGGGTGTTCTAATCTCAACACAATCAATGTTAGAACTACAGTCAGAATTATTGGAGCAAAAAAATTATCAGTTTATTATATTCTAACTAGCCGATTTTCTCAAGACTGCCTTGAAAATTTATTTAGCGTGTTGCGAAGCAAACAAATAGTACCGAATGCGGTACAAGTTAAAAATAATTTGAAGTTAATATCTGTATCACAGTATTTAAAAAGCGAAAGTACCAGCAGTTACGACGAAGATGCACAGGAGTTTCTTGGTGGATTTTTGGATTCTCTTAAGGCGTTAATACTGTGTATGATGAAGTAAAGCTTCCAAGTGGATTAAAGACTCCCTCGTATAATTTAAATTTCAGCGAATTAAATTCGTTATATAATATTTCGAGATATATTTTAAGGAGTATTGTGAAAACTTCAAAAACCTGTGTTGCCTGTGTAGGTGCAGCAGGTTCAAAAAAACCAATTTACAAGAAGTTTTCAAAACTCTCCTTAATCAATAGATTTGAAGAACAATCTCTCTTTTTTGTCACTGAAGAGGTTTTTTATTCTTTTTTAGAAATGGAATGTGTTTTCTTAAGATATTTAGATATTGTTTCACCCCAGAATATAGATTTAAAAGAATTTTTTATAAAGGAAATGTCGAAAATACATTTCAATTTACCAAATTGTCACCAACTTAAGACCAAAATAATTAAAAGATTCACTGTTTTCAGGTTGAAAATTAGTTATAAAAAATTTAAATCTGCTTCAAAAAAATATAGTAGTAAGTCATTAGCAGGTAACTTGTTATGAACAAAAAAAGCCTTCCATAATTATCAAATATTATCAGTAAAAAACAAATTCCACATCAGAAACAATATTTACATCAGTTTTCAAATGGAAGGGAGTACCATTGGAGCACTGCCCTAACCCTAAATACCTGGGCGTAACACTGGACAGAGCCTTAACGTTAACACCAAACTAAAATTCCGCAAGCTGACAAGCTCTAATTGGGGAGCCCAACCCAGGGTTCTCAAAACCTCAGCACTAGCCCTCTGTTATTCCGCCGGCGAGTACGCATGCCCGGTTTGGTATAGCTCAGCGCACGCAAAACAAGTTGATGTCGCCCTCAACGAGACAAACAGAATCATCACCGGATGCTTGAAGCCGACACCCCTGAACAAGATCCACCACCTAGCTGGCATCACTCCCCCTGCCATTCGTAGGGAAGCAGCTGCACTCAAAGAACGATCCAAAGTAGCAGAATCTGAACGCCACCCCCTACACGGTCTCCAACCGGCCCCTCAGCGACTAAAATCAAGGCGAAGCTTCCTGAGATCGACAGAAGATTACCTGGAACCTAAAACCAGAGTGGACCTTTAGGGGAAGACCTCAAACCAACATTGGATGAAGCCGAATGAAGAACTGGCACCAGGAGGCAGTGAAAACTGGGAAATCTGGAAGGCGCTAAACAGACTGCGGACGGACACGGCGAGATCGAGAGATACCCTAAATAAGTGGGGCTACCCTGTGGACTCCAATCTCTGCGATTGTGGAGAACTGCAAACCACGCAACATATGTACACTTGCCCACTGTGCCCTGCTAGATGTACCATAGAGGACCTTATGGCAGCGAAACCGAACGCAATTGACGTCGCCCGATTCTGGGCAAAAAATGTTTAGCTTTAGTATACTTATTATATAATTTTTGATGCTTCTGACACGAATAAATAATCAGTTTTCATAGTTTATAATCCTTACGATGTAATTGTATTTTGGGAAACCGGTCGAGTAATATATGTTATACTTCTGTTGTTGAGTTTATTATTTATAGATTTTATATGGTAATTAACTGAATCTATATTTATCTATATATGAAGATAATAACAGTTGTACCTATAGCAATATAATTTTTTCCATGATTTGTCCCCCATTATACTTTACAAGAAATTGATATTTATTATTTTTTTGTATGGTTATTTTTCCTTATACTAAATATAATTAGCTACAAATATAAAAATTGTGTGTTTCATTTGAAGATACCCATGTCCTATCAGAATCCAAAAGATATAATGTGTATTTTTATGTATTTATGTTCCAAATTGTTAGTTTTATCATAGATTTCCATTCAAATTATATGCATTTGATATTCAAATTTGCCTGAATATGGCGGAAGGGGCGGGCCTTAGTTGCATTGTCGTCACTGTCTTATATAGAGTACCTGTAGCGTTTCAAGATGGCGGACCACGGTATTATCGTAATTTGGAACCTGACCAACGGATGGCGTTCCAAGATGGCGGTCCATGTCATTATCGTCATTAAGAACCTGACCACCAGATGGCGGTTCATGGTATTATCGTCATTAAGAACCTAGCCACCAGAGGGCGTTCTTACAGATCACGTTCTTACAGATCACTGTATTATCGTCATTAACCCAATAAAGCCCACCATATGAATTATCATACGCAAGTCGGTAACCTGGTTGAGGTTATGTTAATACATGGTTTGGCGTCACGGCTTTTATCAAAGTAAATTGAGAAAATATGTTGCTGTAGAAAAATAATTGTTTTGGTTTACCTTCTTTGCTTATTTAGTTAATATCGACAAGTGTTTTTGAGTATACTTGGTTTCCTTGCGAAAATGGCGTTACGGTAAGTTTGATTATTAACCTCATAAAATTGGTTCGACACAATGCAACTTTTATAGCAAAATATTCTTCCTGATACTTTTATCATTATATCCCAATTTCGAAATAATAACTTCATTATGAGATTGGTACTTTTTTCTCATTGCAAAATTGTGTATGAAATATCATACGTTGGGTTTTGGAGAGTAAAATGTTTTGTTATTTTCAGAAAACAACGTTATAATCCTGAAGATCCTCGCGACGCAGAGGAGCTATAGAACTATTTAGAGAAATTGCGTTCTGATGACGAAAATTATGACAATATGGAAAATTGTTACGAACTACAATTTATTCTCTTACCTCCTCAGATGGAGCTGATAGCGACATAGATGATGCTCCAAGTGATGGTGAAGAAATGTGCTTGCTGCCTTAGAGATATTGGTAAAGGAATTTCAAAGCAACCAAAAGTTGTTTCCGTTTCTAAAACCAAAGAAAAAAATGAGGTTCTAAATCAGAAAAACCAAAATGACGATACAGATGAAGAAGATGATATACCTCTTGGCTCTCTTTTCAGAAAGTCAAAAAAAGCTTCCGTTCAAATCGAACAACCAACTGTGATAAATTTATACAATCAAGGCATGGGCGGAGTGGATATGTTTGATAAGATGAGAGGCTTGGATATGTCTGATAAGATGAGATGCATACGCATAAAGTCCCGAAAATGGTACTGGCCTTTCATTAGATTTTGTATCAATGGCGCATTTGTGAATATGTGAATGCTTTATAGATACTCGCATACTAAAGTGGGCCTGTTGGACTTTATTAGACGAATCACTTTTTCAATTTTTACTGCTCCCCTTTTTTTTTAGCTAGGAGGACCCAAGCCAAAATGTAATGTTGGGTTGCATCCTGATCGTTGCTTCAGAATGTACCATTCATAAACATATCCGTCATAATTATATTGCAATTCGAGTTTTTTATATAAAAAAATATCTTTTCTCTAACGTTGTTTTTGTTTTTAACATTTCAAATAAAGTTAATAGACCTTTCCAGAATACGTAGAAGAGAGATGAAAGATCTGAACTGAGCCAGTATGAGAGAGAAACAGGTATACTTCATGCGTCACTTGTGGGAAGCTTTAAAAGATGCGCAACCGTTAGTGCGAGGGAGAAATGGAAAGAGAGAGTACGTCAGTTGCATTTTGCTTAATCAGGTTGGCCATCCTGGTATGTCGTAAATATATTGACAACTGATGCTTTCATTTACACTAATGACTTCAACCTTTACGACTTTACTTGTTTGAATGTTGTCGTGCGTCAAGCATTATCAAGCCTCATGTGTACTATGGATTATGGTGAGTGGAGTAAAGACATTTCACGTTTCCAAGCATTCAGTTTTGGCAGTGCGGAGAAGTTTTTTATTTCGAAATCATGGACAAGTAGACAAAGTAGTCGTGGCTACAAATTCTTTGCCGAAAGTTATATCCACGATGTGTTTGCACACAAAACGGATTTTATAATCAAAGCGAAGTGCTACAGAAGCCAGAAGAAGAGTGAAAGTTCACATAGACTTCATTTACAGTTCTCCCCTTCGATGGATGCTGTGGTCGAAGGTCATTGCACTTGTGAAGCTGGGTAAGAAAAATGTATTTCTTTCTAGTACACGAAATCTTACGCGAGGGAAGTGAAAAACGCTGAAACATTAATTATTCTTTTTTACAGAAATTCGGAATCTTGTAATCATGTAGTTGGCCTGGCATATTTTCTACAACATATCATATTGAAAGGGTTTGACGAAATTCCCGAAAATCTATACTGTACTTCACTTCCAATGGAGTGAGACAAGCCAAGGGGTGTAAAAATAGTACCTGAACAACTGCCAGGAAGTGTGTTTCATGACCCCACCAATGTAAACCGTGCCAAATATCCTGTGATTTGCAAAATACGCAATCCAATACGCAGCAAGGCATTAACTGAAATTACAATAGAAAATGTCGTCACTTTGAATGAAACACTAAGTAACATAAATTCAAGCATTGGATTTGCATCAACTCTTTCAACAGAAAATATGGTTGATACTAAAACAATATTGCTGAGAGATGGTATGTACAAACTTCTAAAACAAAATAGATTCACTGCAAATAATCGTAATTTTAATCAGTTTACCACCAGTTCACAACTCCTGTTTGAGGGTTCTCAGCATGGAATAAGTTGCTGTTATTGAAAAGAACACAAGGCAACAAAATCTCACTGATTTATGGAGAGAAATGAGGAAATTTCGATTCACTGCATCAAAATTTGGATTTGTTTGTAAAAGAAAAGTCTTTAATGGAGCTTTCTTCAAACAATTTATCATTTATCCAGCCTGATGACATCAGTCATGTGAGAACAGTGGCTCACGGCACAAAAACTGAGCCTGTGGCAATTGAACGGTATTTAGAGGAAAATGTTGGTATATATTATTTCAAATGTGGATTTGTAATACATCCATATGCAATTCATTTGGGCGCAAGTCCTGACGGTATCGTTTATGACAGGAGTACTTCAACCTTTGGGGTTTTGGAAATAAAATGTCCTTGCAGTAGTAAGGTACAATCTTTGAAGGAATATACCACATTGAAAACTTTTTGTATGGAACCTGATGAAAACGGTAAGTTACGCCTAAAACACAACCATGATTATTATTATCAAGTTCAAGGGCAGATGCTACTATCTGGACTACGCTGGGCAGAATTTGTCGTATATATAGCAAAAACGCAGGAAATTGCTCAAGAGAGAATTCACTTTGATCCACTTTTTTGTGAAGAAATGTATAACAAATTAAGTGATGTTTACCATAAGCATATGGAAGAAACAGTATTAATTCATTGTTCGTAGTCTAAAAGGCCTTTTGCTGTACCCAAGCAAATTTCTTCGGAAATCTCTCGGGCGAGTAATGGAATCCTCTCCATCCTTCCCAACTCACATTTTCCATTTCCCCTTTTTTTTAATGCGCCGCGACGCAAAAGATTTACACTTGGCTCTTGAAATACAGACACAAGGAAGAGAACAGGTTCTAGTGCTAACCGCAGCACGTGAGTCCTAATCTAAGTGCGAGACTGGAGGTTTAGTAGGCAAACGCCCGGAAACCGAAGGAACAGAGGTGTTTTTAGTGGGTAGGCAATGTTGCATATATATATATATATATATATATATATATATATATATATATATATATATATATATATATATATATATATATATATATATATATATGTATGTATTTGAGAAACTAAATGTTATTCTTGAACACTGCTGCCGTGAAAAGGTCAATTATGTAATTGCCGGTGATTTTAACGTTAACATTCTGTCAAATACTCGAGAAACACAGACTTTCTTATCTCTTTTGGAAAATTATAATGTTAATACGTCCCTACTAAAAATGTTGTACCTTTTTGTTTCGAACCTTGGTTTTTCAGTTAAGATGGTCCGCTATTATATACGAAAAACAGATCGAGCGATATGGGAAGAGTATGATATGAGAAGAGCAGTCAACGACGCTTTTTCTGAGAAAATGGGATTTCTCAGAGCTTCAATCACTTATAATGTACCTAAATCAACTTTAGAATGAAATCTTCGTTTTTAGGCAGCCCGGAAAATATTGTAGCAATACCAAAAGAAATTAGGACTCAAGAAAAGAACACTGAAAAAAAAACTTCTTAAGAAGACTGCAACGAAAAGTAAGAAACATGAGAAGAAGAAAAATTGCAACAAAACTAATGAAACTGAAACTAGGTAACCCAAAGAAAAAAACGAAACAGACACAGATTCATCAAAAGAAGAAGATGGTGACGATTGTGCCTGCATTAACTGCGGATACTTAATTTTTAGTGTGTGCCCACTTGGGCGCATAATTGTTGTGGTGGAGTTGAAAAAGAAGACACGATGTTCATATTTGTGAACGCTGCAAGCAACAATAAATTATGTGCTCATTTTGCCCCGTATCATTTCCCATTATGCCCCGGTCGCAGGTCAAAATGGGAATTTTGGGATACTTATTGTTGTTCCTGATTACCAAATAATTGAGTAATTTAGCCTATAATTCAAGTTGCTCAAATGAAGTTTGATAATGAATGTTGCTTTCTGAGTTGATTATTCTTCAATAAAGAGTTCAATTTTCTTTGAATGATTTTTTTCTCTTAAGTATCCCGTTCTGCCCCGATCTCCCCTATATCTCGAGACCAGTTCAGTTGGCTACTCTCAAACTTTCACCGGAAAAAACCTAGCTATCGACGAGTCAATGATGAAATACAAAGGCAGGATTGGATTTCGCCAATACATGCCTCAAAAGCTAATAAAAAGGGATTACAACTTTTAAGTAAGAGCCGATGAGACAGGTTACATATCGCAGTTTCAGATATACACAAGAAAAGTCAACTACCTGCCTGAAACCATTCTCGAATCTCGAATGGTGAAAGATCTTCGGTAGGAAAGTATCATAGAGTATACTTCGACAATTTTTTCAATGAGACTTGTTGAAAGATAAGATTTATGCTTGTGGTACAGCTAGAAAAGGGCGTAAAAATGAACCGAAGAATCTGAAATCAGAAAAAAACATGAAACGCGGTGACATAGATTGGCAAATGAGTCCTGCTGAGGGCATTCTGTATTTTCAGTGAAATAATACGAAATTGGTACGATTCATAAGTAATTTTCACAATCAGGAAAGAGTTGAAATTGTATCGAGAAAGCAAAAGGATAGATCTTCGACAGATGTTGCTTGCATAGAAGCAGTAAAAGACTACAACACATGAATATTGTAGATAAATCGGACCAACATGTTGCTTCCTACAGAGTGGATAGAAAAGTTAAAAAATGGTGGCACCGTCTTTTTTGGCATTTCTTGTACAGTGGTAAACGCCATCTACTTCTCAAAAATCGTTCGGAAGATTCGAAGAATTGAACGCTAAAGGAACTTCGGCTAGCGAAAGTGAACGGATTAATTGGTGCCGATCCGAATGTAACCCGAAGAGGATATATATATATATATATATATATATATATATATATATATATATATATATATATATATATATATATATATATATATATATATATATATATATATATATATATATATATACATATATATATATATATATATATATATATATATATATATATATATATATATATATATATATATATATCCTCTTCGGGTTACACGAGCATGGAAAGCCAATAAATAGATATAAAGTTCAGGTTTCTGTAGAAAAACGATATGACAAAGTGGCGCTCATGTCAATACATGGTAGCAAAGTGTGTTGTTGTTATTGCGGGACACGTGCTAAGCTACATCGTACTAGATGGCATTGTTCGACTTGTAACATTGGTCTTTGTTTGACCATAAAAAAACCTACTGTTTTTATGATTTTCATAAAAAATAAAATTTTATATTTTTGTTCAATAGGTTCCTAGTGGTTCCATAAGAGGCACACCTATTATTTTGACAGCACCAGCCAATAAATATTTTTTTCAAATTTTTCACTCTTATCAATCAAATGGAATGAAACAAATCAATCCGTCCGTAAAGGTTTAAGCCTAGTTTAAATGTTAAAATCACGTGGAATCTTTTTCTAGGAAAATACTCGTACTTGTGAGGAGCTATCAGATCAAATCAAAAGTCCTGCTTTCTGAAAAGATAGTGCACAATCCTCGTGCAAAGAAATTTTATCCTAAACTTGAGGAGATTCAGAAAAAAAGTTCAGAAGATAAAACTGTTCTGGGTATTTGCATGGACTTCATGCTAAATTTGCAACTTCCAATCGTTGCAATACAAGAATCATTTTATTTCCGACAGCTAACAGTAGATGTTTTTAATATTCATGATCTGCGGAATAATACTTCAAGATTTTGCATATATCATGAAGGAGAGGCAAAAGAAGGTCCCGATGATGTATGTTGCTGAATTGTATTAGTACAGAAATTGACCCATCTGTTAAAGAATTGCATGTATTCTCAGATGGAGCCTGGGGCCAGAACAAAAATCACGCTGTTGTTCGTATTATGATGGCTTTTACAATCGAGTGGTAGGTTTGAACGAATTTTCCAATATTTTTCCGCGAGGGGTTACTCTTTCATATCATGTGACAGAGACTTCATTGTCATAAATCGTAAAATTAAGCGAATAGATCGAATTTACACAATGAAAGAATATATTGCCTCAATTGCAAATTCCTTTTCAGCCCATGGAATATTCACTATAAACAGCAGGCATACCGCACTATTTTAAAAAAAAATGAACTTAGTGCATAATATTGTACCTAAAGTACATCCAAACCTGCAGGTAAAATGATTCAAGTACATTTCACGACTGTTGGCTCCATCTCTTGTAGTCTTTAAAAACATATCAAAATATTCCTTAACAGGTTGACCGCCACGTGTTTCCTTGAGGATTCATAGTGTGCTGCCATGTAAGGTCATGGGTAAAACTGAGGTGTAAAATTTTTTTTAGGTATTCTATTTTTCTTTGAAAATGTAATGAAACCTTATTTTGTAGCTCAGTTATGCTGGAAAACATGTTTTTCTTGAAATTTACTGTTTTATGTGTGTGTGTCTTGAGGATACACCTTGCCTCTGAAATTATTTGGGCTTGAAATAAGCGTAAGGGCCACGTGGGCTCAAGGATACACGTCTTATATTACAATTTTGTTAAGTTGATTTCTGTAACCCTGTAGGTGTATTTATACTATTAGCACATAGATGGCGCATGTCAGCACGGCTGATTTAGTCTAGTTCTGAAATATGTCTTAGTTGTTTGTGAAGTTCTCATCTGTTAACAGGTGCGTACATCAAAATCGTTATTTATTTCTTTCGATCCATTCAATCGCTGAATAATTTTGATAGTAATATACAAGTAATTCCAAAAATTATAGTAGAATCATGTATAGGGGTCCAATTGTTTGCAAACTAACGGAACTTTACATTTAAAATAATTCAAGACACCTTTTCTCTCTTTTGTTTCAGCAGTGTGGTGAAAAGTACATGTACAGAATTACAAGGAATAAGAGACTGTAATAATTAGAACAATATTCTTCGGATACAAATTTTTAAAAATTCATCAAAATAAATTGGTCAGGATAATAGTATCGAGAATGGATATTTCCAGTGATGACTCTGTGATTGATCCTAATTTTGAACCGGAGGAGAATCATCATATTATGAAGAAACAGACGATGAGTTTACTGCATTAGACGATGAGTTTACTGCACCGACTGTGCTGACAGAAATAGATACAGTGAAGAAAAGAATCTCTGAAATGGTTTGACAGACGTGCAAGCTTGAAGATCCTCCCAATTTTGAATTTACTGGTGAACATTTTGCCGGCATGAAAGATATTTACCAAGGCATACTAGCAACAGCAACTCCTCTTGAATTTTTTGAACTGCTTTTTATAGTCCGGGAGCTAGCAACCGTTTTTGATGACCAAAACCACAAAAGCTGAAAACTTGTCCTAAGCTTTATTTGGTATCACTATTAAACGAATGGACCTCCAGCTCGCGCACTTCCGGGGGGTGTAGCTGCGGCAGCCTCCCACATATGTAAAATAATAATTTAAAAAAACTGATACCGCAAAAGCTGAAACTTTGTTAATATTTACATTATGTTATAAAATAAAGAAAAAACGTATCCAGCCGAATGTAGAGTGGGGGATTATGTCCCAGCTTTTCACGTAAAGAAGTGAAAAATGCGCGCTGAGTAAACTGATATCGCAAAAGCTGAAATTTGGTAAATTTATAATTAAGTTAATAACTTAAACTAAAAAAACATCCAGCTTCATATTTAGTGGGGGAAAAGTATCCAGCCGATGCAGTCAAAGACGCTGCGCATCGGCATGCGCTCAGGCGCGTTGTATCTTTGAATGCATCAGCTGGACACTTTCCCCCCACTAAATATGAAGCTGGATGTTTTTTTCGTTTGAGTTATTTACTTAACTATTATATTACCGAATTTCAGCTCTTGTGGTATAAGATATCTGTACTTTTTACAAGTTTTTAAATTTAAAGGCTATTAGTAAAGTGACGCACATGTCACCATAAGATGCTCCGATACAGACGTGGCCGTAATAATGCTGTCCAACATGAGTGCATTAAGTAATGCTAATGTAAAAGTTTCAATGGAAACCGGAGTCGGCAATTGTTATAAAATAAGGTTCTAATATGTATTTCTTATTTTATTTTATATCAAACTACGTTATTAACCTAACTGAAACTATATTTCTAGCCCTGACCGACTAGTGTATAACATAATAACCAAACTATATTATATATGTAACTTCATAATACCAACATACAATATAAAAATTACTAAATATGCATATTTCAACACACCTCCTCGATTTTTGTAATACAAAAAGGAATCAAATAACTTAATACTAAATCATTAATTACATATATAAAATCGAGTCATTAAGTGCCATTGTTCTGTAGCCCTAAAATAGATCGCAACAATTGAAATTTATTTTTACCTTATGATTTCGTAGGAATATCAACAATTTGATTTTCAGTCGAAATCTTTTGAACTTGAATTATACCTTTCTTTTCATAATCATTAACAAAGTGAAAACTTACATCAATATGTTTCGAATTTTTACAAAATTTACCATTTTTAGCTAAGGAAATAGCGCCAGTATTATCTTCATTTATTTTAATTAGACCATCAATATTTATACCAATATCTTTCAATATACCTTTAAGAGACATAACCTCTCCTACGCAATCGGCTAATGCATAATATTCTGCATGTGTTGAGGCTCTAAACACGATCTTTTGCTTTTGAGATTTCCAAAATATTACGTTTCCAAAAACACGAACAATTATTCCTGTAGTTGATTTTCTGTCAATGGTGTCAGAAGCCCAGTCAGCATCCACAAAGGCATCCATTATTTCGGTGAAGTTTGAGTCATACACTAAATTCAAAGATCGAGTATGATATAAATATTTTAGAACACGTAAAGCATACTTGAAATGTGTACTACTATAACTGTTTTGGTATCTGCTTAGGTAATTTACAGAGTATGAGATATCAGGTCGCGAACTATTTGCTATATACAATAAAGAGCCTATTAAGTTTCTGTATTTTAAATCACTTTCAAGATTTTCATTCAATCTAACTTTCATTTCTTGAATGGAACTTTTATCAGAACTAAAAATTAACAAATCATCAACATACAGAATTACAAATACTTGGTTAGTATCGATATTCCCTATATACAAGCAATAATCGTGGTCTGATCTTTTGAAATTTAAATTTATCATAAAGTTATGGAAACATTCGTACCAATCTCGAGGACTTTTCCTTAAACCATATAATGATTTCTTTTAAAGACATACTTTGTTTGGTCCAATATTATAACCATCAGGAGGATAAACATATACTTCAGATTTAATTTGTCCATTTAAAAGGCTGCTTGTCCGTGGTTTAAAATATACAAGGATGGCTGAGAAAAAGGAAGATTTAATGTTGCAAATATTTGAGGGTTATGAATATGATAAATGGAAATTCAGGCTGAATTTGTTTCTAAAAATGAAAGGTTGTCAAGAGGTAATTGAATATAATGTAAAACCGGCGAGTATAGAACAAGATGAATGGAACAAAAAGGAAATAAAAGCACAAAACTACATTGTGAACAGCGTGAGTAATACACAGCAGAAATTAATAATTTCCGAAACTAACGCAAACAGCATGATAAAAACACTCGATGATACTTATTTAGTGAAAAGTAGTGCCTTGAAACTATTATGCAAAAGGAAGTTACTAGATTTAAAAATGAAAGAACACGAAAACCCCATGGAATTTCATAACGTTTTTGAAAAACATGTCAATGACTTGAGAAATGCAGGAGAAATAGTTACAAATGAAGATAAGTTGGACTATTTTTTATTGGCTCTACCAGAAAGTTTGACACATATCGTTGACATTGTTGATGCATTACCAAAAAGTGAAAAAACAGTGGAATATGTTAAAAATAAACTATCATTGGAGTACCAGAAACGACAAACCATAGATAAGGAAAGAGTAATCTTCAAGCATTCTTTTTACAATCACAAAACCGAAATGGATTTGGATGATAATGATCAACAAAGTACTGCAGGTTAGAATAATATTGATATATTACTCACATATTTATATTATTATTATATATGTTTGCAGATGATGACGAAGATATTTCGAAGGTCGACATCAATTGCAGCGATAATGAAAGCGACAACGAGTTCGATGGAAATGAATCCGAAGATGGCGAATTCTAAGAAATTCGTATATTATTTTGTTATTTTGTGCGTAATAGCATAATATGTTTGTTCATTTTTATTTTTAGTATATAGTTTTGTAAATAAATACTAACAAAAGTTCAAATAATTAATAGTAAAACGTTCAAATAATAATTAATAGTAAAAAGTTTAAATAATTAAAAGTAATTTTTTTACTTTTCTTATTTTGATGTCTACATATTTCCTGTTTATGTTATGTATTGTACGATTTATTATGTATATTCAAATGTGTAAATATTTACTAATAGCCTTTAAATTCAAAAACTTGTGAGACAGTATAATAACTACATGGGCGCGCTGTGTTTAATGAGAAAAGTATAGATATCTTATACCACAAGAGCGGAAATTCTTTAACCATTAACTGGTATAGTGGGGTCTCTCGCGACCTCAGACTGTGAATGTCAGCTGTAATTTCACAAAACTTGGCAACCGCGCAGCGAGCATCTCAGTAGCCGCATGCCTTAAGTTAAGTTAGTTATCGCTAAAAGCCCTAGTGTGTGACATTAATCGATATCGAATTATTTACGTTTGGGGTCATAAGAGACCCCACCATACCAGTTAGCGATTTTTTTTAGTTGCGATGGCGAGTAAGTTTTTACCACAAAAAGAGCTTGAAGAACTTGCTGCAAACCTTAGTGATATTGATGAGCCCAGAGATGATGAAAGTGACGTTGGTGAATCTTCCGATGACCTTTCGGACAATGAAAGTGAACATAGTCTACATGGTTCAGAGTCGGAAATAGAAATAGAGAGTCAGGAGGAAAATGTGGAGGACGAAATTGTAAAAGAGGAATATGTGGATGAGGTAATTGATGATGAGGAAATTGAGGATGAGCAAAATGAGAATGAGGAAAATTCTGACGAGTTAGGCCGAACAGGAAACTATTATTATGGCAAAAACCGGTATAAATGGGCAAAAAAAGCTCCAAAACAAAATGTACGAAGGCCAGCTCACAATATAGTAATGCACTTACCAGGACTTAAAGGGCCTGATCGAGTAAAAAACCCGTCTACGCCTTACGAAGCATGGCCACTACTTTCTACAGAGGATATTCTAATCATTATTTTGGAACATACAAATGGAAAGATAACCGAACTCTCATCCAACTACCAAGGAAACCGCGTGTCTTTTGTTGACCATTTGAGCCTAGCAGAGTTGAAAGCCTTTCTTCTAGGATTAATCTACTTGGCAGGGATTTTCAAATCAGGGCGAGAAGATACAGCCTCATTATTCTCAACTGATGGTGCTGGAAGACCAATTTTTCAGGCTACTATGTCCCAAAAGCGGTTTTTATTTCTTTTGAGCGCAATAAGATTTGATGACGTTGCAAGTAGAAGAGTCAGAATCGATGAGGGTGACAAATTAGCAGCAGTATCAGAAATTTTCAATATGTTGGTAAATAATTGTCAGAAAAATTACACATGCTCTGAACATGCTACGGTTGATGAGATGTTGGTGGCATTTAGGAGTAGGTGTAGCTTTAGAATGTATATGAAAAGCAAACCTGCAAAATATGGGCTCAAAATTATGTGCTTGTGTGATTCCAAGAGCCATTATCTCCTTAACGCTTTTGTGTATACTGGAAAGAGTAACAATAGACAACCCAGAAACCTTAGCGTTCCTACTCTTGATGTTCTAAATTTAGTAAAACCTATCGAAAATACTTATAGAAACGTAACAGGGGACAACTGGTTTACGTCAATTGAGCTTATAAATGATTTGAAATCTAGGGGCTTGACTTATGTAGGAACAGTTTAAAAAAATAAGAGAGAAGTACCACCTCAGTTTCTACCGAACAAGCAACGAGAAGCAAATACATCGATTTTTGGGATCACGAGGGACAATACAATGGTATCTTATGTTCCTAAGAAATATAGATCGGTAATTCTACTATCTTCTATGCATCATTCTGACGAGATATATCCCGATTCACAAAAGCCAGAAATAATTAAATTTTACAACGCAACAAAGACGGGTGTAGATATCCTGGATCAGAAATGTGCAAGTTACTCCTGTGGCCGCCGAACTAGAAGATGGCCACTGGCTATCTTTTATGCTATGTTGAACACTGCAAGAGTGAATTCATATGTTATATTCAAAGCAGCAAATTTTGGTATCAAGATGACTAGAAGAGAACATGGCATATCTCTGGAAAAAGTAGTTATCAATGATCATTTGATGAATAGAATTCGAAACAACAAGCTGCCAACAAATACAAGACAATCCATTGCTGAAATTCTAAAAATTCCAGTCCCATCGTCAGAAGAACTAGAGAGACCACATCAGCTAAAGAGACAAAGATGTTTCTATTGTCCACGGGCCAAAGATCAAAAATACTCAACCTGATGTTCAGACTGCTCCAAAACTGTGTGCAAGGAGCACTCGACCCAGCAAATTCAGTGTGGTTCCTGCCATGATGATGAAAATCTGTAAGGAAAACGTGCTTGTCATTTTTTTTTATTGTTGGCTAAAAAGTTTTTTTTTTTTTGTTTCAGGGGGCAGTGGATGAGTAAACAAAGCTCCCAAAAAGCTGCATTGAGAAATTACGTTTTTTTATTTTTTTATTGTGTTTTTTCCAAGACATGTCCAAAAATGCATGATATTTTGTTAATTTTTTTTGAATAAATACTTTTTGAAAATGCGAAACCAAATAATGACAAAATGCAAAAAAATAATGCATTGACCTTTTTTCTCTTAAATATGACCGGGGTCACGTAAGACCCCATTATATCAGCTACGTTCCAAGAAACTTGCGTACCAGTCAAGGGTTAATATAATAGCTAAGTAAATAAGTTAATAGAAAAAAATATCCAGCTTTCTATTTAGTGGGGGGAAAGTGTCCAGCTGATGCATTCAAAGATACAACGCGCCCGAGCGCATGCCGATGTGCAGCGTCTTTGACTGCATCGGCTGGACACTTTTCCCCCACTAAATATGAAGCTGGATGTTTTTTTCGTTCAAGTTATTAACTGCACTATAAATTTACCAAATTTCAGCTTTTGCGGTATCAGTTTACTCAGCGCGCATTTTTCACTTCTTTACGTGAAAAGCTGGGACATAATCCCCCACTCTATTTCAGCTGGATACGTTTTTTCTTTATTTTATAACATAATGTAAATGTTAACAAAGTTTCAGCTTTTGCGGTATTAGTTTTTTCAAATTATTATTTTACATGTGTGGGAGGCTGCCGCAGCTACACCCCCCGGAACTGCGCAAGCTGGAGGTCCATTCACTTACTAGTGAAACCAAATAAGGCTTGGTGAAATGACCACCCTCAAAAGGTCGCTGGCTCCCGGACTATTACTGACGATATACTTACAATGATAGTCGACCAGACAAACTTGTACGCAACCCAACTTATTGAAAACGGATGCTTTCGGTAGTGCAAGATTACACGCCTGGGTACCAGTAGATAAGCCTGAAATGATGATATTATTGGCTCTAATAGGCTGGATGGGTCTTGTAAAGTTACCAACTCTTCGAGACTACTGGCGAAAGGATCAGCTCTATGGAATTCCTTTTGCACGAAATGTTATGCCCAGAAATAGGTTCGAATTACTTCTTAAATTTTTGCACTTCACATATAACGAATCTGCTCCTCAAGACGATCGCCTTTACAAGATTAATCCGATACTAAACAAATTTATTTGTAACATCAGAAAATGTATACTCCGGGAAGGAAAGTCTGTATAGATGAAAGCCTGATACCCTGGAAAGGTCGCCTAATGTTCCGGCAATAAATTACCAATAAGCGACACAAATATGGAATTAAAATGTTTAAATTATCTACGTATAAAGGTTATACATGGAACCTAAAAGTTTACTGTGGCAAGTATAGACAAAATGATGGTAGTGTGGCTGAAGGCGTTGTCATGGACCTACTTCAAGGATTACTTGACGAGGGAAGAGTTTTATATACAGACAACTGGTCTACCAGCATACCTTTGGCTTATCGGTTGTTAGGAAGGAAGGCTCTCTTGGTAGGAACACTTCGTCTCAATAGAAAGCATTTGCCATCGGAAGTTCTCAATGCAAAGTTGCGAAAAGGGGAATTTGCCGCTCAGGAAACCAGTGACGGAATTGTGGTTCTGAAGTGGAGGGACCAGAGGATTGTCACTACACTTACAACAAAACACTCAGCACTAAAAACATCACAAAAACGACGAAGTATGGTGCCAGCATGCATAACTGATTATAACAAAGGAAATCAAGCATAGAGCTGAGCGACAAAATGGCATCTTATGGAAGTGCCTTGAGACGATGTACCAAATGGTACCGAAAATTATTCATTGAGATTCTCTGGGTGACAACTGTGGTAAATGCGCACTTCCTTTATAATATGACATCAAGAAACAAAGAGTTGAAAATCACAGAATTCAGAGAAGAAATATTACGTGAAATATCCTCGACAAAGTGACCAAGTTTCGCACCCAATGGGTGCCCCTACCACATCTACGAATGTTTCAAAATCTGAAAACCACCAGTTGGTTCTCAAAATGACAGGAAACCCCCCTAAAACAACAAAAGGACGTTGTACTGAATGTTATAAGGTCTAAGGTCGGAAAGATACTATTGTGGATGGAAAACTCAAGTTTGCTACGCAGACTCAAAGAATATGTTCCGTGTGTAATGTCTTTTTGTGTCCTAATTGTTTTTAAAAAAATCACTGATTTTTTTATGTATACTTTTGTTTCAACATGTTCAGTGAAAAAAATAATAAATTTAAATGTTTAGGAATACATTTTTTCTTACCCTTCAATTCACTAAACTACAAATATCACTCAGAACCCACAAGTACTGACAGTTTGTCAGAGGCCATCAGTATTCGAATACCATTTAAAATGCACGAATACGTGCGTCTTGTAGGATACACAGGCCTACGACTAAACTATGAATGTGTGCCTTGAGGATACACATGGCCTCACATGGCGACAGCCTGTGTATCCGTGGCGCTCAAATGTAACACCTCAAATTCACCCGTGGCGGTCAACGTGTTAATAAAGTCTGTGGTGAAATGATTCAAGTGTACTTGAACCATTTTACTTCTAAAACATTGATCAGCCTTTTTTAATGTCTGATCTGCCGCGTATTAATGGGTTTTCACAGTAGTTACTTTTTCTTAGTTAATAACACATAATTTTGCAGTGTTGGTAGCGTTACATTAATAAGCAATATGAGTAATTACTGGAAAAGTGATGTACATCAATTTCGTAAAAAACATTAAAACCTAAGATAATATCATGAATAACTAAAAGTTGGGTTAGATAATTTTGAGGATAGAAAGTTTTCGGAAACTACTGCATTTGTTTGGAATAAATGAGGTGTCGTTGTTTTTAATTTTAATTTAATGTTTTATTTTGTTTGTACAGAAACGAATCCATTCCAGACTGATGAGGATTCAGACTACGTTACTGACCAAAATGAAGAAATAGAGGCTATGAGGTGGAGGAAAATGAAAATGAATATGTACATTAACTCCAGGAAAAACTAGACAAAGAAAACGGCGCCCGAAATAGTGGAAATATAAGACTATTAGAACATTGCGGACAGAAGGAAAAGGGTATCTTGGACGCAATGCTAGAGAATTAAAAGAATATCCTAACATTTGAAGATATAAGTGCAATGACAATATTAGTGAGGCCAAAAGACAAGAGCTGTTCAGAAAATTTTATGAACCTTCTTCTAATGACATGAAAACTGCTTTTTTATCTTCCTGCATTAAAAAACTCTACCTACAAGACGTAGAGCTTCAGCTATTGCAAATGAGAGCTACAGTAACGTTATAACCCTAGTGGGAAAACGAGATTGTAAACAATTTTTTTACACACTTTCGACATTTCTGTGCGACGATTTCAAATTGTTTACAGAAAAACTACAGATCTTCTTATGGCCGAACCTGTCAAGCGTAAGGAATCTCCAAACAAAATGAAGGAATGATGTAGAAAGGACCCCGCACGGGAACCCATATAAAATGGTTCTCGTTGGAATTTCTCAATTTTTTTATATGTTTTTATATCCTTTGTTATCAACAACATGTGAAAGTTTTAAACAGTTTCTATGTCTAGTTTCGATTTTATGAATTTTTGAAATGTTGCGATTAAGCCAATTGCCATAATTGTTTAAAAGAATTTTTCCATGTTCAATTAATTTATTATAATATTTTTGAGAAGAATTATGTAAACAGTTTCCAGAAAATATATATATTTAATCATTTTTCTAACAATTTCAGATCAGTACCTACAGGGTGGCTCTGAAATACTCACAGAGTTGGTCGAAAATTAAATTTCATTAACATTTTTTGAAATATTTTCTTAAAACTTTTATTGGTATTATATTAAACTCTTTTGAGGAAACATTAGGAATAATCTAAGTACTGAAGGTATCTAGTTCATAATATAATTTATTTATTTATTTATTTATTTAGAACTACACCACTCAACAGCTTAAGCCAGTTATAGAGTGGGAAAAATACAATAAAATGAACACAAATATGAAAATAAACACAAACAAAAATTAAAAACAATATTTCAGAAACATAGTAAATGATGCAACTCTGTGAGCAAACAATAATATACATATAACGCAGTTATGATGGTAATATTCAAACTATATTTAGATAAAATTGAATATTAGAACGTATATTGACAATATCAAAAAACTGTTTATTAACTATGGTGGCCTATTACCTGCATCTAAGATATTTTCTAAAAGAAACCTACTGGGATATTTAATATTATTTTGGTGACGTGCATAGCCCAAATACCACAAGACACTACAAATATGGGAACAGCACCCCACTGTTCTCGATCCACTTTTACAAGTGCAGTAGTACCCTAAGATTATATTGTCATTATCTACTTCTTCATAGTTATTCTCTGAATTGTCGGTATTATATTTAATCCATAACTGATATTTCACTGCATTTCTGAACCTAGAGGATAAACGACATCTCAGTAGCCCTGGTTCTATGATCCTTTGATCAATTTCGAAGACATTTGCTCCTTCTTCCTCAAAGCTATCCTGAATATAAGAGGAAGCTAATCCAATTTGGTAAACTCCAAATGAAAGTTCACTTAGGTATTCCAAATCCAAATTAGGAAAATCCGGAAAATGATTTAAATTCAAACGTGTCCAATTTGTACGAATATGGGCCAAGTTATTCTCTAAAACACGTAGTCGTAGACGATTAACCCTGATGGATTTCTCTCGCATTCTCCTTGCCAAAGCAATGTCTACATTCCGCATGTTTATAGTTGGCCTGAATTTGTTGATTAAAGCCGCAGCAATACGGAAATAATCTCCTAAATAAGTTACTTGGGACATTGGGATTACTCCTTCTAGCAACTTGAAAATAGTTTTTAGATGTCCATTTCGACTTTCAATAACCCATCTTGTTTTCGTGACAAGACGAGATTGGTTTGCATCTTCAGTTGACAGCTGGTTTTGACCGGGTTGCAGAAAAGCTGGAAGTAGACATGACATTCCCAACTCTTCTAGTACCGGTACTGAATCGCGGTACCCTCTATCGCAAATCACAATATCACCCGCTTGAAGCCATTGTTGCAATCCATTGGCATCTCTTTCAAATTCTGCGTGCAATAGTGAGGCATCATTGTTTTTGCCATCTGCAAAATATGGCCCGTGTATATCTAAGATATAGCCATCTGGAGCTGTAACCAGAACCGGCTTCACCAGATGAGTGTGTTTGTGGGTTGAATATGATTGCCTCAAGCTTCTAAAGTTTCTGCTTCTTTGTATGTGGCTGTAAGTACCATCAACATAACATATTGCTCGGGGCATACCTGGTTCTGGATTGTATAATTCATTAGCAAATTCTGGGATGTGATTATTAATGTATTCCTCTCTAGTAATAGCCTGAAGACCGAGGTTTTGCGTGACAAAGCCAGTCATAATCGATCTTCTTGTAGTAGCAACTGCATTGCTTACAGCTTGTCTGCTTGAATAATTGAAAATTACTTTTAAAAATTCATCAGATATACCCTGACGCATTTTACACAAAAAAGTTAAAAGATCCTTCTTTGAAACTGCTCTTACATAATGATCGTTATCTTCAACACCTCCGCATGAGGTATACAGTTCTTCAAACTGAACTTTGGTAAGGGAAGAAACACAGGGAAAATCATCGTCAGTGAAATCATTAACACCTTCAAATCCTTTATTTTGATTATTAATTTTCTGTCGTAAGTTCTGTAAGATTCGTTGTAATTGGGTGCCCTTAGGCTTATACGATCGATGTACAAATTGAAAACCGGGTAGAAGTTCTGGCAGTAAAAGGCCGTTTTCGTCCAAATGTCGTGAGCAAACACGCACTATTTCCGGAACATAAATATTGCTTCTTATAAAAATGTCAGTAATAAAGTGAAACTCGCCCTAAATGATTGTGTCCATTGCAAATTACACAAGACGAATTCGCTGATTGCTTTAAAACATTCAGTTTCAAACATTCCGGATCCTCTTGTACCATTTCAATTTCTTCATTGAGAGATCTTGAACAATTCAAACAAACTCGAGAATTGTTGTTAAACTCCAAGGCAGGGTGGTTCAAGTTTTCTCTTCTTAAAATAGCTATTTGCCTCTTGTGTTCATTGATTTCATTATTTACCAATCTTGTTGTAAATCTTACTTTACATAAAACATTACACACATAACAATTGACACGTTTATTATTATTATTCAATGGCATTTTTTTAATACAAAAGTAGAACTGAATAATAATTAATGATTAGAAATTGCTTCAGCTGAATTGAAAACTAAACAAAGGTACAATTTGGTTGACAGTTCTTCATGAACAATCGCCATATTTATTGTTGTCGTTGGCAACGCTAAGCCAACCAATACTTTTTTTAGCTTGACTTGTATGTGGTGAAAAATCTAGGAAGTCGATTTTCGCTAGTTTTGTAACTGTCATGTTTGAGCTGTTTAGCTTACCTATGTAGGTCGGATCAGAATACAATTTTATGGTTGCTATGATGAATAAAGTAGCGTCTTTAATATTTAGATTTTCTCAAAAGTTTTTAATATAATACCAATAAAAGTTTAAGAAATACTGTTATATAAATTAATTTTTGACAAACTTTGTAACTATTTTAGAGTCGCCCTGTAGGGAAAAAATCATATCTGATCTGCAATTGTTGAAAACAGAATGAAAAATATATATTTTTCGTGAAATATCTACAGTTGGTCCCGAAGTTATTATAACAAAAATTGTTTCAAACTAACAAAGTTTTTAAAGCATTATCACATTTGGCTTAATCGCAACATTTCAAAAATCCATAAAATCGAAACTAGACATAGAAACTGTTTAAAAACTTCACATTTTATTGATAACAAAGGATATAAAAACATATAAAAAAAATGAAGAAATTCCAACGAGAACCATTTTATATAGGTTCCCGTGCGGGGTCCTTTTTTTATTTCTCACATAAATATGTTTCCGAAATATACTAGCCATTATTCTAGAAAGGACAATCCAAACGAAAAGTATATTTCAGGGAAATTAAGTATCAGTTAAGCGTGTTTCATACAGACGCGAATCGCGAATTGCGAATAGCGAATAATGTTCTGATTGGCCCATTTGAAATCAATATGGCAGCATGTCAAAATTTTTAATATTTGGCGAAATCGCAAAATTCAAAATTTGGGGGGCGGAAAAATTGGATTGGGTTCGACATATTCGCGCGAATTGTTGTTAGGACCGACCGTTTTATGGTAAGCACATGCGGATTTTAGCTCATCTTATTATGTTCAATGTTGAGCGTGAGTTAAGAAGTGAATTGACACGTGTTTTATTTGTTTTTGTTTTAGAAATTGTTTTGCTCTTGTTTTTTTTGGATTTTTTATTTTGTGCTTGTGTAAAACTATCAGACTATTATTGTTATAATCCGTTTCTGACATGGAAAACAGCGAGGTATGTTGCATTACTCATAGTACGTAAATAGTATAACCAAAATAAACCTAAATGCTTCTTTCTCTGGTTTAATTTTAGGCCCAAGTTGAATGTAGTGAATGTGGAGTAATATTTTTGCTGGAGAGATTCCAGTATTACGACTGTACTCTACTGGTACCCAAAATAGTGTAGCCTTCTCAAGTCAACTGGAATCTGAGCATGAGCCAGAAGCAGAAGACATAAATGAGGACAATTTAGTTGAAAAACTGGCAGAAGCGGTACAGGCGAGAAATGCCTTATGGGACCACACATTGCCTCTGAAACAAAGGAGTAAAGAAATTAGAGAAAAGATGTGGAGAGAGGTATTCAACCAAATTAATGTTACAGTTCCATTGCAACAGTTGGAAAAAAATTAAAAAACTTGAAAGATACGTTTTTGAAACATCTGAGGTGAGTTTCACTTCTGTAGCAGAATAGATGTGATAGTATTGCTATTTAGGTTCTATTGTATTGATTTAGCTATTATATATGTTTTCGAGGACATACAAACCATCAGAAACAGGAGTCAATGACAAAAAAAGTGGAAACATTTTGACAGCCTTTTCTTTCTGACGGAAAAGAATGGGCCAAAAAGAACAAAGGGAAAAATTTCAGAAAGCGAGTTGATGTCACCAATTAGTGAAAGCAGTAGTACACAGGACTCTACCCCATCAACATCTGCCAAACGGAAGAGAGACAGTACGTTAACATTTAGTTGTCAGTATTAATATTGAGTGGCCGTTCAAATAATGTATTGACATCTTATAAAAGGGATACACAAGGTTTGTTACATTTCAATTAAAAAAGCCCAAAGTGGCTTTCTGTATTGTACATCTAAACTATTGATATTTCAAATATTTTGCATTAAAAAAATCTGTTTTTTAAATTTCAGATGAAACTTGATTTGTTGCTTGGCATATTAAAGGAACCAGCACCACAAATTCCTCCAGTACAACAGCTTCCAATTTCTGAAATTCTTCGAACCTTCTTGAATCACTCATATTCTTGTTATTATGTGAATAATGTATTGAAGATCCATTTGGTATGAAATGCGAATTAAAATCTCTCCTCTTCTTATTTTTCTAATATGAGTCAATCCTACTTTCCAGCAGAAGATTGTATTTTCTTTTGCTCTGATTCTTTTGTTTCGAAATTAAATTTTTATATGATGTGACTTGGGGCTTTGTTCTATAAAGACGTCGTTATTGAAGGCGTCTTTAGTAATATAGATATGTAGTAGAGTATTCAAAAAATTTGTATGACCAAAATTCTTGTATGGTATTGGGAAACCACATAAAGACTCAAATTCTTCTTGTATCTCGTTCAATGGTATACCATTCTGACCGTAGGATATTATTCATGATGTGATTATGGCTGCTGTATCTTTTTCTTCACATGTTGAGTACATTTTTAATTTTGTGCAGCTTATTATTGTGTGACTGTGGAAATGCTATAAGATCAGCTATTCCGCCAATGATATTTTTCAAAGGCAAGAGACTAATGCCAGAATTCCAAGACAATTTACCACCAGGCTCTCTGGTGAAGATGACGCTAAAAGGAAGTATGACGACAGAAACTTTCATAGAGTTTATTATATTTGCATAAATACAGAACATCAGGGCCATGTCTCCTCATATTTAATGGAGCAGATAAATCTGTTTATCGTTCTTTCGAGCAGCATTGGAACCAAGAGTTGATTAAATATGTCAGTCAGCATTCTCTCACAAGTATGGCCGAAATGTATGACCATTACCAATATCTCGAATGGGTTTCTCGCTACAGGGTTATATCCACATAACCCAGATGCTATACCTGAAGAGTCTGCTTTGTCAGAACTTTCAAATCCTACAAACAGTGAAAATTTTGCTGTCTTATCTAATGAATCGGAAGAACAAGAGATTTCAAATATGGAATATTCAGATGGGTCAGGCGCAGATACTGCGAATTTGCCACTGTTGTTGCTCTCAAAAAACAATCCGAATGCTGGAACTCCACAGAAGATAGACAATCAATCAACCACGTTGAACATAAAGACTCCAAAATCGGTGTCAGTTACTGGCTGTACATCTGCACAACCTGCAGTTGCTGCAACGCGAAAGCGAACCTCAGTAAACACTGCTTCTTTGACAGCAGATAATCTTACGGAATCTAAACCAAAGCGTCACGATAAGTAACCTTCTTCGTACATATATAAAACTAAAATAAAGCATTCAGCTGCTGCAAAGCAGCTCACTTTACCTTTAGTACAATCCAAAATCACACGAGTCCTTCCAACGAAACATAATCGACAAAAGTTTGATTTCTAATTAATTACGTTTGTTGCAGACACTATGCCTCCAATAAGTATAATCGACAACCCTAGTTTCAAAAATTTATTCAGTGATTTCAAAGAGGACCTACACATAATGACCAGAAAAACATTCGTGAAAGAATTAAAAGAGTAGGTAACACAAAACACAACTTGAGGAAATTAGATCAACTCTTGAGAAGTGTGATTATGTTTGCACAACTGCGGATATATGGTCTTCTCGAAAAAGGAGTTTTCTTGGCATTACTTGTCATTAAATTGAAAAAGAAACATTCGAAAGAAAGTCAGTAGCTTTGGCTTGTGAAAGATTTAGTGGTGCACATACATCGCATTGTGGAAAAACTGATTGATATTTTTGTCAATTGCAATTTAGGCTTACAAAAGAATGTTGTAACTATTACTGACAATGGCAGTAATTTTGTGTAATCTTTTCAGGAATTTGTTTTAAAAACATCAATTTTTGATTGGGAGGAAAAAACTGAAGACGATACAGATGGTGGGAGCGAGGATATCGTTTTATTTCACTAGTTGACAAAGAAGACCCAACAGCTGAGGACAGTCATATTAATAAAAATACTAACGAATTTATTTTGAAAACATCAATTTTTGATTGGGAGGAAAAAACTGAAGACGATACAGATGGTGGGAGCGAGGATATCGTTTTATTTTACTAGTTGACAAAGAAGACCCAACAGCTGGGACAGTCATATTAATAACAATACTAACATTGATCTGAACTTACCGAGACACGTAAGATGTGCAGGTCACTCCCTCAATTTATTGGCAACAGCTGACGTAAACTCTGTCATAAGTAGTAGTACAGTTATGAGATCACGGCATACAAACCAAAAAGCGCTGAAGTTCTACAAAAGATTTCAGGACACAGTTAGAATTATCCAACAGTCACGCGTTGGAATTCATTTTATGATGCTGTAAGCCAAATAGTGTTGATATCTAAATCTGATATGAATAAACTGATTGATGAACTTCAGATCAAGGAACCCCTCAAAGATGATGACATAAATTATCTGCAAGAATATTGCACAATACCAGTGGCTGAGATATTAGACTTTTTACAAGAACAAAATAACATCTATTTTGGTTACTTGATTCCCAGCATCACATCACTACGGTTGAAGCTAGAGAAAGTTAAAAATAATAATTTGACTCTAAGTAGAGGCGCCTCTTGTATTCTCGACAGCTTGATAAACCGACTGAAGGAGAGATTATATGTATTAGAGTAAACGTTTGCCAAAAGTTTTTTCTTTCAACTTTAAGTATTTCAGAAACTTTTGTCACAACAGCTATCAAAAAGAAATCGGATGGTGGAATAGTAGAAGATGATCAAAGAGGCAAACACATCTCAGTTAACAAAATTTCTGAATTCGTGAAACAACGAGTTCGAGATCATATTAAGAAGTTTCCTGTAGTAGAATCTCACTACACAAGAGAGCGCTCGGACAGAAATTACTTGGGAAATGAATTGAATATAAATCGAATGTATGAACTCTATAGGACAGAGTGCCATGAAAATAATGTACCTGAAGAAAATATTGCCAAAAGTTGACTATACTCGACAATTTTTAATACAGAATTTAACTACTCGTTTAAGTTGCCATATAATGATACCTGCGATGAGTGTGATAAATTTTTGTTAGTCAAAACTCAATCTACAGAAAATCGGGAAAATATTGACAGAAGTTATCAAGAACACCTTGTTCGTCAAGGTGTTCTTGATAACTTCTGTCAATATTTTCCCGATTTTCTGTAGATTGAGTTTTGACTAACAAAAATCTGGTGAAAGATATGCGTTAAAAACAACAGATAAAGAGACAGCTATACAAAGTGATGGAAAACTAAAATTGGTTACTGATCTACAAAAATGTCTCCCAACGCCCCAATTAACAAACCAACAGAGCTTTTATAATCTTAAGTTGTGGACATACAACTACACTTAATCAGATACTACTGGAAACGTTACAACGTGTATTATGTGGGACGAATCCAAGTCAGGACGTGGGGCGAATGAAATGGCTTCTGGCATTCTAAAATGGGCAGAGACTTTGAGTGAAAGCGTACAAGAGATTACTATCTGGTCAGATAACTGCCCGTCCCAAAATCGTAACATGATTATGATAATGGCATATTTTTGTATCTTAAAAAAGTATCCGAATATAAAAAAGATTGATCACAAATTTCTGCTACGTGACCATACGCATATGGAGGTCGATGGTGATCATTCTTCAATTGAGAGAGAACGAAAACGAACCCCATTGTTAAAAGTGATGACGCCCTGGGACTGGCAGCAACACGCAAGGCTGTGTTGTCGGTCAAAAACTCTTAATGTTGTTAATATGGAAGTACCCGATTTTAAAGATTTTAAATCTTTGTACACTTCTTATAGCTCACCGTTTGTTGTACGTAAGAAAACTGAGGAAAGTGAAGATTTTCGTATGTCAGTTTATTTATATGCTCAGTGAATCTGAGTTTATCATCCATCAGTAGCCCCAAATTTTTAACGCTTCTTACAGGTGTTAAGATGTCATTTCCTATACGAATTTCTAGCTGTGTTTGATACAACTCATTATTATTGAATATAATCAATTTAGTCTTACCAGCGTTTATACATAAACCATGCTTCATCGAGTTTGACAAAATGCACTGTAAATCAGAATTAATTCTACGTGAAACCGATACTGAGTCCTTAGCCAAAAAAGAATGATACAATTGCACATCATCAGCATATATATGGCACTTACATGTTGTTACATCTTTTGTCAGACAATTCGTATAGATACTGAACAGAAGTGGTCCCAATGTGGAACCTTGAGGGACTCCGCGTTTAACTTCCTTCACCTGAGATTCTCCTGCCGTAGTCTGCACATATTGTCTTCTTCCCTGCAGATAACATGAAACAAACTTAATGGCCTCGTTGGAGAAACCACAGTAATGCAAGATGGACTTCATTAACTCATGAACAATCATATCAAAGGCTCGAGAGTAATCGATCAAAATCAATGCCATCGTATATTTACAATCAATTGCTTTATCTACATCATCAGTGATGTCGATAAGAGCAGTAGCACACCCATAGTCTTTTCTGAACCCTGACTGATTGACAGGTAAAATACTGTATTTTTCTAAGTGAAACTGTATCTGATCGTGCATAACCTTCTCCATAACCTTGGATAGTGTGGGTAAGATACTTATTCCAGCCACCTTCGGAAGACGCAGAACTCGGCTGGTTTTCCATACCTCCGGGTAAACGGAACCTGTGAGACATGTATTTATGATATGCGCAACATACGGCAATATGAAGGGACAGCACATCAACAACATCGTGATCGAAATACCATCAACTCCCGAAGCATTTGATTTTATGGATAATAATTTTTTATAAATAATATCTTCACTAACAAATTCAAACTCGAATAACTTTTCGATTCTTAAAATTAGTTTCATAAAACTGACAAAGAGCCGGATCAAATTCACCATGGTCGGCTTGGGCTGCCACCAAATAATCATTTATTTCATCCGGTTTATTAATATATATATATATATATATATATATATATATATATATATATATATATATATATATATATATATATATATATATATATATATAACAACATAACAAACGAGCGATCTTACAGATCACTGTATAATCGTCATTCAGAATCTCACCAACAGAGGGGAGGGCGTTCCAATCGCATTCAAAATTTAAATGTTTAACGTATTACAGTTCTATGCTCTGAGATATCTATGATTCAAGATGACATTTGACAGTTACTAATAACAGATCGGATGACGTATGACAGATCTATTGTCTAAGATATCTATGATTCAAGATTAACGTTACGGAATCCTCTGCGGAAGTTAGTTATATCACTCGCTTAATCCTAAATATACAATGGGTTGACGGACGAGCGGACTGAGTACTAGACTCTGGTGCAGTAATTCTGCGGTTCGAATCCCCGACACCGACAGAGCTTTTTTCATTTATTAATATTTCAGCTAGGGCCCCCCCGGGCGCATATTCGTATCGGACGTAGCTTACTGCACATCGAATTCAACCGAATCAAACCGAAGCTACTTACATTATCGAACGAGCGATACTGCACAGAAGTGTGCAATATCAGTCGTCCGTTAAGACATGCATGATGCGCGCATAACTCCGAATCAAGCCGAAAGTATGTATATGATCGAACAAGCAATACTGCACAGATGTGTGCAATATCAGCCCTTTGTTAAGACACGCATGATCCTCACCTCTAGTTCAAGTTTTTAGTTTTTCTTGGTGTTGTGTCTTTGTATTTTACGAAATATGAGTAATATTTATCCAGATAATTATAATTATTATCCATCAAATGACGATAATCATATTATAAGAACAAAATTTAAGTCTGAGGAGGAAATAAATGTAAGCAATTTATCATAAATAAACTCCATAATCCTAGTTTTCACGCCATTTTAAATAATTCATCTAAAAGAAGTAATTGGATTAAAATTGATTCATTCTTTATCTTGACACTTGACACTATAATAAAATTATCAATTTCTGTTAATTTTAATACAAAAAATTACAATATAATACATTAAAGCAAAACCATATTCATGGACTTAACCAAATATTGTAATCTTTGACTTAACTCATTTTTTTTGTCAAATGGAATGAAGGTGGCTCACCAGAATATTTCTATTCAGAGGATTTTTTACAAGCAGATTGATACTACGTCGTGGATATTTCAGCAAAAAGGTTTCTGTAGAATTGTAATTTAATTACTTTAAGTTATATTGAAATTTAAAACGTGAAATACTTTTGATGTACCTTCTTAGGAGGTCTATAAACCTAGCAGTCCCATAGTAAAAAAATCAGTCGAGACTTATAACATAATAAGGTGCTTTTTAGTTGCTAATTAGGGCCTCTAATTAAAAATTAGATGCTCCTCTCGTTCTCGAGAATATCAAGAAAAACAAAGGGGCTGCAAGGTTTATGAAATTGTATATTATTTTTATCATACTTACAGCTTTATATTATTAATCACTATTTTAATGATTTTTCAATTTTAATTAAACTAATTAAAACAAGACGGGCGCAAATCCACTTTTCCAATTAAATTTCAATTGAAAAAATTATTATCTTTATTTTAAAATTTATTTCAGAAATGGGTTACTGAATTATCTGAGTTAAGCAAGATCACGTGGTCTATAACAAGAACCGTAAGAACACCGGTTGATAAGGCAAGAAAACATGTTTTTAGGAGATAGTATCATTGCCATTTGAAAACCATTGTACATAAGTTGAATCAACTGTAACGTGTAAATTCTCCACGTAACTGTAGCCACTGCACTCTACACTGAAATAGGTACCGTGATTCCACGCTATCAACCGATACGTCACTTTTGTTCTTCTATGGTTAATGACCTGCGTATTAAGAAGGAGAGTATCTAGGTTGCGGAGGATTAACAATCGTCCTTTTTGCAAATGGTTCTTGTAGATAAAACATCGTCAACTAATAGAATTATATTCAATATAAATTGAAAGTTTGTTAAAGTTTATTAAAATTTATTAAGTATCTGTGGCGTCTGATAGACGGTAAGTTATGAGAAGAAATATAACTATTTCGTATTAATGCATTGTCTTGAAAATCTGAATTGATGCCTTATTTCATCTTTCCGCCATTTCATTTTTTTCATTTACCTATATTAAATTATTTATCTTTCAATATTGAAATAATCATCTTACATTTCTTAATTCAAAGTATCTTTATTTTATTTGCTTGTTTCATTCCCTCAATTTAACACAAGATTTTTGTAGGTTAACGATGGCAAATTTTACATGGTCATATATTATGTTCAGTTTAATGTTGGAACATATACTGTCTTTCTTAGCATATTTGCTTGGGATAAATCTGAATGCTGAGTTTGAATTGGCCATCGATACCCTACAGATATTCTTGGAACATATTACGTTTGAGATTGTATGTTGATTTGCCCCGAATTATTTTAGCTACTTGGTCTGGGTTT
The DNA here is from genome assembly GCA_030704885.1 of Cynegetis impunctata. NCBI lineage: Eukaryota > Metazoa > Arthropoda > Insecta > Coleoptera > Coccinellidae > Cynegetis > Cynegetis impunctata. The sequence continues at coordinate 315,742 of JARQZK010003695.1, read as the reverse complement.
GAAGTTCACCTTGGTTAGAGCTAAAAGACAAATTGTTTGAAGATTGAAATTCACCTTATTTGGAGTTTACAAAAGAAACCACCTTGTCTGGGACTAACATCCACCTTGGCAACCCACAGCTGGAGCTACCAAGAACTTGGGACAAAGATAGGGCAGAAGTCAACAATCCACCCAAGGAAAACGTCGACAATATATATAAAAACATAAAGATAAGTCTCATTTATGTAAAAGAAAACAGTAAATACCTTTCATTTTACCTAGTTGTTATTATTACTGTGAACAAATCAAAACCCTAATATGTTTAACCAATCTCCCTGCTAGCTCGGGCATAAATATCTGTTAAAAGGGAGGTTGGTTACACAACCTAGAAAGCGGCCCCATCCATCTAAAAACATAGAGTGTCCAGCTAAAATGATTATAGCAGTTTGTCATGTTACAAAAAGAAGATCTCGTGCCAAATGTCCCGACAATCTTGCAAGCGAATGGCCCTGTGTGATTGAGTTTATATTGACACATAATCACACTACTGAGAGCGCTGCGGCATTAATTAAGAGGCCTATAGGCGAAGACACTAAAATGGAAGTCATAAAATATTTTGAAAGGGGGCATTCTGCAGCTTACCATAGCTTTTGTTTCAAGAAGATGGAGGAATTTGGTGAAAAGTATGACAGTTTGTCAACAGATCGTTATTACTGTCCAAAAATTCCGATTTCGAAAATTTATGGAGGCGACATTTCAAAACTACCTACGGAGAGAGAGCAGGAGAAAATATGTTAGAGAAATTGGAGGAAAATCTCAGTAAAGCGACAGGGGTTTCTTTCAAGATTAGCCAAATCGGAGATCACTACGCAGTATCGTTTTGTACCCCATTAATGAAGAGAGCGAGCGAGAAAATTTGGCAATCGTCAGAAATCTTATTTGTGGACGCCAGCAGCAACTGTGATGTTCAAAATCATAAGATTTACGGAATCACGCCAAGAACATTACCGGCTATTTAGAAACATTCTCTATTCAAAAACTCAGTTAGAACTGGCTTCAAGTTTAGAAACGTTAAAAACACAATGCAAATTTCCAAATTACGCAAAATATATTAACACCAAAATTGATTCCGATTTGCAATCTTGGTGTCTCTTCTTCAGAAAAAGGAAACTAATTCGTGGATCGGATACAAACAACTTTATTGAGGTAATGTTCAGATTATTTAAAGACATTCCTCTTGAGCGTACTAAAGCTTACAATCTACCACAACTTACTGATTTTGTGATTAATGACTTTGAAAGCTATTACAAGCAAAGAATATTAGACTTGATTTTCAATAGGATGAATAGTGCCAGTATTAAAAGGTTTCACCCTTCACACGCCGATGTAAATCTAAAACAGGTACAACAATTAAATGATTTGCAGTTTACCGTAAAAAGCAATAGTAGTTGTGGAGTACTTTGTTAAATGTGTAAATTGTTATTTTTAACCATTGTTTTAATATGTTCACTAATTTACACCAAGTATCGGCCCAATCAATGTATGTAACTACCTTACCCACGAAAATAAACTATTATTGTATGATATTGCTACTGGATCTAAACCTTGAAAGGAACTGTTTTTGCCATTACAACTTTCAAACGTTTCAAAAGAAAATATCCCAACACATCAACACACAAGGTAAACAAAGCGAACCTATAGCATATGTGTCTAAGATTGAACCACATGATGGGAATATGACGTTGATCGAGAGTACTGTATCGAAAGAATCAACAACGAATATTTCGAAGAATATAAACAAACCGATCGAAGGAATTACGGAATCCACGCCAACACAAGCGGCAGCGCTGACAACCGATAATGAAAAGGTGAATGTGAATAAGTGGAATTCAGTGAAAATGAAAAGACAAAAAAAATCAAATAGCATAACAGGAAGTGCGAAGATTCTGAGTGTTATTAAGTCAAATCCGAAAAAGACTATACATTTCGTTTCGAGACTGCAACACGATACAAGATTATGTGATTTAGAGGATTTCTTGAAGAAAGATTTTCCTGAAGTTGTATGTGAGAAGTTGACATCAAAATATCCGCAATATTACTCATCATTCAAAGTAATAATCAATGAAAGTAATGCCGAATCGGCAATGCAGTCCGATACCTGGCCCGAAGGAGTCTACGTGTCCCAGTTTTTTCACCGGAAAATCATGGAAGGGAAGCATCCCTAAAATACGAAGATAATTTAAAGATAAGCGGGGCAAGCCGGTCTTTGAAGCACGATTTATTATTACTAAACTGTCAATGTTTGACCGAGAAAACTGTAAGTTATTTAACCACCGATTTTATTGACGAAAAACAATCCATTAAAATTATGTGTTTGACCGAAACATGGCTTAAAGACTGTAATATTGATACTGTTTACTTTCCTAACTTTCATAAATCCGCTAGTTATTGCAGATCGTTATCAAAGGTTGGAGGCGTAGGCATTTGGTGTCACAAATCTATAGTAACGGAAACAATTCCATTAAACAATTACTGTGTAGAAAAATTTTTTGAGATTTGTGGAGTATCTTTAAGAGTTGGCATACAAAAATGTATAATTTTAACCTGCTATAGATCCCCCAATAATACTGATTTCAGATCTTTCTGTGATACTCTCAATGATGTTCTGGAATCGGTTTATCAACCAAATATTGACATTCTTCTGTGTGGAGATTTTAACGTGGATATCGCGAGAGACGAAAACAACTATTTAATGCTTGCGGGAGTATTTCAGTCTTTTGGAATGCAAAATTTAGTAAAAGAACATACGAGAAATAATTACACTTTAGACTATATATTTACAACTACAGCTAGTACTTGTGAAGTGCGGCCTGTTCATTATTCCGATCATAATTTAATTTTATGTTGTTTAAATCTCGTTGAATCGTGTGAAAAGCCAATTAGTGTTACGAGGGACTTCTGTGATGAAAATATTGATGGATTTTTATGTGATCTGGTAATGATGGACTGGAATATACTTTATGAACAAAAAGAGCTTAATTTGGCGTTTAATTGTTTTCATGACATATTCATGTTATATTTCGATAAACATTTCACTTGGCGGAATTGCAGAAATGGGTGCGGTAAGCAATGGGTTAATGATATAAAGTTTTCGATTTCTTGCTTACATGACCTTTTTATTCTTAGTCGAAAGTATCCCGAGCTTAAAAATTTTTATTTAGAGCGAAAACGCATTCATAATAATTTGATTAGGGATAGCAAAAAATCCTTTTATCAGAGTAAAATAAATAAATCACTAAATGAATCAAAAGTTCTGTGGAATATTATTAATACACTTAATAATAGAAAAAATAGTACAAATGGTAATATAGATTCTTTATTATCTATAATGAGATAAGATTACAAAACGAAATATAAACTTAAAAGTCATTGAAAATATACTCTGGTAGTAGTAACATAAAGTCAGTTTATCTTATATTCAGATTGGAGAAGTTCACATTAAATTTATAAACACCCGATGTCCTTGCGGTTCTTAAGGGAGGGGTTACAAACGGTAAGAGAGCTGCAATGTTTTCTCTATCAATTATTGAAATGTCATCAACATCAGGAAATGAAAAAATATTTAAATTCTTCCTGCGAAGAAATTTTATTTCGTATTCCTTGAAACATATAGAGAGGATTTTCCCAACATAATAAATTTCCAATTTGGATGCTACAAATTTTACGAGAACAAAGTCTCCCACTTGAATATTGTTCTCTTCGCTGATCTGTTTCATATCTTCTAGAAACTCTTCATCAGATGATTCATCCAAAACCAGATCCACACTGGACAAATTAACTTTAACTGATTTTTTGTTCTGTTTAAGTGACTTTTTTCTTTTCCTTTCTGCCTCTATTTGTTGTCTTGTTTCATACTCCGGTGTGTTAGTATATATTGTTGATTGTGATTTTCTAGATTTTCTTTTCTTGTTTTCTTCAAAGGCAACTTTCGGAAACGGCCTTATTTCGCTTAGACAGGAACTTGTTAACTGCTCAGGGGGCGTTTTATCTCTGTTAGAATCTGTTTGCCCTTCTGAAGTTAAGGGAATGGGTGTTGCGATTCTCGGATGAACGTGCACCGCCTCATTTTGCGTATCGTCGATATGAATACCGGCTTCTGGTGCATCTTTAGTCAGTGGCTTATCTGTTACCTCACTTGCTATGAAGTCTGCATCGCTGAATATGAGTCGGTTCAAAGGCCAAAGACCTGTACTTTTAAACGAACTTGTTATATTCTTTATGGTAAAGGCACATTCATAAGCTAGTTTGGTCAAACGAGCTAAATGACGAATTGTTAAAGCTTTGGCTGGATTGGTTAGTAGCCAGTCATGCTGAGCAGTTCCTAGGTATGATTTAAACGGACCGTATACCCCCACATCTAGTGGCTGCATCCTGTGGGTTGTATGAGGAGGAAACGACAGTAATACAATCCCTTTTTCTCGACACATCCTAATTACTTCCACAGAAATGTGGGATTCATGGTTATCTACTAGCAGAAGGACTTTATTTTCAATAGAACATTTGATAGTATTTGCAAAGTAATACATTACTTTCGGAAATAGGTCGGATGTCATCCATCCTTTTTTATTGCCTAGTGCGATGGCTGAACTTGGATACTCATCGCCTAAATACTCTTCAGGGTTCCTCACTCGAGGATAAACAAATACTGGTGGAACTGTGGATCCCGCTGCATTAATAATACCCACAAAAGTTACCAGTTCCCCTCTCTCCTGAGCAGATATATGGGCTACTTGTTTTTTACCTTTAGGGGCAACAACCCTTGTGGGCTGCATCACAGTGGTCACCACTGTGCTACTTTGTTTAACTCCCAATTTCTTGGCACTTTACAGCCAGCAATCCTTTTGCCATATTCATAAGCTAGGGTCCTGATCTGCTTATAATTTAGACCATAATTTAAATCCGAGCACCTCTTTATATAGGCTACAAGTTGTTCCTCTTGAATTGTTGTAAATACTTGCTGAGATGTATATTTACTTGAAAATGTAATCTGGTTTCGCTCTCGTTTCCCGAATCGTCCATTTCGCGCAAAAGATCTTCTTTAGTTTTTTCTTCAAAAGAGTTTTAATTCGAGACTGTATTGTTTGACGTTTTAAGCAATATTCCTGAGCAGCTTTATATTCACTTAACCGCTTTGTTAGTACGGCCTTGATTGCGTCTCACTAATATCACTGCGATTGGTCTTTTTCAGGGATTTTCTAGGCATCTGTAATGGATTAAGTATTAGAAAATAAGGTTGTAAAATATTCATTAAAAAATAATTCAAAAACTTCATACGGGGAACATTCGGCTATCAGCCGAATCTTAACTACACGGACTAGCCGAATGTTCGAATGTTCCCAATATGACATCACAATAGTTTTGATGGTAAAATTTATGAATGCAAGAAGTTTAGGGTTATGTTATATCTTCAAGCAACGACATAAATAATACACGAATCCTTGCAAACTAACTTACAACTTTTATAATGTTAAACTGAAAACATTTATATGTGATGCATCTGCTAAGTCATTTGTTAAATGTACCAAAAATCATACCGGATATTCATCTTGTAGTAAATGTTGTATAGAAGGTGATTACATAAATAACAGGGTTTGTTTCCCTGGCACAAGAAGAGATATTAAATTGAGAACTGATGCAGAATTTAGATCTGTTGCAGATGAAAGTCATCACAATGGCTAATCATTGATTGAAGATATACCAGGAGTAGATATGATCAGTAGCTTTCCTTTGGACTATATGCACTTGGTTTGTTTGGGTGTGATGAAAAAACTTTTAATACTTTGGTGTTGTGGCAAACCATCATAAATTCAGAAGGTGAATGGCAAGAAGTAAATCGAAAAAAACGTAATAAGCGCCCCGAGCCCATCAGGGGTACAAATAAAACTGTCTCGCACCTAATTGTGGCAAAGCCCAAATAGCTAGCATGGATTTTTATATCTGGCTTTCATCCCAACACAACATCTGATCAGATATTGGAATATCTCAAGGAAAATGGAATAAACGAATGTGAATGTTATAAAATGAGGACAAGAAAGGACAAAAGTAAAAGTTCTTTTAAACTATCTGTCCCATTAGGCAGAAAAACGGAAGCAATGTCACCAGAGCTTTGGCCCAACGACATAGTAATAAACCATTTTCTGAACCTACAGAGACGCCTACCCGAACCCAAGGGCGTGACAAGACCGACGTAAGTGCTAGGATCAACATATCACAGGATAACCGGGAAGAAAAAGAAATTGAAGTGAAGCTATTGTATTTAAATGTGGTATCAGCTCATAATAAACTGAATGAGTTGCAGATTCAACTGGTTCAACACAATATCGACATATTCTGCATGTGCGAACATAGTCTAACGGAAGAGGAAGTTACAGAGTATTGTATTCCTGGATATACCTGGGCGACAGCATTTTGTAGGAATAGGTACATTAGGGGAGGTGCCAGAATCATGGTGAATTCATCATATGACTTTGTGTCTCTTGATAATATTAAAGAGCTTTCAATTGAAAAAAACATTGAAATTTGTGCAATATTTCTGCCTAACATTAATATTTATGTAGTGTCCGTGTATCGATCTCCTAAGGGTGATTTTCAAACATTTTTAACGATACTTGAAAATGTTTTAAATTTTTTAGGTGTAGGAAAGAACATTGTTATGGCGGGAGACTTCAATGTGCGGCTCGACTCCCATCAGAGAGAGACACAGACACTTCTGGATTTGGTAGGCAGCTTCGGCCTGCAGCAGACATTTTACTCAGGCACTAGGTTAAAAAACTGCATTGATAACTTTTTTAGTGGTGAGGTGGATATCGTTTATAAAGGTAATGATGATATATATTTATCTGATCATAACTCACTGACAGTGGGAATAAGATGTAGAAACATACTCAGTAAAAAAGAAAATAAAACATGTAGACCAATTACTCAGATAGGAAAAAACAAATTTTATACTCTAATTGAACAATGTAATTGGGACTTCGTTGATGATGTAGATTTGCCAGTTAATGAGAAATTCTCAATGTGTAACAACATGATGCAGGAAGCTTTTCTAGCAAGCTTCCCTGAAAAAAACTATAAAAAAAACTAACAAATCGAGTCATGAAATTAATTGGTTCAATAATGACCTAAAAGTAATGAGAGATAAGTTAAACTTTCTAAATGAGCTGTACAAAACATTTGGCACACAGGACCTACTTATTTCTCGTAATAATTTTAGAAAAAAATATAAGAGCGAAATAAAAAATGCGAAGATAGCTGCTAATGACAGGCTTCTGTCCAGTGCCAAGAATATCTCGAAGACCACCTGGGATATAGTGAGAAGAAACAGGACCTGCCGGCCTAGGACTGAAAATACAGATGCTATTTCTGCTGACTCATTCAATGATTATTTTTCCAACATTGCGAGGGAGCTTATTGACTGTGTTCAAACTCCACAGGGCTGGGAGGGACTGTGCTATGGTAACATAGAGCAAGCATATCCAGTTTTTGGTTTTGGACAGGTTAGTTACATTGAGGTTAGAAATGCCATACAAAATTTAAAGATCAAATCTAGTAGAGACATTTTTGGCATGAGTACTGAACTTATGAAAACAATAAGGGAAATAATTCTGTATCCCATAACGAAACTCATCAATCAATGTCTGAAAGAGGGCATCTTTCCTGATGTATTAAAAAAATCCCTGGTTGTACCCATCTATAAAAATAAGGGAAATGTGGATGAGATAGGAAATTACAGGCCCATATCTCTGCTGCCAGTAATTTCCAAGATTATGGAGAAATGTATGGCCATCAAGATAGGTAAGCATTTTGAAGAAAATAATATTTTTATTGAATCCCAGCATGGCTTTCGTCAAGGCCATAGCACTGTCTCTGCTATTGCCGAACTTGTCTCAAATATTCTAACTTCTCTGGAAGATACGAACTATACAGCCACTATGTTTTGCGACCTTAGTAAAGCTTTTGACTGCGTCTCACACTCTCTCTTGCTTAAAAAACTAGAATGCTATGGGTTTAAGGATATAGACTTAAAACTAATACAATCTTACTTATCTGGCAGAACGCAGAGTGTATAGTATGCTGGGGTGCGGTCGGCAGAGAGGAGCTTATTGGTAGGTGTTCCGCAGGGCTCTATTCTGGGGCCTCTGCTCTTTTTAATATACATCAACAATCTACCACAGGGCCTGAATGATGAGTTCTGTGATCTAATTCTCTATGCCGACGACACCACGGTATCTATGCAATGCAAAAGCTATAATGAACTAGAGGAGAGGGTGTGTGCGGCGCAGTCCAGCGCGGAGCGATGGTTTGCTGCCAATGACTTGCTACTAAACACATCAAAAACAAATTACATGGTATTTACGCTAAGAGATTACACACCAGTCATTCTTGAACTGAAGACTCGGTAAAATTTTTGGGTATCCATCTGGATCCTACATTGAGATGGAATATACATATTGAGAATTTATCTAAAAAGCTCTGTAGAAATATATATGCATTACGAAACCTTGCTAACAGTGTATCGATGCAAATATTACGAACATCATATTTTGGTCTGTGTCACTCGCTGCTATCATATGCTGTGCTTATTTGGGGCCGAGCCGCAGATTGGACTCGTATTTTTGCCCTACAGCGTAGAGCTGTTCGTATAATCGACGGAAAGGGATACATGATAGGGATAGATGATTGTAGGGACTCTTTTGTTCGTCTGGAAATTCTTACCTTTCCATGTATTTACATTCAACAAGCTTTATACTATGCCAGGGAGAATCACCAAAATTCAACTGAAAGAGAAGATATACATATGTACAACACACGCAATAAAAAAATGCTGGAAACTCCCTACTGCCGTCTTAGTAAGAGCCAGAAAAGCTTTGGATTCGCATCTATTTCATTTTATAAAAGACTACCTTTAGAGGTGAGAAATCTTCCGATTAATATCTTTAAAAATAAAATTAAGAAATTTTTACTTAGATCTGCATTTTATTCATATAGTGAATTCATGGATTCCGATTTTAGCACAGTAAATTTCCAATAACTTAAAGTGAATTGTTGTTTATAGTTTTATATAGTTTCTGTAGGTAATTTTATATGATTTTAATATTATATGTTAATTTTTAATTATTCAACACATGTACTGTTATCAAAGTATTGTTTGTAATTTGTAGGTTGCTTAATGTGTTTGCTTTTTTGAAATGTTAATGTAAGTCAATGACTGTACTATTTCCTATATTTCATTTTGACTTGTGTAAATACATTTTGTATATTTGACATTAATAAATTATCTTATCTTATCTTATCATCAACAAAAATTGCATTTCAAAAAGTCTCAACTATTTCTTTTTCATTAATTAAATTATCTACATGTATACCTAAAGAATTCAATAGAAAACCAAGAGATCTGAATGAATTGAAAATATGGAAAGCAACTGAGTTTCGTCAGTTTCTGTTTTATACTGGACCGTCGGTTCTTAAAAGTAATGTTAACAAGGACAGGTACACAAATTTTCTTGTGTTACATGTTGCTCTAACCATCTTATCCCATCCACGGTATTCAACAAAAATTCAATATGCTTCCGAATTATTGATTTATTTTGTAAAAACATTTGATATTTTATATGGTTCTGAACAGGTATCACATAATATACAAAAAAAAAGTTGGAAAACTTTCTCCAAAGCATTTTAAAATCAGTTCGAAAAAGTGATAAACCTTTGCAACAAATAGTTAAAAGACATTCAGAAAAGCAGTCTAAATTTGAATTCCTTCAATAATTTGTTTCCCATCTATAAGGATGATTATATAACTCATGTATGAATAAGCCAATAGAATCCGTGAATTTTGCCTAACTACTGCGTATAGATAAGTGAATATACCCTTGACGACGTGATATAATCGTTTTGGTGTTTCGCATCGTGTCAAAATGTGAATGTTTTCATATTGACGGTGTTTTGACGTTTGTCAAAAAAAATTAATATTTTATATTCGTTATATAATCAGTAATAATATCACAAGAGCATCGAAAATAATCGATTATACTACCGAGTCACGAGACGTATTTTGCGAAACACCACGAGAGCGCAGCTCGAGTGGTGTTTTAAAAAAATACTCCGAGTGACGAGGTCAGTATAATCGATTATTTTCGATTGCTCGAGTGGTATTCGTTACGATTATATAACGAATAAAAAATATTAATTTTTTTTGACAAACGTTAAAACACCGTCAATATGAAAATATTCATACATTTTGACACGAGGCGAAACACCAAAACGATTATATCACGTCGTCAAGGGTATATTCACTTATCTATACGCAGTCGTTATGCAAAATTCACGGATTCTATTGGCTCATTCATACATGAGTTATATAATCGTAACGAATACCACCCGAGCAATCGAAAATAATCGTTATAATGACCTCGTCACTCGACGTATTTTCTTAAAACACCACTCGACCTGCGCTCTCGTGGATGTTTCTCGTGACGCGGAAGTATAATCGATTATTTTCGATGCTCTTGTGATATTATAACTGAATATATTTCATTACCAATAAACCAACAAGTTACAAAACATTTTAAAACTGTAATCTTTGAGAATTATACTTTATGCACAGTAGATCCAGATAATTGTTGCTGTTTGAAAAATGGAAATATAATTACAATAATAGATATAGTTTTACTGGAAGATGAGTACAAATTATTGGCTAGGAAATATTCAAATATGATTTCTATTTATGAAAATCCATGCAAATCATCAGAACTGGGAATTTTTGAAGCTCTTGCCATTAATTCAGAAAATGAACTATTTAATATTAATGACATTGAATACAAATGTATAAGATTTGAATTCAATGAAAAATGCTTCATTTGCCCCCTTTTACACACATTAAATTAGATCATACTAGTATCCATTATAAAAAATATTATTTTTATGTAAAAAGAAAAGAGGTTTTGATTATAGTTTTTTTATTTAATATGTCTAATAACTTTCGCACCTCAATATAAAATTTTATTGTCTAAATGTTCAAACAAATTTTATTATAAATAGTTTGTGTATGTGTAGGGCCACTTTTCTGATGACATCACTTATAATGATGACCTAGTGTGGGCAAAAGCACTTGGATAAATTAAATACAAAACTATAATGCTAGAATAGCCTATTCTTTTTACAAAAAAATCATCTCCTTTATATGTTGGAACACTTAACTATTTCAAGTAAGGGTTAGTTGACACTTTTTTTGGTGGATATCCTTTGAATATATATATATTACTTCTTCAAAAACATTCTGAGTTCCAGCCAAAACTACTCATTTTGAAAGAGAAGAGCTGGACAGTGGTTTTGTTTATTGATGACAAGACTGTAGAGGTTATTCCGTCGAACTGGATACAGGGGCAGTTGTGTTATTGGCCATCACTGATGGCTACAGAAAAATTACAACAAGCCATAAAAAAATGTGAACCAGTGAACACTTGTTGGCCTTCCCATAATATCAAAATTTTCCGGAACGCAACGTTTGGTAAGATATTATTTATTGTCAATTTCAAGAGCTAAAATATGTACTTATCATTGGAAATATTAATTTATATTTAGATGACTATGGAAGAGCGAGAATGAAGGCCAAAGTTGCAGAAGAGACCAGTGACTTGAACACTGATTGTGATGAAGTGAAAAGAAAGAAAGTGCAAAAAATACTCTCCAGCAGTGAATCAGACTCAATAATAACCAAATAGACAAAATTATATTCTATTATTTGTTTCAGATGAAGCAATCATTAAGAAAACAGTGAGTAGAAAAAATCAAGATAAACAAGTACAAATAAGTAAAGTAACATGATGATATGGGTAGTTCTGAAAAACATTGATCTTAAGTAAAACATTATGAATTCCTCTTAAACACTGATTTATTCAGTTACATTAGTATTGATTCTATGCTGTATCAGCTAAGATTTGTTAATATGAACTGCCCTTTTTTTTATAGATCTATCCAAACATCAGTTCGAGAAACAAATTGAAGATCAAAATGAGGACCCAATGAAAGTAGAGCTCAATATTGCTGAGAGAGAAAATATTGCTCCAGCCTGCAGTGCTTGTATTGAAAAAGGCAGGTATTATTTTAAGCATTAAAATATTGCAGATATACCAAGTGACCTATATGCTTGGGGCCATATTATCCAATGAAGGCACTCATTCATTGCAGATAAGAGATTTAAGACGTTCACTGAACAAATACATATAATCCGTGGAATCACAATTGATATATTATCTGAAGTGAAGGAAATAAATAAGAACATGAAGAAGAATAATATTCCAGAAAATAAACAGACATTTTATACAAAGAATGTAAATATAAAATTCCCATTGAACACTGAGGATGAGCTGGCTGCTTTAGAGAGTATTTTAGACAGCGAGGATGATTTCCAACTATTGGTAGTATAACTGTTACTGTTTTTAAATCAATACCTTCAGTACTTCAATAATTATCTTGAGAACAAAACTTTGCCATTGTCTCATGAAAATTCCAGAAAATTAAATACAAACTGATTTGTAACAGGTGACATTTTCTATCATGCAATATGTTGAGTTGATTATTAAACTGTTTCAGGTCCTTGATTTTGCAAAAATTGGGGGAACTAATACCTACAATTTTGTGAAGAGGGTTCTATCTTCCAGCATGACCAATGAAATGACACTTAAATATAGTTGGCTGGGGAGAAAAGGGAAGATCAGTTTCTCGAAAATGAATATGGCAAGAGTTATAATAAGTATGTTTAAAAAAATTCAACATCTTCATAGTATTTGATAATCGATGGTTATATATTTTCCAGATGCTGCAGAAAAAGCTGAAATATCCAAAAATATAACAGAAACGGAAGTAGCTATACAAACGTGGCTCAAACGGGCAACTGACAGAATAGAATAGTGCTTTGAATAAACAATAAACAACTTAAATTTTTATCATTAAGTAATGTACAATATATGAATAATAAATAAGAGTAGGTACATTTTATTTAAATAGCTACCATAGATAGGTATCCCCAAACCCAGTTTCTTTCAGACATATTTAAGGCGTACATGGACGTCTTTAAGACGTAGTAAACGTCTAAGAAATATATCTTAAAGACGTCTTATAGATGTCCTTGTGCTATCTGGGAATTCAATCATAAGTTGTCGTATTTTGATATTTGTTCTAAGTAGTGTTGAGTAGGACATACAAGAGGCAGTACATTTGTCCCGTACATGACGTCAAAATGTAAGAGCGGCTCAACATTTTATTTTGTACCGCTTCAAATTTTATGTCGCGGTAGTCGCGCTAGGCGCTACTCACTCTTCGTCTCCGTAAAACTATAGGACGAAGACAAAGAGGAATTGAGGAATTGAGACGCATGCGACAAATTTATTGCTTTTCGAGTCTCGTCGAGCGATAAGGAAATATCCTATGAGGCACGTATTGAAGCGACTGTTTTGCTTTTGAATATCCTAACTCTAACGGATTTGAGTCAGTGATCAGAACAAACGTTTTTTTGAATAGATGTGAATAGGTATTTTAATAATTAATATATTCAGGTAAGTCTTTGTAATTATGTCATATATTATATATAACTTTTAATAATTACTTATGTTGCTTTCTGGGGTACTTTGTGCCTGTTATAATTTTGTTGTGGTTTAATATTTTTTTGGTTTGGGTTGATAATTTGTTTTATGATTGTATTTTGAAATTTGAATAAAAAATAGACTTAATAAAATTATGGGTGTGGGCATGAGTATCGGAATAATGAAAAAGCCATTTTAAATAAGCGAATGTCGATTGTCTGTCGCTAGCCTATCACATATCAAAAGAGATATACTACGTAAATACAATTTATTAATCAATGTTTTTAGGTGTTTACTTTATCTGATATTTTTTCTGTTTGTTTCTTACATGCGTAGTATGTCTGGATATAAAAAATCCTCAAAAGCTTGGCAGTTTTTTATGGACCTCAAAAATGGTAAAGCCAAATGCAATTTTTGCCAGAAAGAATTTTCTTACAAAGGCGGTGGTGCTTACAACCTAATCAGACACACAAAAAGCAAGCATCCACAAGTATTTGTTGCTATACGTGAATGTCCGATTGGAAATATAGCTTCCTCTGCAACCAAAATCCATCATTCAACAACATCTTCCACTGATTCGATAGCACAAGAGCTTCATATTCCTACTACTTCCACATCTATTGCTTCAACTGCTTTCATGCCTGAAACACCTGTTTCCTTACCTTCCATCTCTAAAAGCACCAATCTATATAAAAAAGCTCCAGCCATTAACACCAAACTAACACAATACTTTCATAAGCCAATTTCTGCTAAAAAAAATGAACATCTAAACAAAATGCTAGTAAAAGTCTTCACAAAAAATTACTTAGCCTTCCATCTTATTGAATCCCCTGATCTGAAAGATTTTATTAAAGAATTAAATCCAGCCTACCAGTTACCTAGTCGTAAGACATTATCTAATGCATTGATGACAAATGTTTATAATCAAACAAAAGAAAGGGTCAAATCAGAACTCTGCCAAGCTGAGTATGCGTGTATTACAACTGATGGATGGACATCAGCCCCCAATGATAATTATTTAGCTGTGACAGTTCATTTCTTCAATCAGCAGGCAGAATTGAAATCTTTTTTGTTGGAATGTACACAGTTTTCAGACAGACATACTTCAGAAAACCTAGCAGAAGAACTGAAAAGAATTACAGATCATTGGGAAATTACCGACAAAATTGTAGCAGCAACCAGTGATAACGCTTATAATATCAAAGCTGCTATAAGAAAAAATAATTGGAAGCAAATATCTTGTTTTGCTCATACTCTTAACCTCATAGTCCAATCTGCATTGAAAGAAATAAAAGATATTACCACAAAAATTAAACACATTGTTGAACTATTTCGTAGAAGCCCACTTGCATGTGAAAGATTGAAAAGTATGCAAAAAAAGCTAGATGAACCCCTATTGAAGCTAAAACAAGACGTTTCCACACGCTGGAACTCCACATGTGACATGTTTGAAAGAATGTTAAAAATTAAAAACAGTGTGATGTCCACTATTGCAATAGATTATCCAGACACTATAAATATGACATCTGAAGATATTGAGGTTTTGGATTCGGCAATAGAAATCCTTTCTTTTTTCAAAGATGTAACTGAGGAGATGAGTTCAGAAAAGAATGTTACAATATCAGAGGTATAGTAATGACACTTTTTTCTTTAAATTTTTAATTTGAACATGCTTTTTTCGTGCATTAGGTTATTTTTAAATTAATTTCAGGTGATACTTATATCGAACGCCCTCAAAAAGAAATGCCTAAAATTTTTATCTATGGCACATCCGGACTGTGTTTTACGAATGACCCAAGTGCTTTTAAATGAAATTAACTCAAGGTTTTCGGGCATTGAAGAGAATAATATTTTGGCTGAGAGCACTATATTAGATCCAAGATTTAAAAAATATGGTTTTGAGAATGAGTACGCTTATAGTACAGCCTGTTCAAATTTAAAAGTCATGGCCGGGCAAATTCAAATAGAAAACACATGTACGCCAGAGCCTCCATCTTCGTCGCCACCCCATAAGCGTAAACATAGCATATGGGACGATTTTGATGAGCAAGTGGATGTGGTAATGAAAAATACTAATCCGACTGCAGGGGGTATTATCGAAGTCGATAAATACCTCGAGGAACCCTTACTGCCAAGATCCCAAGATCCTGCCAAGTGGTGGTTTGTTAAAAAGGACGCCTATCCTAGGCTTTATAAATTATTTTTAAAACGGCTTTGTATTGTTGCCACTTCTGTGCCTTCCGAACGTACTTTTAACAAAGCGGGCCAGATCCTTACGGAAAGAAGGAACCGACTCAGTGGCAACAAAGTAGCGCAAATATTATTTTTACATTGTAATTTGTGATTTTATTCATTAGCTTTTTTATTATATCCTTCAAAATATATTTGTTTATATTTTTATTTACCTACTTACAAACAATATTCACTATGCTAATCGTTTCATATCATTTTGCGATACTGATTATTAATATATCATCAACCAGAGTTCAGACTCTAACTAATGTACTGCAATAAAATCAAATGTCATATTACTCATATTCGTACGCGTAACTTCAAACGTATCGCCGAGCCGGCCGAGCGACCGAGCTTCAGTGCGCCTCGCGTCATTTGAAGTGGGACATTGTACTGGCTCAGTACAAAAAAGAGGCTACTCTTACAAACTCATTTTCATGTCGTGTCCTACCCAACACTAGTTCTAAGTTATGGAGTCTGAATCAGAAGAAATAATGTATCTCACTCCACCTGAAATAACTGATGTAGCTAACCAGGTCACGCTAGACTTATTACCGAATAAATCTAAAGCGAAATATAACCTCCAATACAAATTATTTATGGAGTGGTGTGCCTCCAAGCAGGTAAAAAAATACAAGTACTGTTATCAAATTTATCCAAGCAAGGAATCTGTTTTGTTAAATGTACTATACATAATACGATTTTTAATGTCACTTTAACACATTGCGTGCCACCGTTGTAATCGCGAAAACAGTCCCAGAGGCCAAACCACATTTTAGTAATATTTATATGTACAAGCTAAAATAAATGTTTTTCTGACAGTTTTGTGTTTTTTTTGTAGTTTTGAGTAATTTTTTGTAGTATTTCAGTGTCTCTCATATATGAGCGACGTGGCCCTGTAGAAAAAATGCGCGATGTTTAAGCTGCTGGCATATCTCTCAAACGCATGTTTTTCAGTGGTTTCTCTTTTCTTGCAGGTTTGACGATTGAAAAATGAACGGTTTGTGTTGCGTCGCAATAGAGATCGAATTTATCTGCTATATTTTTATATTTGTGTATTTTCTATTATCCTTTCATAATATTTCTTTCGGAGTATCAGACCCTACAGACAATTTCGTTCTCTTGTTTATTTTATAGTTTTATGTTTATCTATAGTATATTCCATTGTATCACCATATTTATTACGGATCATTAGAACCTACAGTCTAATACCTCCGTCACAAGAAAAAATCCTCGTGCTATGCGAAAATTCAGAAGGAATCAGGACGTACACTTGCAAAATCGAAAGCCAAATTGACTCACAATTATTGTGACAAGTGGCCTGGACAGCCGCAAATGTGTGCTTTATGTTTTAACGAAAAACATTAAGTTTTTCGGTATTTAATGTTCGTAGTTAAAAAAAATTTTTTCTTCGTTTTGTTAAGTTCTGAACACAAGAGTTTTCAAAATGAGTTTTGTGTGGATATTTTTTGTTAAGTTCAAAAAATAATCTTTTTCAGAATGAATTTTGTGGTGATATTTCGTAAAATAATTATTTTTTCAATTTTTTTTGTGTCAAATATAACTTTCCGATTTTGCTCAAACCAAGACGCATATTACTTTGCCGAGAGGCCACGCTCATGATTTCCCATAAGAAATACACGGTAGCGAGTGTTATATTTGATAAACATGGCCTAACAGTGAGAGATGTTGAGAGATGTGTGTCTCTCAAAAATGAGCGACGTGGCCCTCTGCGACATTTGGGTGTCTCTCATATATGAGCGACGTGGCACGCAATGTGTTAAAAAATAATGACTCATAGTTATGAATTTCATATTATAAAATAAAATTTTTATAGAAAAAATCTTACCAACAATTATTTTGTAGGATAAAAAATCATGTGTAAACCATGGCAGTACAGTGATTTTTCAGGCCTCAAGAAGTGGCCAAACTCGGCTGCGCCTCGCCTGTCCATATCTTCTTTCGGCCTGAAAAATGCCACTTTACCGCCTAGGTATACAATATACTATTTTTTCAAATTTTGGCGATTATAACCGTAAAGGACTAGTTTTGAAATAGTTATTTTCCTAACAAGTGCGGAAAGAGATATTTTCCTGCACGAAACTGCCGCTTCGCGTCGTTCGGGTAAGCAGTTGAGTGCGGGAAAGACTCTTTCCGCACGAGTTAGGAACAATATTTTTTCTACAAGCGCTCATACGAGATCGATTAGATTTCAACACACAGATCAAATTTGATTTGAATGACAAACGTAGGTAATTCTACATGTCTGTCGTTACCATCGTACTCTCATCGTTGACGTTCGATGCATAGAGACTACAAGCGTATGAAATAAATCTAAACTGAAATATTCATAAATCCTTTATTCATTGAAAAGAAAACGAGACTAACTAACAGCGCCTAAAAATGAATTGTAATAAGGAATCTAAGTACATTTTGTTTCTTTCTTCTTTTTTTTAGTGCTCTTAATCAAAATTATATAATATAAATACTTATATTCATTAGAAATATTCAGTTATTAGTTATATTGTTAAAGTGCAGTTGGTCGCGTTATGCAAGTTTATAGCAGAAGTCATCATATTGGTCGAAGTCAGCTGCTCCATGGAAGATGATGATTCTGTATTACAGTTTGAAGAGGGCGGAGCATTCAAACTAAGAATTTTAGTGGACATTCCTTTTTTGTGCTTTATAGATTCTTCCAAGTATCCCTCAGCAACAGAAGTTGACTTCCATCCTCCTAAACGTTTAATATTTGTGATACCTTCTCCACAATTGGCTAGGAAAGTAGCCGAGGAGCGCCTAAAACTGTGACCTGTGTATAATTCCGGATTTTGTAGGCTTAAGTAAGCTGCAATTTCGGAAGATATTTTTCCTATTGTATTGATTCCGACAGGTTGAATCATACATTTTCCCCGATTGTACTTTATGAAAAATCGGCGATGGGGCGTTTCCTTCGGACGTAAATTTATATATTTTCTGTACATATTCAGAAAATATCCATTGTTGGTGTCTTGGGATATAACAAAGCATCTTGATGAATGATTTTTGGAGTCCTTAATATTGACGATGATCAAGTTTCCTTTATCATCTATATCGTCGATGGTGAGTTTTGTAAGTTCCTCTCGTCTGCAGGCACCAGCTAATCCAAAAATTGTTACCAACTTCATCATTAAGTAAATTTCATCAGATGCCTCACCCTTAAATTTTGTTATGTCTTCTTCATTAAAATTTTGGCCTTTTTTGGACGAAATCCAATATTCTTTCTTTTAATGAAGTTTATGGAATTTTCCAATATCCAAATCTTGTTTAACTTAACAAACACTCTTTATCATATCGAGATCATAACGTGTTCGGTTTCCACATTTTAGACATTTCCATAAAATAAGCCGAAAACACTTCCTCCTTTCTCGGTTTCACCTTTTTGGAATTACACCAATCAATGAAATCAGAATATTGCTTCTCATATGTCTTCTTTGACTTTGATGGCAGCAAATTCAAACTGGCTCCATAAGATGTTACTAATATTTCTGAGGGCAGGTCATCATCAGATGTATCCATTTTAACGAAGATTTTAACACACCGATTAAATTCCATTTGACTTATTCAAATAATTTCATACTAATGACATATTATTATGTTAATTAACATGTCGTTTCCATAGTAACGTCGTCGGTGGCGTTCGGTGCATAGAGACATATCATTATTCAGTTTATTCTTTAATAAGAGCGTGCGGGAAAAATCCTCGCTATTCCATTACCGCACGCAAACGCGTGCGGAAATGGGCAGGGGTTTTTTCCGCACTGTTTGGCAATGTGACTCTTTACGAATTGAAATGCGTGCGGGAAAAGGGTTGAAAGCGCACGCTTGTAGAAAAAAAAATTTCAATACGTTTTTCAAGCAAACAAAATTTGCTACAATATGATTTTAAAATTGTCTCTGTAGATCCAATACAATAAGATTAATCCTTTCAATGTTTAGAATTTTTCAAGTTTATCACGTTCACTGACCTGCTGCCCATAACGTGAGTGGCGTTTGAACTCAAAATCTACAAAATGTCTGATCCCAGTCTCAGCGTGGGTTTATGTTTTATATGTAAGGAGACTTTAAGTGAAGGTTAAGTGCGCCTCTCCTGGGGGTGGATATCGACGCCACAAGACCTCAACCCCAAACTGATGACCAGAGATTCAGCCCCACAACACCTCTTGCGGATGATTTCTTGTGGCTGCACGAAGGGTTGTGCGAACACGTGCAGCTGCAGGAAGGCAGGATTAAAATGCTCATCAGTCTGCAGGCACTGCAGCGGGGCCTCTTTTGATAATATACCTGATGTTGCAGTAGTAGATATCCCAGGCGACGATCTGTCTGATGTCGAAATAGAGGATGACTTGTGGGCACAAGACGTTGACGATCTATCACAATCCCCTGATGGGGATATGCCATCCGAATACATCGATCCAGATACGGACGAACCTCAACCGGGACCTTCCAAGAGGGCTAAATTAATTTAATTTTTTGATTTTGAATATTACTCAATTTCCTAACGAATAAACTTATTATTTTTTGTTGTACTTATCTTTTTTACTTCATTATTCGTAGCTTAGCTTGAACATCATCGTTCGTACTTCTCATTTTCTTTTTTAACATCCCATCATAAAAGTACAGGGCTTCGATAGTATAATCAGGGTCAAAATTCATTCAGAACGACAAAATCGCAAAAAATTGCGAAGTTCGAAAGAAATGATAAACTTTGAAAAGATTGATCTCGTGAAGTATTGGGTCTACAGAGACAATTATAGTATTTTATTGTAGCAAATTTCGTCTTCTTTAAAGACATATTGAAAAAGTTTTTTCAAAAACAAGTCCTTTGGGGGTTATAATCGCCAAAAATTGATTTTTTTGCGGTTTTTTCGATTTTTGACAAAGTTGCGTTCGGCGCTCGGGGTCACAAACTTGGGTTATTCATTAGGCCAACATCATAAACAAATCTGCAAAAAATCAGAACTACCGGATTTGACGCATGCTATGATGTATAAAGTTACTGGACTATTTATATGAAGTATAAGTTTCAACGAGGCGATTTTGAGGAAATAAAAGTCACCTCGTTAATTGAACACATGACAACAGATTTCGCTAAATTGGTGCTTGATTATTATTCAGCAATGAATTAACGGTGCAATCCCATCTAAAAATGTGTGAATAGTTCCAAAAACAAACAAAAAAGATTTCCAAAAATGATTGTGAAACGATAAAGAAAAGAAAGACAGTAATTGATATTATGATCCTTCACTCTGAAAGTCCAGTATTAGGATACTAGACCACTTTCTTTCAATTGGTGATACGTGAAATACTAGACCTTATTAATTTTCCCAATAACATTCAATTAAACTGTTCGAAAAATCGAAACCGCACTCTACAAAGAATTTTGTATTTGATGATATTATGCATCACGAAGTGTAGTTCATGAAGTAACATATGACAATAGATTTCGCTAATCTCAATTCTTTTTACTATTGGTGGATAATTATTACTCAGCAATGAATTAATGGTGCAATCCCATCTAGGAATGTGTGATTACTTACAAATAAAAAACCAAAAAGATTTCCACAAATGATTGTAAAACGATAAAGAAAAGAAAAACAGTAATTGATATTATGATCCTTCACTCTGAAAGTCTACTATTAGGATACTAGACCACTTTCCTTCAATTGGTGATACTTGAAATACTAGACCTTATTAATTTTCCCTATAACATTCAATTATACTGTTCGAAAAATCGAAACCACACTCTACAAAGAATTTTGTATGTGATGATATTATGCATCACCGAAGTGTAGTTCATGAAGTAACATATCACAATAGATTTTGCCAATCTCAATTCTTTTTACTATTGGTGGATAATTATTACTCAGCAATGAATTAATGGAGGCCTCGGTAGACCAGGCGGTAAGGTTTACCGCTTGTAAACCGAGGATTGTGGGTTCGAGTCCCACCTTGCTCTTGGCTGTTGTGTATGTCCGGAATTTAGTAGTTATAGATTTAAGAGAAATTGTTGGGTAATGTGCATCGTTCACAAGCCCATTGGCCGTTCGGAACCGGCGTTAAACTGTAGGTCCCTCGAGATAAAAAAAAATGAATTAATGGTGCAATCCCATCTAGGAATGTGTGATTACTTACAAATAAAAAACAAAAAGATTTCCACAAATGATTGTAAAATGATAAAGGAAAGGAAAACGGTAATTGATATTATGATCCTTCACTATGAAAGTCTACTATTAGGATACTAGACCACTTTCCTTGAATTGGTGATACTTGAAATACTAGACCTTATTAATTTTCCCTATAACATTCAATTATACTGTTCGAAAAATCGAAACCACACTCTACAAAGAATTTTGTATGTGATGATATTATGCATCACCGAAGTGTAGTTCATGAAGTAACATATGACAATAGATTTTGCCAATCTCAATTCTTTTTACAATTGGTGGATAATTATTACTCAGCAATGAATTAATGGTGCAATCCCATCTAGGAATGTGTGAATACTTCCAAATAAAAAACAAAAAGATTTCCATAAATGATTGTACAACAATGAAGAAAAAATAAAACAGGAATCCTTCACTCTGGAAGTCTAATGTCCTAACCACTTTCTTTCAATTGATGTTACTTGAAGTACTGGACCTTGTTAATTTTCCTAATAACATGTTCAATGTAACCAATTCAGCAAACTGTTACCAAAAATCGAAATTATACTAGGTTTAATTTTCAAATATAAAAATTTGAAACCGAAACGGAAACTTTTCAATTCGACGAACTTCAAGCAGTGAACATTTTGATGCACACTATACATACACTTGTATTTGATGGTATTATACATCACCAAAGTGTAGTTCATGAAGTACCATATGACAATAGATTTGGCCAATCTCAATTCTTTTTACAATTGGTGGTAAATTATTATCATTCAGGAATGAATTAATGGTGCAATCCCATCTAGGAATGTGTGATTACTTACAAAAACAAAACAAAATGATTTCCACAAATGATTGTGAAACGATAAAGAAGAAACAAAACAATAATTGATATTATCATCCTTTACTCTGAAAGTCTAGTGTCCTAACCACTTTCTTTCAATTGATGATACTTGAAGTACTGGACCTTGTTAATTTTCCTAATAACATGTTCAATGTAACCAATTCAGCAAAACTGTTACCAAAAATCGAAATTATACTAGGTTTAATTTTCAAATATAAAAATTTGAAACAGAAACGGAAACTTCTCAATTCGACGAAATTCAAGCAGTGAACATTTTGATGCACACTCTACATACACTTGTATTTGATGGTATTATACATCACCAAAGTGTAGTTCATGAAGTAACATATGACAATAGATTTGGCCAATCTCAATTCTTTTTACAATTGGTGGTAAATTATTATCATTCAGGAATGAATTAATGGTGCAATTCCATCTAGGAATGTGTGATTACTTACAAAAACAAAACAAAAAGATTTCCACAAATGATTGTGAACGATAAAGAAGAAACAAAACAGTAAATGATATTATCATCCTTTACTCTGAAAATCTAGTGTCCTAACCAATTTCTTTCAATTGATGATACTTGAAGTACTGGACCTTGTTAATTTTCCCAATAACATGTTCAATGTAACTAATTCAGCAAACTGTTACCAAAAATCAAAATTATACTA
Source organism: Cynegetis impunctata (assembly GCA_030704885.1). Classification (NCBI taxonomy): domain Eukaryota; kingdom Metazoa; phylum Arthropoda; class Insecta; order Coleoptera; family Coccinellidae; genus Cynegetis; species Cynegetis impunctata. The sequence continues at coordinate 292,185 of JARQZK010003695.1, read as the reverse complement.
GGTTTAATTTTCAAATATAAAAATTTGAAACAGAAACGGAAACTTCTCAATTCGACGAACTTCAAGCAGTGAACATTTCGATGCACACTATACATACACTTGTATTTGATGGTATCATACATCACCAACGTGTAGTTATCAACATTTCTTCAAAACTTTTTGGACATGGCTAATTATCAAGTTAAAATTGTAATAAGTCTAGGTCTCAAAAATACTAATTTGAAAAAGAAATAGAAACTTTTCAAATCGACGAACTGTTGTTCATCATGAAATGAGCATATCGATGCACTCTCTACTTTTTTTGTATTTGATGGTATTATGCATCACCAAACTGTAATTAGCAACTTTCTTCGGAAACGCTTTGAACAAGGCGAAATATCATCTTAAAATTATAATAGAGTTGAAAATATAAAATTGAAAAAGAAATGAACAAACGTCTTACTTCAGTTATAATGAAAATAAATTCCTAATAAGTTGTACAAGTTCATTAAAGTAACAACAATATAATTTCACTATTGTTAGATGTGAAAAAATAATAGAAATAAAATTGATTGATAATTTTAATAGTACAATTCAACAATAATTTTAAATATTGCCATTAACAACATATTTCTTTAATATTAGAATCAATTCAACAGGGAAATATTTCGAATTGTCTCTGTGATACTGGTATATTCCCGTCATATATATTTTTGGCAGTATTTTAATTTGTGGAATTTTTATAGATTTGCTTATCGCTATTTTTTATAGGTTGGCATCTATATTAAACATTTCGATAGAAAATCATAACAATAGTCAAAATTATCCATATAGGAGTAAGTCAACCAGTATTTTTTCATGATAACCAGGCGACATATAGAATAAGTTTCTCTGCAAATAATGACATTAAGATAATTGCCTACATAAATTTGTATAAATGATTTCATTTTACTTAATCGAATTTTTTCTCACTTAGGCGCACAGGAAATTGTAATTCTGGATGCAGCTCAAGATACCAATCAATGTGATGTCGTAATATGATTATTATTGTTAATCTCGGAACGCATTTTCTCGTAGAAATATTTGTTTAAAGTTACTTTCTAATTAGGTGTAAAATATTTACGGTTTGTTACCGCTGGCTTGTTGTTGAAGTGCAGCAAAATAATGATAATCTCTATGAATAAAATATCTGCAATACAAAAACTATATTATTATTCCATAAAATAAAATGCCTATCATAATTTTTTGATTGTACTAGTAAATAAGTCTCAATAATTATAAATAAGTTTTATACCGGCTGCTTAATAAAGCTATAAATTACAAACACACTTTTATAACCGCATAATTTTCAAATTTTTTCAATTTTAAGACTAGGTGTGCTAATTAAATAAGTTTTATACCGGCCGCTTAATAAAGCTATAAATTACAAACACACTTTTATAACCGCATATTCCTTAAATTTTTTCAACTATTTTTAAGACTTGGTGTGCTAATAACTATCTTTAAAAAAATATGCCACGCTGAATTTTTATGGGCTAGGTACTTCTTGAACCTATCGTTTGAAGCAATTAATTTCTCAAGTCATTTAGCCAGCAGTTTCTCTGGTCCCAACTTTAGTTTCAATTTGGTGGTAAATTGCTATCGAGCCATGAATGAATAGTGCAAACTCATCAAGACATGTGTGAATAGCTCCAAATAGAAAGCATTTCCAAATTTGAATGGATAAAAAAGTTTAAAAAGAAACAGTAATCTACCTTACAATACCTAATGATTGATTGCTCCATTTTCTACTCTGGAAGTCAATTGTCCAAACCACTTGTTCTTCCATTGGCCACATTCAATCTGTACCTCATTCTTGAATTCTTTCAATAACATGTTGAATAAAATATTTGCAAGTTTTTCGAAACTTACTCAGTTTAACTTTACTAATATGGGTATTTGATGGTATCAAGCATCATCAAAGTGTTCTCATCAACTTTCTTACCAATTTTTTTCGAATGGAGTGGATTAAAAAAGTGGCAACTATAAGTTTTATCAATATAAATTTGACAAACGGAAACTTTTCAAATCAACGCACATCATGACTGAATATATGGCCTGAGATTTTATTTATCACAACTATTGTTACAATTCGGTGGTAAAACAAGACAAAGTAAACATGTCTATATTGCATCTTAACCCATTATTGCCCAGTGTTCCAAATTTGGAACATTCCAGAATTTGCTGTGCATTTTGGCTACAATGCTTAAGACTGTTAAAGATGTTTTCAGGACGGATAGTAGCCTCGGGAAGAGAAAATAACAAAGTTAGTTGCTCTGGAGTCATTTAGCCGTTGACAGTGCATACATAAACAGATTGTTTACAAGCTGTCAAGATGGCGTTAGAAAGGTAACTCAATTTTTATTACAAAATGATAATTTCTGTCAAGTTAAATAAAGAATACTACAAGCATATAAAACCATTCAAGTTTTAAAAGTATTAATTGCTACAAAAAATTTAAGATTTTAGTTTTATACGAGTGTAAATATAGGTGTTCCAAAAATGGAACACCGTGCCTGTTATGGGTACTGTTTAGAAATTTCATTTTAGGGCTTTAACAACTCAGCAATTGATGGAAATGGTGGAAAGTCAGGCCTTCTGGGATGATTTTGATAGTGCTGATATTTATATTACTCCTCTAATGATGAAGAAAATGTAAGTGGTGAGGATGCAGAAGTAAACATTGATCATCTCAGTGGACCACAACTAGGTGCACAAGCCACGGCTACTATTCATGGGTCTAACGGAGAGAAACATTTGAGTGATAGTGAATCAGAAGAAGATAATATACCGCTATCAGATATACAAAAAAAATTGCAGGTTAAGAAAAAACGTGTTTGGGCAAAATCTGTTCAGATTGACCCACCAAATATTGACTTTTCGAATTTTGGCAGAAATATTGTATGTTCCGATCCCATTGAATACTTTGAACTTTTTTTTGACGATGAAGTACATTTTTACATTTGAATTTTCGATTGAAGAGTTAAAATGTTTTCTTGCTATTCTATTATTATCGGGATACATAGATGTGCCAAGGTGGCGAATGTTATGGGAAACTGACTCCGAATCGTATAATCCTTTTGTTGCAAATGCCATGCGAAGAAATCGGTTTGAGCTTATAAAAAGATATGCGCATTGTGCTGACAACGCAAATTTGACAAAAAATGATTAGTTTTCGAAACTTCGACCCCTATTCGACTTGCTAAACAAACGTTATTTAGATCATGCCTCCTTTCAGCAAAACCTCAGCATAGATGAAAGCATGGTACCATACTTCGGAAGACATTCTGCCAAGCAGTTTATTAGGGGTAAGGCAATAAGATATGGCTACAAAATGTGGTGTTTATGTGAACCTCTAGGATACCTTATGCAATTTGAACCATATTGAGGAAAACAGGATGGACGTAAAAATATGGACCTTGGTGTTGGGAGGATCTACGGTTATGTTTTTAACATCAAAGCTCCAAAAAAATGCTTATTTCAAAATTTATGCTGATCGATACTTTTCATCTCTCAAATTAGCGAATGCACTCCAGGACATTGGATATGGATACACAGGAACCATAATGGCTAATCGGATTGAGAAATGCCCAATAATCTCATCAAAAATTTTAGAAAAAAAAGAACGGGGAGCTTACGATTTTTGCACAGATACTGAATCAAAGATCACTATAACAGCTTGGAACGATAACAGGGTAGTCCTCACACTAAGTTCGTGCGACAACGTGACACCTATTCAAAAGGTCAACAGGTGGATACCCAAAGAAAAAAAAAATTGCCCGTATCGCAGCCATTGGTTATTTCTCAATATAATAAGTTCATGGGCGGTGTAGACCGCATGGATGAAAATATTGACCGCTATAGGATATCAATTAGATCAAAAAAATGGTGGTGGGCAAACATTGCTTTTGCGATAGACACGAGTGTTCATAATGCCTGGCAAGTCTATCGAAGAAACCTTGAAACTGGAGGAATGGACTATCTAGCTTTTCGTAGGTACATCGTCCAGGTTTATTTGAAAAAATATGCCACCCCTGTTGTTGGAGGCGGTTGTCCAAAATCGTCAAAGGAATTATGTAGCCGCGTTTTAGATAATTTACGTTATGATCGGAAAGATTATTGGATTGTAGTGGCAGAAAAGCAAAACAGATGCGCATTTTGCAAGAAGAACGCTACAAGAAAATGTGAAAAGTGTAATGTTAACTTGCATGACGTTTGTTTTAAAGGTTTCTATGTTAAATAGTTATACAATTATACACTGATATATCGATAATATTAAATAAATTGAATTCTTTATCATGAAACTTTAGATATTTTTTTCCTGTCTAGTGAGCCCGGTGTTCCAAAAATGGAACAAGATCTAAAATGAAAAATAAATAAAAAAAACCTTATAAAACTTCAAATCTATCATTGTAAATATCAAATAAGTCATTTCAACACAAAAATATCCTTTTCATCCAGAAAAAAATAATTCGAGCAATAATGGGTTAAAGAACAATTAAATTTACAAATTCACATGATAAAAAACATATGAACTCTTTGATACAACAATAAAACAATTTTGTTGAAGCTATGAAAGTTATTTTCTTGATTAAATAAAAACGTTTTTGGTTGATGGTACCTATGTCTCAATCAAAATTTAAAATGTATTTAATAGTAATTGTTAGAATTTAGTGAATCGTATATTAAGTTTTCCACTAAAAATAATGGGGCACCAAATCTTGCTCAGGAGGATTAATTTAATCAACATGTGAACAAGAAATATTCCAGTCTTCTTCAAACTCATCATTCAAACTTTATGGTAATATATTGATAATAATGTATATCATTCAAAAAAGGTGAAACTAGATTCTAAAAGGTGAATGTAGTTATTGACAGATAAACTCTAGAACATCATTCTTAGGATTTTGGGAAATATTCCTTCATACAGTTACATAAAAAATGAAGGCAGGTTTCGATTAATTCGTTACCTATTTTGAGTTTCCGCAAACCCACCCACGGAGTGGTGACAGTCCAATAAAGTTTTAAACATTACTGCAAAGATTATGTTGGAAATCTGAAAGGAAACTTACTTATATTAGTAGAAAATCACATGTTTGTTTTTCAAGATTACCATAATTGAATCTATAACGCGGCGTTTTGTAACACGGAAGCTTCATCAGATAGAACTGAATACTGAAATTTATTTTTATTTTTTAATATTCAACAGGCAAAACCCTTTACATGTAATATAAGTTTACATAAAAAAACAAATAGTAAATTCCTCATACAACAATGAAAACTTGCAATTTCAATTAAATAATCTTACAAATATCTATTAACAATAGTTTTAAGTTCTCGTTTAAACTTAGATAAAGAATCTATATTAGAGAGACCCGCAGGTATAACAATTCTATTCCACTTTCGCCTCATTCTAGGGACAGAGGAATACTTAACATAATCACTTCTTGAAGTACTCTCTTGATAAATTCTAAATACCCTTAGATTATAGCGGTTTTCACGCTCATCAAATAATTTTACAATAGGATCACAGTTAACAAGACCAAGCTGCACCTTTTTAAGAAAGTAGATATCATGATAGACATGTAATGACTTAACAGATTCTAAATTGAGAAACAAGGCTAAATCAAAATAGTCATGATCAACAACACTCATTCTCCGATTCATTTTATACGCAACATACCTAAATAACTTATGTTGAACTAACTCAAGCTCCCTAATCAAATACTTGTCATGTGGAGACCAAATGATGGAAGTATACAATAAGATAGGCCTTATAAGAGTCTTATATAGATAAATAATAGAAGAAATGGTTTTAAATTCTTTAGTAGTCCTTTTAATGAATCCTAGCAATTTAAATGCCCTAGAGGTGACATATCTAACTTGCAAATGAAATTCAAAGTCACTCTGATAGAAAACTCCAAGATCCCTTATACTCTCAACTTTGTCAAGAAAAATCCCATTGATGCTATACTGGAATAGTAATCTATTAGATTAACTACGAACGAAAGAAATGAATTTACACTTGTTACAATTAAGTTTGATTTTATTAAGACATGACCATACATAAATTTTATCTAAGTCTTTCTGTAAGCCAACCTGATCATAAAAATTTTAAATCCTTCTAAATACTTTAATGTCATCAGCAAAGACAAGTATAGAGGAAACAGAGAGATCATCAACAATATCATTTATAAAAAGTATAAATAAAAGTGGCCCAAGGTGTGATCCCTGAGGAACACCAGAGGTAGCAGTGAATGGATCAGATAAATTTCCCTTAATCCCCACCCGCAGTTGACGATCAGACAAAAAGGACAAGAGCCATTTTAGAGTGGATCCACTAAGACCAAACTTAGATAATTTAAAGATTAATAAATTATGATTCACAGAATCAAAAGCTTTAGCGAAATCAAGATAAATAGAATCTACCTGTTTCAAAATATTCGGTGTTTCATCGTTTAGCACTTCTGAAATAAAATTATTATAAAAAATTAAATTCGTAAGGGTAGATCTACCTTTGATAAAGCCATGTTGTTGTTTGATGATAAAATACAGAGTTCACAAATATTATTTGCAGCAATAGAATCAAAAACCTTTGAGATGGCACCGATAATCGTGATAGGTCGATAATTTGCAATATCTTGCTTATTTCCTGATTTAAAAACAGGGGTAATAAATGATTTCTTCCATATGCTGGGCATTTGACCCGACTGTAACGATTTGTTGTACAATAGATATAGAGGCAAAGCAAGAGAATGTACACATTTCTTAACAAAGTGAGCAGAAAGGCCATCTGAATCAGCAGATTTCTTATCCTTTATTCCCAGAATAGTTGAAACAATTTCCTCATAAGATATAGTGAAGTCAAGTTCATTATTCAACAGTAACTGATGAAAGAAAGAAGACTCAGCTTGTAAATAAACTAACTCAAAATTCCCAGCAAATAAATTACAAGTATCTCTGACATTATTGCTTTTAACATTATTGAAGAACATTTCACTAGGAATGTTGTTTGACTAGAAAGATTATTCACATAGTTCCAAAAATTTTTAATGTTTTTTTGAGACTTCCCCTCAACATCCAATATGTATTGCTCTCTATCAATCTTAGACTGCCTTAAGCATAAAGCTCTCAATTTCTTAAATTCAATATAATCTTCAAAAACATTAAATTTTAACCATTGCTTATGCATTTTCTTTTTATTTATTATATTAGAAATAAGGGTATCAGAATACCACCTAGGGTAAGTATTATTATACAACTTAGATATAGGAACATGTTCAGCAATTAAATTATCCAAAATAGAGTACATTCTAGCAGTATCGGTTTCAATGGAAATATTATCAAATTCAATGTCCCCATTCCACTCTATTAATTTTATCATTTATAGCATCATAATCAGCTTTAGCAAAATTCAATTTATTTTTAACACAAGAAACAACACTAAGAGACTTACAGCTCAACTCAAAGAAAGCCTGATTATGATGACTATCTAGAGGCACCAAAAAATCTGAAGATTCAATGACACGAACATTATTTTCCAATAAAGTAGAAAAAGCTAAGTCTAAAGTATAACCCTTCAAAGGATGAATAGGAAAATACTGATACATTCCAAAGAAAGAGAACATATTCATTACTAAAGATGCATTTTCATGAACTAGATTATTAGAACTCCAAGAGTTAATAAACAAGTTCTCCTCCTGCCCATTATTATTGAACCACAAAGTGTCACTTTAATTGTAGTCACCCAGTATCAAAAATTCATTATCCTTAAATTTATCCACAAGAGATTCAACAGAATTTACATGACTAGTATAAAAGTCAGATATCACATTTGGTGCATAAAAACAACCCACAATTAAGTTCTTTGATAAATCATTAATTTCAATATAAAGTTCCTCAATTTCTAAACCACTTAAAACCAACTTTGATGATAGGTGATTCTTGACCGCAATTAGGACTCCACCCCCATAAGGGGAGTCAGGAACATTATATCTATCTCTTCTATATATACTATAGCCATGTAATCCTAATTCAGCATCAGCAATACCTGGATGTAACCACGTTTCTGTAAGTACTAAGATGTCCGGAGATGGAGACAAAAGACTAATGTTCTTGGTTGTAATATCTAATTTTGTCCTTAAACCTCTTACATTCTGATAGTAAGTGGTAAGATTTATACCCGTTGACCATTTACGTTTTTTTGAGATGATTCACCAACAACATTATCCACAGAATTAACTTCAGCAACCTTCTTTGGTTTAATAGAAAATAACTTAGGACCACCATTCACAAACTTAACAATTTTCTTTTCCTTATTCTTGTTGATAGGCACACTATTAAAGATTTTAGCTTCCAAACGAAGTTTATTAAAATGTGAACGCTGCAATTTGGTCAGATCAAAAGATACATGGTACTCCCTAGGAATAAGTCTCCAATGAGTAACAATAAGAGCAACATCCTTTCGATTATTAAAACGAACCAAAATAGGGCGAGCTTTATTTGGAAAAAACTTGCCAATACGTTTAATTTTAGATTGATCAAGAGTTGTAACAATATTCTGAACTCTGGATAAAGCAGATACTACTTTTTGAAACTCATAAGTAGGATCAAGATCAATACCATCCTGTTTGATTTGCTCTGGAATGCCAAAAATAAACAAATTGTTCTCACATCTTTTGCGTTGTTCGATCTCATTTATGACTGATAAAGCTTCATAATTTTTACCATCCTGATTTACAGATTTTTCAACATTTTCATATTCTTTCAATTTATCACCAAGAGTCTTACAGTAATTCTTCAACTGATTTAAGTCTTCAGTGCAATCATTGACATGCTCTTCGAAATTCTTATTTAACTTATTATTAGTATTAGAAATTTCACTAATATCCCTTTTCATTTTGGGTATTTCAGTCTTAGTTAAAGAACTAATCTTGTCAGTTAAAACGTTTAATCTTTCCAAAGACTTATCCAAAGACTTTTGAAACTTACTGATAGTTTCAAGCAAACGTGGGCTGTCACCCCCATTTTCAGAGCATTTTTTGCAGAGATACACCATCAAATTTTTATTTTTTAATTTGATGACACGAATTTCCGAGGCATTGGCTCCAGAACAATTCTTGCCACAACCATCAGAAGTTTTCTCATTTGCATGAAAATTATCTAGGCAAACACAACAAGTAGCGATAAGATCGCCATTGAAGCCCTGGCTACAATCCGCACACAGAGACATCATACACTTGAAACAATGTCAACAAGGTATAATGTACGTGCTACTACACCAACACAAGTAAATAACAGAGTTTACACGTGAGCAAGCAGCACAACCTAACCACTGATATGAAAAACTAAACGAAAACTTTCACGAGTGACTTTTGCAAAGAAAAAAGCTAATCAAAATAAAGTACAACCAGTAACTGAGATTTACAGCAAAAATTGTAATTAATGAAAAACAAATACCTACTATTGAAACAATCAAGTTTAATGCAGAGAGAATTTTCTGATACATATGTTTTTATGAGGTTATGTACATGAAATCTTGATAATTTAATTTACAGCAATTTTAGGACCTAAACGAAACGATTACAATAAAAAATTGAATACTGTTATTGGTAGGTGATCCTTCCTAGAAAACTTGTACAAACTGCATCATACATTGAATATATTCAGCAGGGCCAAATGATTTGAATCTATTTGTTCATAATTCATATACCTGTTAATTTCTCAGCTTTTCAATTTAAATCCTCTACTCTGTCTATGTGAATTATGGAACTTTCTATTGAATCAATAATTCTAATCTAATAAATAATTGAAATAACTAGAACCTCTCTTATTGTTTTCAAAATAGATCTTATGTTCTTCGATTCTATTTTGAAGTTTTTATTTGTTCCGTCTTTACTCATTTTGTTACAATCACCACCATATTTTATTTATGTATGGGGCCGTTCAAGTATTACGTAACGCAATTTTTGAAGATTTTTGACCCTCCCTCCCCCCTATGTAACGCTCCGTAACGTTTTCACGAACTCCTCCTCCCCCCCTATAAACGTTACGTAACACCCAAGTGACTATTTTTACCTAAAAGTCACAAATATGTTGCGCAAAGTACCGGAAAGTTGCTAAAATACCGTTTTTATTGTTTAAATCGTGTTTTCGTTAATAATAAACAAAATAAGAGATTATTATTTAATGAACAATCATTCATATAATGTGGTGTGTTGAAAAGGGCTCAAATTTGTCCTAATAAACTTTTACTACTAATCTTACATTAAATTATGCCGTTTTCCTGACTTAGCCCTGTCGTTGCATACATTTTTAGCTAACTTCATCCACCATTATTTTTCTCATGCATTATTCAATTTTCGCTTATTAGCAGGTTTTCACTTTGAAAACCTGCTTATTGAAATGTGTGCGATAAGCAAAGTTGGACCTAGGCCAACTTTGGTTTTTCGTTTCATGACATTTCAGGATGCTTGGCATCAAAAACCCAATTTCAAAAGTCTCTCTTTCTCTACATATGTATATATATATATATATATATATATATATATATATATATATATATATATATATATATATATATATATATATATATATATATGTTCGTTTGTATGTAGGTAGATAGTTTTGTATGATATCTTGAATGTGATGGCTTTTAGTACGAATTGGTTGGGGGGTTAGATAATATTAACTAATATATCTTGTTTACACGATAAAGGGCGCAATTTTGGAGCAATAGAGTGGAAAGTAGGCATGTGAGTACCTAGTTTCATATAATATATTGGGTGGGATTTCTCTTGGTACGAATTAGTTGGGGGATTAACCTCGGGGAGGAAATAATCTTGTTTACACGATAAAAGGCGCAATTTTGGAGTAATAGGATGAAAAGTTTGTAAGTAGATAGTTTCGTTTGATATTTTGGGTGGGATGACTTTTGGTGTCAATTGGTTAGGTGGTTGGCTCTCCAGAGAGGAAATGAATCCTTTATACATGATAAAGGGCGCTATTTTGGAGCAATAGGGTTGAAACCTCGTGAGTAGGTAGTTTCGAATGATATTTTGGATTATACTGGTTTTGGTGGTTTGATTGGGAAGTTGAACTCCCTCAAAGGTAGAAAATGATTCTCGTTTACGCGATACATGGCTCAATTTTGCAATAGGTTTGAAAGTTGGTAGGTAGATAGTTTCTTATGTCATTTTGGATGGGGTTGGTTTTGGTACGAATCGGTCACGGGGTTGAGCTACAGGGGTGGAAGTAAATCTTGTTTACCTGATAAAGGGTGCAATGTGGAAGCAATGGGGTTCAACGTTTGTGATCTGAATAAAAGGAAGGCTCGAATTTGGAAAAAAAATTCAATTGAATAAGTAGATTTTTCGAATTGGATACGGTATAATAAACTGCGTTCTTAATGCAGCTTGCTGCGATAGAGTTTTTTTCACTTGAAAACTCTGAAATAAAATAACATATTTATTTTCTTTGGCATGCATTGCCGGAAACCTAAAAAATCAGCCATAATTCAAATATGTAAAGTAGGTATGTAAAGAAACAATTCAGTTGGAGTTTCTGTTCCTTTGCCCACTCAGACTGCATTTGAACAGAATTTTGTGATGTGAAGTAGATCCCACAGGTTCCACATATTCTGTTCTTGAAGTCGAATTGTACTGATGGTCGAAATAAATCGTACGGCATCTGCCTGAACCCTTATAGAGGAGGCGACAGATCAACGGACAATCTCACAAGAAGTAGTGAATGCTTGCATGATCCTTTGTTTAGCTGACTAGGTACCGTGAGCTTGCTTGGGATCTGAAGGATTTGGCATGGGCACGGTGGCGGCAGGAAGTATTATTCGGAAAGGATGATTTCAATGCACTCCTTGAGACGAAACAGCAGGATTCCTACGCGCATTTAATTACTTGCAAAAAATGTTGTGAGTCACGGACTTGAGCGCTTTACCATTTTTATTCATTCTTTAGCCGTTTTCTAAATTTCGTTCTCATTTTATGGCACAGTTGCGGCAGCAGGTCAGCATGAGAGCCTTTATAGTCCAAAAACAGCTGATGATGCAAATCTCTTTTGAGGACATTACAGTATGAAGTCACTTCTACAACACTGACTACAGCAATGTGCTCCTATAACGTGTTTAAAACACTCAATGAAAACTGGCAACGGAAACAAAATATAAATGACGAAGAATACAGTCGAGATATTCCCCATAAAACATAAACGGATAGAGTAGCCAACTTGGGACAACAAAACAAAACTGACTTACAATACAATCGAGGGATTCCCCGTAAAACATAAACGAATAGAGTTAACAACTTCGGAGATTCAAATTCTCTAGTTTTTTATTTCAATAAAGATCAATGTTACGTAACGCGTTGTTCGAACCCACCTCCCGCCCCTGTAACGCATCGTAACGTTTTACAAGACCCCCCCTCCCCCCAAATTGCGTTACGTAATACTTGAACGCCCCCTATATGGAGATGCCAATATTTCAATAATCAGTTCTATCTAACGAAACCACTGTGAGATGTAACGCCACTCCATTGATTAATTTATAGTAATCGTTGAAATCAAACATATGTTTTTCTAATAATATTGTAACATATTGTAACAGCATCTGCAATTCAAAATTAAAGAAAATTTATTCATTGGTGGTGTAGTCATCTGAAACAGTAAAAATAAAGATTCATATCCTGAAACAAAAAATCAAAATTAGAAATAAAAGTTAACGTGTCTGAGAAATCAAACTTCATTTTAGATATGTTTACATCAAAGAATTTAAAACTGAACTTCATTTATTGAACATGTTATAACTTCATATTCTTCAAGTAACAGCCTCAATAACACAAATGATGTGTTGAACTGTACTAGTACTTCTTAATTGCACGGTATCACTATTTTCAACAACAAAACATACATAATTTAGGTTGCAAATTTCAAACCAGAGTTTAATTTTTCGAACATATTAATTTTCATCAAAATACAAAACAAAAAAATAGCAAAAACAACTCATCCATGTAGTTTTAAGCCCTGTAAATACTGTGGATTGATGGATCTTCAAACAAGTCACTTATGTGTGCTACAATTACAACTGAAAAAGGAAAAGCCTTTGTGTGTGAAACTATAGATAAATGTGACCAACCCTATAGCCCATATTTGATTTTTTATGACAGTTCTTCCTGTGAAACACATTATGGATGCAATATGAAGTCATTTATTACTACTGTATATGCTATAAATATGACGGGATGCCAAATATGGAAAAACTGAGACTAACATAATGAAACATGGCTGGTCAGCTCATATTTTAAATCTATTATGAAAGGATATGGAAGTCAAGAATACCAAAGAAAATTAGGTTGGTAAAGTATTTCCGCAACAATCATTTAGAATATACAAAAACAGGCAAGTGGTAAGACTAGTGATGTCAAGCAATGTGCTGCTATGGAACAGTTTAACCAATTGCTTAGAAATGGATACTGCTCATTGGAATCTACTACTGCAGATCTGTGAGAAAAACAGAGATAAAATTGATAATTATTCAAATTAGTGTAAAAAGAAGTAGAATACTTGCAGAGTTTAAAACCAACATTGATTGCTCTGCTATTATATAGGGAAAAGGTGCTGCTCTTTTGAAAGCATAGGAAAAAGTTTGAAAATATATTGTATTTAGAAGCAATGTATGTGAATAATGATGGAGTATTATGACCATTAATACTAAAATTTAATGATTTCAGTATCTTCGGGGTACTACATTCAGATTTGATAAATAGACTGGGGATTGAAAATGCAGAAAATTTTAATTTATGTTCAAGTACATAATCATATTGAAAATAAAAATTAAATGTTCCATCGTATTTTTTATTTTCTATTAAGTACAGCATTTGTTTTTGTTATCAAAAAGACTGAATAAGTTTGTTCAATAACTTTAGTGAAAATTTATCAACAGATTCATTTTCAATTGGAATTAGTTCGTTTAGAATAAAAATATGAGTTGATTCAATCATGATTTTCGTCAAAATAACCAGTTGATTCAAATCAGCCGAATCCTTTTTTTAATAATGTAAATTATTTCATCATTACAACGGGTCAACTTGAATTTCAAAGTTGTTATCCATTTTGAAAATTCTCAACATTGATAATTATTATAGCGCTGATTAGTTCTAACTAGGGTTAATAAACTATATCGAAAAGTTGAAGCATGTTATTATATATAAGGATCATATGTTGTTATATAGCTTCTGGCTTAACCTACCTTGCAAAATATAAAATTGGGTTCTAGAAAGAGCATGTAATCAGTGCAGTTATTTCTTTATTGTATGTTCCTGGAATTTACAATTGTGGTAGGGTGCAAAATGATTCTTCTGTTCCTTACATTCAGATATGTAAATGATAAATTCTTGATATAATTCATACAAAAACCATCCATTAAAAGTTGCATATTTGTTTTATCAAAATTGTATCTATTATCATAAGTCTGGCATAATGCCTTACTTATATGGCTAATAAACTTTATAAGTTTAGTTACTTCATGGACTTAAGTTTGAAACATGTATAATGCAATTGCCTAGGAAAATATGGACATAACATTGCATGTCTATGACTTTGCACATTCAAGAGAAAAGTATTTATTTCACTACAGGCCATCTTCATACAATAATTGTCAAATAAAGAAACATACTGAGTCAAATGACAATAATTAACGAACTATCAAACAAATGATATTCATTTGTCCCTGCAATCAATATTTCCAGCTATAGGTACAAGATACTCATGTGTTAAAATTATATGTTATATTCAAGGTAGATACTTTGTGCAAAGGACGAATACCCAAAACATATACACTATGATAATTGCAGGTCTCAATAATGTGTTCTAGACATGCAATGTCCCTTTTTTAATTATTACATAATTAAGTATACTTCACTACTTTGACTTGGCACTAAGTTCATTTAATTTCAATTTTCTTTCCAAATCAGATTTCGTTTCTAGATCTAAATGTGAGGATATTCAGAAAGATAATGAATATTACTTACTTCCCATTTAAGATATATTCGATCCACCAAAGATAGTTCCTAAATTGTAGAGGTACATGTAATATGAGACAAGAAGTGTGAATCTATATTTTTTGTTTGGATATTTTCTTATGCTATGGATAGTTTTTGTCAAAAATGAACAATTACTAAATTTCAATATGTTTCCATAACTTACAAATTCCGTACTGTAGATAGAGACCTGGCCTCTGTATGTAGTCGATTGAATCTCCAGAAACACATGTTTTATATCAATCTTCAGGAACATATTATTCTGATCACAACCACCCTCTGAACCAACACCTCCTACACTAGAGTGTGTAGGAGGTGTTGTCTGAACAATGCTTCCATTACTTCATCAAAATTGTATTGATTTTCTAACCATTCATATACTCTCACACACTGAAACCGTACTACATAGCACTTTCAGTATTTAACACATGAAAAAGAAAAACTTAAACTTGTAGTAATCATGTAACTTGTAACGCTGTAACGCCGGTCATGATCTAGGGATGAGCATCAATAGCCGATGTTTTCAAAACATCGATGTTTTCAGTTCGATGTCGATGTTTTTGCCATCGATGGGAAGTGATCGATGTTTTCTGACCATCGATGGTTTCTAACTATCGATGTTTATTTCATAGGGCGGGTTGTAACACGACAGGTTAACCTCTGGTTTTCTTGACCGATGGTTATCCTTGATTTGGTCGTTGTAACTTGGAATTTTGTAAGTTAACCAACTGGTTAACTAATGAATTATTTACCATCTGATTTCCGAGGGTTAACTACAGTTCAAGTCATAGAACATAGAATTATAATAAACATTGTGTATTATATTTCACAGAACTATAGATATTTACTTATTTCATGGTTATGTCTCTGTTTGGATTTTCTTTTTTTGTATTGTGAATTGATTAGACATCAGTTGTATTATTTCATTGAAACGGCGTACTTTCCATTTTTTAAATAAAACCATGGATTTACAACGAGGTGATCTGCAAGAACTTACAGATGATGAAGACTTTCTGGAACTAGTTGAAGAAGAACTTTTTCCTAGATCACCAAGAAATTTCAGAGAAAAGGAAAATCACTTTCTGAAATGGAATGATGAAGAATTCAGATCTAGGTTCAGGTTATCCAAAGAAACAGTTGAACTTATAATCCAGGAAATAGAAGAAGATATATCTTGCATTAGATATGAGTGAGTACTATTCCATTGATTTAAATTTGAAATAATTTAGAACATGTGAAATGAAAGGTTTATTTTAAGGGCCCATGCAGTGAGCGCTGAAGAGAAAGTATTAATAACACTTCGATATTTAGCGACAGGTTCAACCCTTCAAGCACTCGGGGATTTCACAGGTAATTTTCAGGATCTATAGAATGAATTAATGAATAACTAAAATTGATTTTTTCACAGGCATCGACAAATCCACTGCAAGCCGAATAATTGATAAAGTTACCAGAAGCATAGCAAGACTTGGTCAGAATTTTGTTAAAATGCCACAGACAGAACTGGAGGTAAAGAAAGTTCAAGCAGATTTTTATTCCATTAGCAGTTTTCCCAGGTGTATAGGTGCATTAGACTGTACCCATATTAAAATACAGTCTCCTGGAGGAGATAATGCCGAGATATTCAGAAACAGAAAAGGATTTTTTTCGTTTAATGTTCAAGCATTATGTAAATCAGATTTAACCATCCAGGACATAGTATGTAGGTGGCCAGGCTCAGTTCATGACTCTACAATTTTTAATAATTCCCGATTGAGGTCAAGGCTGGAAAATGGTGATTTTGGAAATAAAGTTCTTATAGTTGGTGATAGTGGGTATGCTGTAAAACCATACCTCATTACACCTCTGACAAATCCACAGCTACCTGCTGAGCAACTCTTCAATGAGAGTCAAATAAGGACTAGAAATCCTATTGAAAGATGTTTCGGAGTTCTGAAGAGGCGATTTCCAGTATTAGCACTAGGCATTCGTCTCAATGTTGATAAAGTAGAAGCTATCGTTGTTTCTTGTGCTGTCCTACACAACATAGCATGTGAAAAAAATGAACCTGAGCTTCCTGTTGATGAAGATATTGCAGCAAGAATCGAATTTGCTAATAACATAAATTTACAGGTACCCAATATTCCACGGTTCAATATTAATAATTTGGAAAGACTTAATTTAATCACCCAATATTTTCAACAACTTTTGTAATTTATTTCTATATATATGTATATTTTCTAAAATGTACATTAGTACTGCCTTTTTGAAATAAATATTATATACTCAAATTGTTTCATATGTTACCGAAACATCTACAGGTTATTTCTAATCATAGGACCTTTAAGAGAAGCATTCACAGGTTAATTATGCAATGTGAACCTAACTCGGTCGAGGAGTTCAGGGTTTATTGTTCAAAATAAGCTTTATGTATGTTTTTCTTTTTTTTGACTGCATTATTTTGTTCATATTAATATTAAATAATATTTGTTCAAATAATCTTTGAAATTATTAAACTTATTCTATTATTTATTTATTTGCTTGCTTGTGTTACCTGCATCACAAGTTATTGCAAGGTAACAATACAAAAAATAAAACTTTTTGTATCTGCAGAGATGTATAACATCTGTACGCAGCACAAACTATGACTTAAAGCTAACTTATTCTAAAAAAAAAACTTAAAACTAAAATACACTATGTATATATATAACATTCTATTTGCTTATTCCAGTTTTTATTTCATGCTGTCTATTATTTTTTGATCTTACTATTCATTTATGATGGTTGTTCCTATTTACTTATTTTTATTCATTAGCTTCTTTTTTTTTCCCCTCATTTATGAATATTTTGTACTTTTTTTTATTTGTTTATTACTTAATATTTTGAGTTCATTTGGAAGTGAGTTAAAAGTTTTAGTTGCCACAAATTCTGATATTTTCTTACCTGCTCCCAATGTAGGTTTAGGTAGTTGTATAGATTTATTCCTTGTGCTAACATTATTGTCTATATATCTATTTTTTAGTTCTTCATAATGAACAATTAAAACTTGCAAACTATATTTTTCATTAATGTTAAGTGGCAATGCATCATTTTCTTTATTATTGTATACAATTTTTACAATCTTTTCATGTACTTTGACTAGCGTAATGAGTACTGTTGCGCTAGCACCACCCCATGCAACAATTCCATATGTAGCTTTACTATAGTATAAACCAAACATAATAGTTTTCAAAGAATTAAAAGACAATATATTTTTTAATTTTGCTAGAACATAAATTAAATATTTAGTTTTATTTATATTTTTTACTTGTTTTTCCCATCTCAAGTGCTCATCTATTATTATTCCTAAATACTTAGTTTCATCCACTCTTTGGATAGTATCACCATTTATTGTAATGACAAAGTTATCAGGTTGCATGTCCACGTAGTTGGAAAAAGTCATACAGACGGTTTTTTTTACTATTAAGAACTAAAAAGTTATTATGTAGCCAAGTATTCAATTTATTTAAGATCAAGTTAAGTTTATTTTGTGATGTTATCCAATTGATATCATGGTACAAGAGGACTGTATCGTCAGCAAAAGATAGAATCAGGTTGCAAAAACCATATTGTTGCTTTGATATTATTTTATGTTTTTCAGCAAATTGTAGTACCTTTTCACATATTTTTGCTAAATTCGATATTAAGGATATAGGTCTATAATTGGCGGGCTCATGTTTATTACCTGATTTAAAAATAGGCACTACTTCAGCTTTCTTAAAAGCTGTTGGAAAGATTCCTTGTGTAAGCATCATATTTATTATATGTGCCATAGGACAAGCAATGAAGTTGGATAATGTTTTAATAACAGAAGAATGTATACCATCAATCCCACCAGCTTTAGATTCCAATCTATTTATTATTTCACTTATTTCTAATGGACTAGTTGGTACATATATTCTACTCTTATATTATTTTTTGTTAATATTGGATGGATTTGTCCGTTACTTTGTGATAATAAAAAAAAACTGCAGTCGTAAATAATTGAATAAAAATAGTGATACAAAGTATATTGTTTCTCATCTATATTATTGTTAAGGATATAAAGTGAATTGAAGCTATATATAGTTTTAATTTTTATTCTGATAATTCTTTCAACAGTTTTTGTTTTTGAAGCTTTAAAATTGACAACTTCACTTCTTGCTCATCTTCCAACATCCTCATCTTTTGTTCGTGAAGCTCCCTCTTTTGCTCGTGAAGCTCCCTCTTCTGTCTCATGTCTTCTTTATGTTTTTCTTCATTATGTTGAAGTTTTTGTTTGGATTCCTGTAGAATACATTCTTGCTGGACACTGACAAAATCTTGTTTAGATTTTGCCCAATTCGATAACTTTGTTTTCAAAGTATTATCTGAAATGAAGATGGAAAATAAGTACATTTTCATTGCTTCACTTCGAATGAACAGACAGTTATATATTGGTTCTCTTATCATATATGATATAGAAAAATAAATCTTTTAAACTGAAGGAACAATTTTTGATGGAATCAAGCCAACAGAGTTTATAAAACCACAGTTGCCAAAAAATAAATGTACCAATAATCACAAACATCAAATACTTCCACTTGCTTACAAGATCTGTATTACAGCTTCTGAAATATATTTTACCTCGTTTTCTTCCACCTCTCAAATTGCTCCCTTGTAGTTCGGAAGAAATGGGACTTCTTAAATTTTCTATAACATTTTTAGACCAATCGGAACGTTCTGGAATATATAAAAGAAAATCAGAACCTATGTCTATACAATTGAATGTAATATCAGTGAGTAATGAACTTACTTATAATCTCATTTGATTTGTCTTCATTGGAGGTTCCAGCAACAGGGTTATCAGAAGAATCTGTTATGTTCTCTTCATGGTTCTGTGTTTCACCATAGTCCATTTCATCTGAAACAAAATATGGCTTTTTCTGAGAAACTTAGGTTTTCAAGGATAGAAAAAAATAGCTATAAATTCTTGCAATATTCAATCAAAATAATTTAGCATTCTGAGGCAAACCTACTTGTATAAGTGTGGTCCCCTGTTATTGTGAATATAACTGGTTCATCACAAATCTCTCCTGTTGATGTTTCTTTGACTGAAATAAATAAGTATCATTGATAACTGAAAAATATGAAAATTGTCGAGCTTAAATAATCTTACCTTCAAAATCACTATCAAATTCTGATTTCAAGCCAGTCATACGAGAACCAATGATCTCCTTTATAGTGATGTCGATATCTGAATCCTTCCATGTTTTAGGTGGGCCTCCTCCTGTTTGGTAAGTTTCCTTTTTTTCGTCAGAAAACTTCTTCAGTGACTTCTTTTTTATATTTAAATATTTATTTTTTAAAATGGTTACGCTTCGGTAACTATCAGAACCAGCACTGTTGAATTCGCTGGTCAATTGTAGCCAAGCTGCACTTTTCTTTTGATTTGTGCCGCTATCAGTTTTTTTGTTTTCAATTATATGAGAATATTTTCTCACCAAAGCAATTAGCATATTCTCCTCGCTTTTAGTAAAATTTACAGCACGTTTGCTATTACCAACAGATTCTAAAATATTTTATGTTTGAAATATAACTTTTTTTATTCATTACATATACTCACCCATGGTTTAAATATGTCGAACGTACGTGATATTAAATATAAAACTAAAACACTGAATGCAAAAAAAGTCCAAACAAATAAAAATAATCAACACCAAACGTAGCACAACACGCCTATAGCAATTCAAAAACACAACTGTCCTGTCTTTATTCAACGCTTACGCTTACGAGTTTACATTAAAACAGCATTCGTAAAACCATAGAAATATATTTTATATTTCTATGCGCAGAACTCCTGTGATGTCAAAATTTGGGTAGTTGCCTAACCAATGGTTGAATTAGCGTCTTACAACAGAAAACGACTGATCACAGTCTGAAGGTTAACCTTTGGTTAACCATCGGTTCCATGACCAGTAGGTTAACTAGTTGAGTTACAACCCGCCCTTAGTTGTGGAATATGGAGGGTAGAGGTAGGGTAGAGGTATGGAGGGTAGAAGTAAGGAGGACCATCTCTGTGTATGAAAAAGTGTCCGTCAAAAATCGTCAAATTGGTGGCGCCACAATAGCAAGTGGGTACATTTCAAATGACGCGCTGTTGTCATATTGAAGTCGTTTTTAATTTTATTTACCTCATTAACAAATTCTTACCAACAGATTCATCGTACTCTGTAGATTTAGGTTCAATGTTATGCGCATCTTTTATGGCGATTTGAATATCACGATTAGTAGAGAACAGTTTTACCCATTTGAAACAGATAGGCTGCATTTTTGGAATAGTATGTATCTTGAAAAAATTTTGGAAGACGAACTGAGTTCCATGGAAAGAAAATACAGTGACTCAAAAATAAACTAATTCCATAAACTAATAAATAAGATAATAAAAGCACCCATTCAAAAATAAACTACATAACCTAGCTTTCAAACTTCAAAATCCCAATTACAAAAGTTGGCAACAGCGCGGCATGGAATCCCTTCCTATTTCATGCTCTCTTGCTATTCTGGCGCCACTCTGGAGGGTTTTGGAACTGCAATTTGCAGTTTACAACTGGACACTTTTGCGACTGTTTTCCAATATGAGATGGTCCTCCTTACTTCTACCCTCCATAGGTAGAGGTAAGGAGGACCATCTCTGTGTATGAAGAAGTGTTTAAATTGCGCTTCAGTTTCAGTTTTAAGAGTGCCATATTTGTTTTTAATACATGTAGGCAACGCATGACTCACGACTTCATCGTGACACAATTTTGCTAACGCAATGTGTTGAAACACTAGGTTGTGTTAGTGTCATTGTTTCAACACCCAATATTTCACTGTGTTACCCAGGCCTATTCCCGACACTTAAAAACCAACAGATTCATCGTACTCTGTAGATTTAGGTTCAATGTTATGCGCATATTTTATGGCGATTTGAATATCACGATGAGTCGATTACAGTTTTACACATTTTAAACAGAAGAGCGGCATTTTTGGACTAGTAGGTATCTTGAAAAAATTTTGGAAGACGAACTGAGTTCTATGGAAAGAAAATACAGTGACTCAAAAATAACTAATTCAATAAACTAATAAATAAGATAATAAAAGCACCCATTCAAAAATAAACTTCTTAATCTAGCATTCAAACAACAAAATCCCAATTACAAAAGTTGGCAACAGCGCGGCATGGAATCCCTTCCTATTTCATGCTCTCTTGCTATTCTGGCGCCACTCTGGAGGGTTTTGGAACTGCAATTTGCAGTTTACAACTGGACACTTTTGCGACTGTTTTCCAATATGAGATGGTCCTCCTTACCTCCACCCTCCATATTGTGGAATTGGAAATAAGAGTATGTTGTCATTTCTGGTTGGCATTTCTGCTTCAAGTAGTTCAAGTGAACAAAACTGCAAACGTTGCGTTTAGAGTGTTAAGATTTACTGTTAGTGTAATTTTTATTTTTAATTCCAATTTCCATTCCTGGGCGTGACACCGTGGGTTGTGCAAAAAAAAAGAAGAAGAAAGAAGGTTGCAGAGTGCTGAGTGCGTCTCTCTCTCTAGTAGGTTTTATTGTATTCACTCACTTGTATTATTTCATTCATTCATTGTCTCGTCTTGTATTGGAAGAATATTATTCCGTCCGTGTTCTGGGTTGTGTTAGTGTATTAGTCTATTCTATCAGTGTGATCAAAATAACAGACTTTATATTTATAGAAAATGCCACAAAAAAGTATTCTTTGGCAATTTATATTTTATTACCCATAACTTCAAAATTAAAATATAACATCGATGTTTCACACCGGAAAACATCGATGTTTGGACTTCGATGTTTTCTACACATCGATAGTCTTTAGTCGATAATACATCGATGGTAAACATCGATGTTTTCTTTCCGATGCTCATCCCTATCATGATCCAACACGACGTAGTGTTGGGCATAAAATAATATAAGTAATATAGAAGAGCATGATGATGATGAATAATTGTTACTGTTCTTTTCCTTCTCCCAAAATAATTCAACTGGACTACTTTTAACAGTGCTATGAATTTCTTCTTCTTCTGACCTATTGGGAAAACATAATAAGCGATACGCTCCCTACCGGAGTCGAATATTACTAGAGCATGGGCGATAGATTACTTTGTTTACATCTGTTTACGTGTATTTTATATGAGAAGTTGTTGAGTTTTAATTGTATTTTGGATCGTTTACAAACGTTCAGCACTATTGTTGTGCATTCTGTTGTTCATCTTGGGCAAAAAAAACCCGAATATAGCTTACATACCTTTCCTTAAGCTGGACAATTCAAAGTTGCATTCCAAACAAAGTTGGGAAACAAGGAAATGATGGACAGAAGAAAGGTGTGGATTCATAACTTGAAGATTGAAAAAAAATGTCTGAACATAAGAGAGTTGATCTTTACAGTTCACTGAGAATAATTATTTTCCCTGCAGTAAGTTTGTGGATTTTTCCATATAGAATTATACCAACTAATGATGTGCAATTTTCAGCTAACCGAAAACGTAGAGTTTTTGAAGTCCAATGCTATTCCAACGAAAAATGTTCATAAACAAATGATGTTTATTTGCACAACCAAAATAACAGTTTATCATAACATCAAGAATATGAAATAAATCTTGACTCTATAGCTAGGTAAAAACTAAAATATTCAATTATATAATCAGGAAAACAGAGATTCTATCAAAAAAAAACAGACTCTCAGAAGTCCACCGTACTTTTAGGATAGCTGTTATACGTCAGGAAAATTCAAAAAATATAATAACTCATTACGTTCAAACCATTCAAGCAAAGTATTCATATTAATTCTTCTTTTATTTTATGTTGTTCCTTTGAGTTTTGCTGGTAAGTACTTAGTTTTGTCCATTATACTCGAAAATTCTTCAGTTCGTAATGAAAGTAGACATGTCAGAGATGTTTTCTTGAAACTTTTGAAAGTTTTTTTATTTTTTAAATAAATAGCTGTTCTATCATACAGCTTTTTCATGAGGTTTACATAGTTCCTTCAACCAATCAATTTATTCGTCCTCTACTTTATTTTATTATTGATTTTCATGTTCAATGATAAAAACTCAGTGTAAATTTCAACTTGATGTAGGTAGGTTATCTACTGTTGAACAGAGATAATATTGTCCTCAATCGAAACACAATGAACCACTAGAAAATACGAAGTCCAAAAAAACACAAATTACGAAGCTAAACGTTGGAAAACTCAAAATTAAATGAGCGTAAATAACATTACCAATCAATGTAAACAAATAGCTAATCGCCCATGCTCTAGTACCGGCGCTACGATCTTAATTTCGGACGCCAATCGCTAACATTGCCGCTGAATAACTATTCCAATATTCTGGTAATTCATAGGTATTGTTACGAATTCGGGTTCGCTAGGATGATTTCCAATAACTAAATTCAATTAATAAACAAATCATTATTTATTCACACAACAGTAATTCTGACAATAACCACACTTTTCCAATAACTGTCACTACTTCAAAACACAGGCTCGCTCATGTTTTTCACACGGTAATTCACTACTGGGAGCTTTCCAACTACGACACAGAGCGACACTGTGTGACACAGTGTTCATCGCTTCTTGTTCCAACTACGACACAGTGGAACACGGACGAACACAAAAAAAAAAGTTGAGTTGGAGCGTTTAGTGTTTCAGTGCTGCCAACATTTATAGTCGATTTATTGCATTAACGTTGACAATAGTTTGAATTATTAATTTATTAGATGATTATCATTGCATTATATCATATTAATATTTCACTTACAGTTTTCATTAGTTAACGTGATACAAAATTGGCTAATGATGGTGCACGTAATTCGTAATAAACCGCAACAGAAATCACTTGTCCATTGCCTTTTGAAATAACGATGGCTGCGCTCTCTGGCGTTTTACATAAAAATCAAAAAGGCTTTCCAACAAGCACCCGTACACCGTGTTCGGTAGTGTGACACAGAGTGGCACGGTGCTGCCTTGTTGGAAAGCTGCCACTACTGTAGACTCTCCCCCGTCTCTTCTATGGTCGCTTTTATATGACTTGTCATCATAGAGATATTACAGATAGAGGCGACAAGCCATAGGCCGCTATGGCTATAGTGGCAATTGTCATTCCTTCGAAAATTTTCCAAAATATTCTAGTCTTCGAATTAAGAGGGCGGTTACTTTAACTTTCATCGAATATTCCAGAGCGCACAGAGTCGGCTTTAGCCATTTTCGTAACACTGCTCCCCTCTTAAGTCTGATCGTCCCGATCAAAATCTTCTGATACACCTCCACCGTGATACTTTGCTAGCCTATCTAAATGTACAACTTTAGTCTTTGTTCTAGGAGTGCGTTGCATTCGGAGTGACAACATCATTTATCCTCTTTGTGACTTTATAGGCTCCTTCCCAATTCTGGCTCAATTTAGGTGATAACCCTTCCTTTCGCTGGGGATTGTACAACCATACTAAATCTCCTTCCTTAAATCCGGCTGAGTTCGCCCTCGAATCATTTCTGTTCTTCATTCTGTCAGTACTAGATCTATCTTATCCCGGACGTGCTCATGGAACTTTCTTAGGTGCAGTCTCAATTCATCTGCATAAGTGTTTACTTCCAATGGTGTATCTTCGGGAGTACCGAACAGCAAATCACATGGTAAACGTAATTCTCTAGCAAAGAGTATCTTTGCTGGAGTATGACCTGTGGAATCATGAACCGATCCCCGATAAGCCATCAGCAGTACTGGCAAATGTATGTCCCAATCCTTTTGGTGATCAGCCACAACATTCGACAGGTATTGTTCCATGGTGCGATTGAATCTTTCCACCATTCCATAAGACTGTGAATGTAATGGAGTGGTTCTGGTCTTTCGAATGCTCAATATCTCCATCACTTTCTTAAAAACTTCACTTTCGAAGTTTCGTCCTTGGTCTGAGTGCAATTCCAGTGGAACTCCGTATCGGGATATGAACTGATCTACCAGTACACGTGCGACAGTCTCAGTCTCTTGGGTTCGGAAGAGCATAGTCTTCAGGCCACTTGCTGAAGTAATCTATGACAACCAGTATGTATTTATTTCCATCGTTAGAAGTTGGAAAAGGCCCGGCAACATCAATAGCGATTCTCTCAAATGGAAGCCCTACATTGCATTTCTCCATTTTTCCATGAGTGTTCTTTGAGGGTCCCTTAGTGGTTGCACATGTTGGACATTTTCTGCACCGAGCTGCTACGTCATCACGGCAGTAGACCCAATAAAATCGTTCCCTTATCCCTGCAATTGTCTTATCCACGCCAAAATGGGCCCCTGAGCTTCCATCGTGAATTTCCTGTAGAAGTTCTTGCACTTTGCTGGTTGGTACCACTAAGAGGGTTTTGATTTCTTTACCATCCGGACTTTCCCATTTCCTCTTGAGTAACCCATTTTCAAGAATTAAGGAATCCCATTGCGCCTACAGTGCCTTCGTCCATTGTTGAAATATCTTTCCAGGTTTGCATGGTCTTCTTTGCATGGTCGTCTGGATAAAGCATCAGCATTATTATGGATTTTGCCTCGTCGATGTTCTACTTTGCAGTCATATTGTTGCAGTCTTTCTATCCTTCTTGCGACTTGGCCCTCTGGAATCTTTATCTGCAATAACCATTTTAGTGCTGCATGATAAGTCGAAACCAAAAATCTCCTTCCATAAAGGTACTTGTGAAAATGCTCTATGGATTTTATCACAGCTAACAATTCCTTTCGAGTAACGCAATAGTTTCTTTCTGATTTGTTGAAAGTTTTGCTGTAGTATTCGATGACTTTCTCTTCGCCTCCTTCTACTTGTGACAAAACAGACCCAATGCCCATATTGCTAGCATCCGTATCTAGAATAAATAGTCCAGAAGTCTGTGGATACGACAAAATATGACTTGAGCAAAGTGCAGCTTCAAGTTGTTGAAATGCTGCCTCGCACTCTCTTGTCCAGTTGAAGGTGGCTTTATTTTCCGTCAGTTTATGTAATGGTTTAGCTATATCTGCAAGCTTATCTACAAATCTCCGATAATAGGTACATAGTCCTAGAAAACTTCTAACCTCATGTTTGTCTTTCGGTCTTGGCCATTCTCTTACTGTTTTGATCTTATCCTCTGATGCATGTATTCCGCTAGATGATATTGTATGTCCTAGAAAATGTACCTGATTTTGAAATAGGTAACACTTTTTATAATTCTTAGAAGGATGCTTTCATAACCATCACATCATCTAGGTATACTAAACAGGTTTTTCAAGTTAATCCTTTCAGAACCAATTCCATGAGTCGTTCAAACGTTGCCGGTGCATTGCATAACCCAAAAGGCATAACATTGAATTGGTCGAATCCACTTCCAGTTGAGAAGGCAGTTATCTCTTTATCATCAGGGTGGATGTCTACTTGCCAGTATCCACTCTTTAGATCTAATGTCGAAAACCATTTCGACCCCGCCTGTGTTGTTAATGTGTCATCTATTCTGGGTAGTGGATAGCTATCTTTCACATCATTAAGTTTCCGATAATCGACACAAAATCTCGTTGACCCATCCTTCTTCTTAACTAGAACAACAGGTGCTGACCATGGACTTGATGACTCTTCTATGACTCCCTTCTCCTTCATGGATTCGATTCATTCAGCTACTTCTGATTGTTTAGCTAATGGAAGTCTTCGAGGAGCTTGTCGTATAGGATGGGCATTCCCTGTGTCGATCCTGTGGGCAACTAAACCTGTTCCTTCAAGTTCTTGGTCTTCAAAGAGGTCGCTTTCTTCGTGGATAAATTTTCGAGCCAATTTTATCTGTTCTGATTATAATTGTTTCCATGAAGTCTCCAATTTAGTGAAATCAACATAATTCCTCTTAGTTTCCTGTATATCAGCTGATTCCTCACATCAAGCTATCCACGACACTGGTTCCAATGTAGCCACTGTTTTTCCTTCTTCAATATTTAGCTGTTCGTTACTTATATTAGCCACACTTACAGGGATGTTTCGTTTTGTCAGAGATAAAGTCCTACAGTCTAATTTAGGTTCGATGAGTCCAAGGATTGTGTTCTGGACTAACATAGATAATATGCTCTGCAAGCAGGTATCTTATAGGCTTGAATTGTTTTCAGACTTACTTGATTTTCATAGGAGCCATAGTTTGGCATGAATTCCTCATTTCCAATCTTTGAAATTCCAGTATTCTTCTCGTAGACTAATCCATATTTCTTCACAACGTCCATACCCAAAATAAAATCATCAGTAATGTCTGCTACAAGAACTTTGTGTGGGATCTGCAATCTTCCCCCAATTTCCAATAAAATTCTTCTCCATGAATATAGCTCCTTTGACCCGTTGCTGTCTTCAGAGTTATATTGTACCTCATTGGAGTAATTTTAGATGTTGATAATATATCAGGCCTAACCAATGATACTTCAGCGCCAGTATCAACAATTACCTTGACAGGCTGTCCTGCGATTGAGCCATCAACTGATAAGCTTCCACCTGCAATGCCTCTAATGAAAATGGTGGTAGTTTTCCTGATTCCTCCTAGGTGCTGGTGAGGATGATCTACCTCTGTTTCTGTTATCGTCTCTGCCTCTGTTCAGTCTGGAACGACATTCGCTACTAGTGTGTCCATATTTTCCACACGAGTAACATTCGCCCTTAAAAGATACTCAGTTCTTTTCAAAGGAAGAAATAAGTTTGTCTAACCGTTCCAATATATCTACTCCAAGTGTTTTGTTCTCCTCAACTCCACTTTTCGAGTTCTATGTGTTGCTCGGTTATTACAAGATGTTAGTTTTGCTGTTTCAAATTCCAGAGCCCTCAATAAAGCATAATTTCCTGTTCTTGGTCTCAAAATTTTCAGATGTTGAACCAGGTCGGTGTCTTTTAAACCTCTAACAAAAGATTTGACACTCAATTGCTCAAGGATATCATCTGGAGCCATTGGGTAGGCTAACCGAGTCAACTTTTCTACTTCGGCCTGAAATTCTTGTAGTGATTCAGTTGCCAATTGATGCCTACCTTCTAATTGGGCCTGGTACAACATTTCTTTATGATGATCTCCATATCTCAACTCTAGGGTTTTTAGTAGAGTTATGTAATCTTCCTGCTCTTTTACTGACAATTTTTGTAATAGTTCTGCAGCTTTACCTCTGAGGGACAAAACCAGTTCTACTGCTTTCATTTTATCTGTCCAACCATTAGCTTCGGCTGCTGCTTCAAACTGGCATTTGAATATTGGCCAGGACGAATCTCCATCAAAAGTAGGTGGCTTTGAAACTTTCAGTCTGGGGACGCTTTTCTAAATCTTCCAATACCTGTGATTCACGTTCTTCTAAATTATGTAATTACTCTTCCAGGTCTTCCTTCACATGTACTATTTCTTCAGTTATTTCACCTCTCAATTTCTCATTATCCTCCTTCCTACGTTTGTCGAGGTCTTCCAGGATTTTCTGTAATCTTTGTAATTCTTGCTCTCGACGTTTCTGTTCATCTAGTTTTTCTTCCAGAGCACACAGAGTCGGCTTTAGCCATTTCCGTAACAATATGAATTATCATATTGAAGTGTTGGAGAATAAATTCCTAATCCTACACTTGCTTCATTCAATGATACTTTTACCGACAAATCCGTAAAAAACCTATGATAACCTAAAAATTTCTCTCCTGAAAATTCTAGAAATTTTTTATCCACACCAAAGCCCAATTTTTAAAAATCTGAAATATAAATAGTACACGGCGTTACATGCTCTTTTTTGAAAGGCTGGTTTGCATTCATTTTCTCAAAAGTAATGATTTTCATTCAATTCCGATATTTGGTCGATAACAATATTGTTTGAAATTGGATAATTTTTGGACACATATTTAATAGCTAAAATATTTCTCCTCTTTAATATATTTACTTCGCCACTCTTCGCTAACAATATATTGATAGGTGTTGATCTCATATCCCATTACAATTCTGAATTCTTGATATTGTGTTATATATATTTCGTATGGCAAGATCGACAAAATATTAAAAGTGTAAAGTACATAAATGTAACTGACAAACAAAATAAGAGGAAAACGTAAACGTACAAATATCACAAACACTAAATTATATATAAATGCAGAGTGGCCTAATCTTCATATACGGATGTCGAGTTCCCTAAGCCATCGAACTGCGTCCGCTGCATGTAGTTCATGTATAGAGCCAGGATATCTTCTGCCGGGGCAAGCCATGGCGATATGATGCGGCGTCTGAGAGGGGTCCCCGCTGCTGCAGCCCGGATCCTCAGCAAGTCCCCATTTGAACTTCCGGTATTGAGTTCTTCTGTGGTTAGTTCTAATACGGTTGAGTGTTCCCCATTCCTTTCTGGGGAGGTTAAATCCTGGGAGGCGCTCTGCTGGATCTGATATAATGTGCAAGTTGTCTGGGTTTATAGTTGCCCACTCTTTTCTCCATGCATCGGTCGGGTTGAAATCATCACCGATGAGTTCTTGGCCAGGCTTCCAGGGGGGATTTCGCGGTTTAAGTCTGGCAACACGGTCTGAGCAATCCTGATGGATAGGTAGATGGTTGTTAGCGCAGCATTTTTTCCATTCCTTCATGACCGCCGATTTACGTCGTATTGGGGGAGGTGGAATATTAACTAGTACTGGCAATCATTGTAGTGGGGTGGATTTTATAGTGCCAGATATAATCCTCAGTGTCTCATTTAGTTGCGTGTCGACGACGTTAGTGTGGGCGCTGTTTAGCCATACGGGACAGCAGTATTCCGCTTGTGGTGAGTAGATAAGTAGGTCAGTGTCTCGATTCGTTACTACATAGTAAACAAGAATGTTTAGTTATAGATATATTGTTGTAAACGGAACGTGCCTGGCCAAGGCCGCACATCAGCAGTTATTGTATAAACATTGCATATAAGACCCGATGGAAGATCGGAGAAAGAAGAACGTAAGAAGTAAGACTGAGGTATAGACTCGTCACGCTGCCCGGAGGGGTTAGCACTAAGCCTATATCCTATAATACTATACAATTAAATATAGAAAGTATAGTATGAACCTGTGTTTCATTTAACACCCAGGACCAGGCATTACATGGCGATCCTGCTAGTTTTCTTGTTGTAATTGAAAAAAAGTGAAAGTAGTGAACAAAAATGGGAAGAAGAAGAAGAACTGATCATCGCCCATAGAGGCTGGTTGCTTCGCAGTTCCGTAGATGACAACCCAGGCCATCATGACGATCGAAGGAATGTGTATACTGGTTGTGAACAAGTTCCGCAGGGAGAAACCGCGATGTTGCAGGAGATTAAGGTAGGATCTACCCTTGTATAAATGACAGAGACATACGAGATATGGACGTTAAATATGTGTGTAAACAGGGAGTGAGATTGACATTGTGTTTGTAAAAATGAAGAAGAAAAAAAAGAGACAATATTTTTTTTTAGAAGAGACATTAAATTTTTATTATTAGTTATTACATTAATGAATTTTTCTACATTAAGTTTGAGTTAGATTATGTATATATATATAAATTATGACACTGACCACTAATTATTACCTGATCTAATTATTTATTTTCATTTTATTAAGCCTATTATTAATTTTGTTATTAGATTTAATTTTATTGAACCCCTATTATTATTATTGACCTAGTGAACAGACACTATGAATAAATTTTTTGAAGGAAAAAAAGAGACAGTTAAATTTTGTCCTATTTTATGAACAGTTTCGTTATTTTCCGGGAAAAATTTTTTTTCTCTCCCCGTTAAAGTTAAGTATGATATAGGATGACCCCCTGTTTTTGTTATTTAGCACTAGTTTATTATTATCAATGGTAATGTGTTAGTAGTTTCCTCGTTCGTGCAATAACCATAATTTAGGGTTAAATGGGAAAATTTTTTTTGTTGTTTTTGCTGTAGATAATTAGTACTATTATTTTTTTGGGAGCAATTCTTATTCAAGATTATGGAAATTTTTATATATAGTGTGCAATTAGAGAAACAAGTAATCGCTCGTTCTGTTTATGGATTGTGTGACATTGACATTATTATTATTATAACATTGCTATTTTATAACATGGGTAATCTGATGACACTGACCGACATTGACTCACTATCGAGTTACTTTTGTTTTTATGAATAATTGGTTCATTGAATGGATTTAGAATCTTGCGATCTATTGTGTAACAAATTGAAGGAAATAAGAACTTATTTAATAAAAATTGGACCAAAACGACGGCTTGAAAGTAGAGACATTGTTGAAACTAAATTAAACGAGTCAAATAAAAATTATGAAGAGTGCAATAAATATTTAGATCTTTCGATACTAGGAGAGTAGAGCCATCTGACCTTCAATTAGTTATAGATAAGAAAGCAAGAATCAACAATATTTTCCGAAGAATGTAATATATATGTCAAATATTTCGAAGCTAGAAAACTTTTTTTTATGATTATGAATATTTTGCATTTATGTATTATTGTAGTTAAATCTTACTGAGACCTACTTCGGAAATTTTTAATTTTTTGATTAATGGAATAATTTAAATCACGTAATCAAGTTTTATCGTAAATATTTGATTTGCTGATATTACGCATCAAAAGTGTTAATTATAAAAGTCACAGAAATTTTTTGAAGAAATTGTAAACTGTTGCTCACTTGATGATACGCAAATAAGAAAATTAACTTATACTCGATGAAGCTTGAATATTTGAAGTCGTCAGAAGGGACAAAAATATGAAAATTTAAATATTGTTTTTAATAAAGTTTAAACTTTGAGCCCATTATCAAATATAGGTACTGCTAAGACTGATTATAGTTTCCAAATTAGTGTGGTATAGATAATGTTCAATTATTTAATGGAGAGAGCAATTTTATTAAGGAGAATGCGTATATGACGCTCAGGGGATGGATTATGCCCCCTGCTAATGAATTATGTTTTCATAAATAATGAATTTTTACTGTAATTACGAGATGGAATCGTTGGTAGAATGAAATGAAACATATATTTTTTTTTGTATGCTATATATAGATAGCGACCACTTCTTAAGTGAAGATTGGATATGGTAATGAGAAATGAAGAAATAAAATATATAGATGAGTATAATATAAATTTTTGTGGAGGAATAGTGTCTGTACTAATGTTGCAACACTGTACAGAATCTAAATATTCGATCGGCATTTACGCGAGACGAAAAGTTTGAGAATTTTAAGAAGCTATCTGTAGAGAAGAATGGAATTAAAAGCTCTCAATTATTAGGAAGGCAAGGGAATATAATCAGTTTTAGGGACCTTAGTTACTTATTATTGTGAATATATATATTTATATATTGAGTTATGGTTGGTATCGTGGTGTTACATATAGATGGGTTATATTAATTGATAAATGAGATAAATGAAAGAGTCCACAAATTAAAGTAAAAGGTAATTTATATAGAGTACTATGGCTGAAATGAAAATAATTAGTAATATATCAAAAATATGGCGCTATCATCACGAGAGTATAGGGACGTTAGACAGCGCGTATAAAAATTATACGTAGAATAAATTGTTTTAAAAAAATTGTCATTGTAATTATAACTACTTCCAGCACACCGCCAGGAAGGGATATGGTAATTAAACCATGCATAGGAAATTGAAAGAAAAATTTTAAATTATCATACATTTAAACGAGACAGAATTTTCTCGAGTAACCTCAATAAAATTCTTTCAATTAGCCCGAGAGGTGTGGTGAGTAGATAAGTAGGTCAGTGTCTCGATTCGTTACTACATAGTAAACAAGAATGTTTAGTTATAGATATATTGTTGTAAACGGAACGTGCCTGGCCAAGGCCGCACATCAGCAGTTATTGTATAAACATTGCATATAAGACCCGATGGAAGATCGGAGAAAGAAGAACGTAAGAAGTAAGACTGAGGTATAGACTCGTCACGCTGCCCGGAGGGGTTAGCACTAAGCCTATATCCTATAATACTATACAATTAAATATAGAAAGTATAGTATGAACCTGTGTTTCATTTAACACCCAGGACCAGGCATTACACGCTACAGGATAGACCAGGGCGAGTGACGAAGTTCTTAGGACAGTTGCATCTGCTCCCCAGCTACTTCCTGATATTTTGTGGAGGATGTTGTTTCTAGTCTTGAGTTTACCTACGGTTTTATGAAGGTGACTTTTGAATGGAAGTGATCTGTCGATTGTCACCCCTAGGTATTTTGGGGTGGGGTTACATGCTATAATTTGACCTCTAAATCGTATTTTTGGCGCATAATGTGCTTGCCTGTTGCAGAGGTGAAAACAAGCTGCCGGTTTTCCTTATGTTGGACTTCAATCTCCAGATTCTGAAGAACTCGTCCATTTTCTCCAAATCAATTGTGAGGTCATCCTCAGCAGTCTGGAAATTTGTGTTCTGGTTTACTAGAGCAATGTCGTCGGCGTATATGAAATTTTTTGAGGTGGTCGGTGGTAGGTCGGAGATGTAGATATTAAAAAGTAAAGGGGCCAGAACTGACCCCTGCGGCAGGCCGTCGTTAAGTCTGTATCTGCGGGTGTTTTCCCCCTTCAGGTGAACCTCAACGAATCTGTTGGACAGCATGTTATTTAATAGGTTAGCAAGTGTTTTAGAGTTGATGGTATGTAGAAATTTTAGGATCATTCCTCGTCTCCAGATCGTATCGTATGCTGAAGTGAGGTCTATAAAGGTGGCAACAGATTTTTTATGATGTTGGAATCCATGTTCTATATGTGTGGTTAGTGCAAGCACTTGATCGCAGCAACTTCTTTTTAACCTAAATCCTGCTTGTTCATCGGGCGAGGACACTTCGGCAGTTGGCTTTATTCTGTTGAGTATTAATCTCTCCAGTAGTTTATAGCAAACGCTGAGAAGTGCTATGGGTCTGTAATCTTCAGGGTTCTATCCATCCTTGCCGGGTTTTAAAATGGCGACGATCTTAGTTTGCTTAAATAGCGGAGGTAGTTGACCAGATCTTAAAATCTTGTTGTATAGTTTAGTCAGCCATGAGAGGGCCTGGGGTCCACAGTGCCGCAGGAATTCGGGAAAAACTCCGTCCAAACCAGCTGCTTTCCCTGTCTTGGTCTATTTCAGTCCTTCAGTGATTTCAGAGATAGTGAAGTCTCCAGAAAATTCTGACTCTTGGTTGGCTTCACCTAGCCTTGCCCTAAGTTCTTATCGTATTTCTCTGGTCTTTTCTTTGTCTGCTCCCTCTGTGATTCTTGTTAAGTAAACTATCCTATTCGCGATGGTATTTGGCTTGACGTTGTTGAAGTTGCGGCTATGGTTTGGTTGACAGTCATCCAGTTTTTTAAGGAGGGACCATGCTTTCTTACTAGAGCGCTGGAAGTTCAGGTTTTCTGTCAGTCTGTACCATTTTTCACGCCTGGAAGAGTCCAGGCAGTGCAGCAGTTCGTTTGCCACATCTGGGTCTTGGCCCCGAATTAATTGTGATGTGAAAAAGGAATAGAAAGTTTAAATATTGTAAACGACTCCGCAAACAGTCAAACACAGAGAACTGTCAAGTTGCGAAACTGTTGGATTTGAACTATCAAATTAGTGAACTAACCAAAGATGACAAGCATGTTTGCCTCTCATCGAGGACAAGAGAAGCAAAATCTAATATGTGTTAACTGCAACGCCGTGTACCATCCAAGTTGTTTCAAACGTGACCATAAGGGCAGTCACGGGAAATACATTGGTGGATATGAAGTTGAATGCTGCAGTGCAACCGGAAAAGCTGATACTAATGGCACAAGCCTCCAGAATGACAATCAAACTAATGCCGAAGACCTTAGTTTGAAAAAACTGCAGAAGAAATGCAAGAAGTTAAAGCGAGTAAATGAAGAACTAATCTAGGAAAACCAAAATCTGCAAACAGTGGCGGATGCAAACCAAAAACTTAAAGAGTGTAATGATGAAATTACCGCACTGAGTATTAGTCTACAAAATATAAATAAAGCACTTGAAACACTCATCGACAGTAGCATCGATGAAGAATATAGTAAACTGGTTGATGAAAATGCAACATTGAAGAAGAAAAATTCTGATCTTCAGGAACAGCTATACCAACTTGAGGGCAAAATGAAACTAGATAAGCAACTTCATGATCAAATGAAATCTGAATGTGTGGAAACAGAAAAATATTTCCCCCAGAAACTTAAAGAACGGGCGGAAAATAATCTGGCACTTATGAAAGAGAAAAAGGTCGGACAAGAAATAAAATCCCATGAGGAAAATCTATTCAGAACGAATCTACCAAGACGGAAATGATAGAACAAGCAAATTTAAAGCAACAGGAAGTAATGCAAAAAAACGAAGACCTGCAAAACAAAATCTACCAGCTAATAGATTCTGAAAAAAGATTAAAGGGCGAAATAAGAGATATGCAAGAAATAAAAAAGGAAATGTTGACAACCATCGAGGTGCTCACTGCTGAAAACAGTTTTTGCCATAGGGAAATCGAGCGAATTAAGAGTGAGCGAACACAGTTCCGAAAAAATCATGATGAAGTTGAATGGAGATCACTCAATCGTGAATCAGCGAAGGAAAAAGAGAAGACTATAAGCCTACAGGGTGAAATCGAGATACTCACAGATGAACCTATCACAGGGGGAGTGAGGTATCAGGATAGCAAACGCTTGGCTGAGGGTACAAGAGAGTATTTTACGGATTCCAAAATACAAAAGGGGATCTCTACAAAATTGTGAATCGCCTAGAAGCACAGGAGGAAGAACTCGCGAGAAAACTCATGGAAATTGAATATTGGCTCTATGAGAGACTATGTGATAAATTGAAAGATGGAGAAATCGCTGGCAAACTAGTATACACCAAAAAAACTATAACAGAAAACCGAGGTGTAACACCAAAAATTACTGAAGAGAAAGACAACACCACTCGTAATAAAATATCGTCCATAGGCGAGAAAACAAGGGAACCATATGCCCCTCAAACCTCTCCATTCAGGAAACCAAAAATACCAAGCTAGTCACTTGCAGTAACAAAAAATGAAGTCACGGACGGAACCCAGGAAAAGCTGGAGAATACAGACACTATTGAGGTATCTCTGACCCACAGACTGAGATCCCAAGTCGATTTATCCTGTGAAAGAAGAGAAGCTGATAAATCCAAAAAAAACGACCTTCCAATGCTGAAACAGAAACAGGCAAAACGAGCACTCGAATATTACCTGAAACTGATAATAGTCAACTCCGCAGTAGAAAGAAGCGAAAAGCAAAAAAAGAAAGAGCCAAAATGAACGTCGGCAAGCCATTTTTGGATCACAAACGGAAGATGATAATCTCAAGGCATAAATACCTCTGTCACACATTCACCTGTCAAAGGTAAATCTTGAAAATAAAAAACAAGACATCCAATCTTTCCTGAGACAGAGATTGCCTAACGTAGACTGCTTTGTGGAGGAGCTGACTATGAAATCAGGAGCATATAGGACCTTTAAAATATCTATCCCTGCCACATATAGCTCAGTGATGCTGGATAGCAAATTCTGGCCTGCAAACCTAGTTATAAAAAAATATATGGAATTAAGAGGAAATTTTCGGAACACAATGACTCGAACAACGCAAAATTAACAAGAGTACAGGCTGTCCCATTTTCGATGTCCTTACGGGGTAACTCGCTTATTTTTAAAGATAGAGATTTGCGGTTTTCGCGAACGTTGGCTACTTTTTTGTGAATCTCACGATACCGTAAACAAAATTTTCATAGCTTGCTTCGTTTTTGAGATACAGGGCGAAGTTGAAAATATTGCATTTTGGCCCTCGCCTTGTATCACAGCTATCTTTCAACTTATAGGAAAAGTAAAAACTGTGTTTTATACACTTTTTTACGTAGAATCCAGTGGCGTAGTGAGATTTTTGAAAGGAGCTGCCATTGTTCAGATATAACCCAAAGTTATATTTTTTAAAATGGGACACTCTGTATATTTTTCCATATTCAAAACATAAATGCTTTGAGCTTTTCAAAAATATATAATATTTATATAATATTTCAAGTATTAGCCCTGTATTTAGATAAATTTCATTTTTGTTATAGCAAGTCAAGAAAAATATCACTCTAGTAGAACGTTTAGCGCAATAAACAAATATCACTCTCATTTATATATAGTAGCATGGAAAGTATTCATTAAAAAAATATTATTTAATATAAGTTACTAAACAAAGATTGATTTAAAAATTATTATAACAGAAATTAAAACTTATATGAAACACTGCTACAAAACAAAGCTCTATTATGTTTCGGTTGAAAATATTTTATGAATATTGTTCAAATTGCTGTCCATTCTGTTGAAGACACAACCGACATCTTCTGAGGATAGCATCAATCGACCGCAGTAAGAACAAAGGTCTTATGCGTAAGAATTCGAAAGTTTCTCTCGTGGCATTCATGAGAGCATCTCGATTTTCGTGTCGCGTGTGGTTTATTTTATTTTTCATAAAGCCCCATATGAAAAAATCTAATATCGATAAGTCAGAGGACCTTGGTGGCCAGTTAATGGGACCATTATTACCAATCCAAAGATTTTGGAATCTTTCATTAAGAAAAGCCCTAACGGGACCTGCGTTATGACAAGGTGCGCCATCTTGTTGGAAATAACTCTGTCCGTATTGAGCCAACGGAATTTCGTCAAGTAGTTCACAAAGACAATCATCCAAAATTTCCAAATATCTCCGGTGATTCAAGTTACCGTCGAAAATGCGGTATGCCAATCTTCCTCCAAAAACGAAACAAGATACATTAAAGCCGAATCTGCCTTGCTGTTGACGAGCCACCGTAACGTGCTCATTTTCATTTGACCAATAACGATGATCATTTCGATTAAAAATGCCAGCGCTACTTATATAGCTTTCATCGGATCATACCACTGAATGCCCAAAATTCATATTTTCTCCCGTCTTTTATATATACCACCTACAAAACTCAATGCGCTTCTCAGCATCACCTGGGTGCAGATGATGTATAGTTTGAGGTATGTAGGGGGTATATTTATGCTTTTTCAATATATTCGAAACTCTTGTCTTTGGAATGCCAATCGAATCTTCAATTTCTCTGCAAGAAGTATTTTTGTTCTCTCCTACCTTTGCGAGAACACTAATTTCAGCATCTTCAGCATTTTCTTTCCTATAACTTTTTGGTCTAGGCTTTTCAAAAGATCCAAAATTTTCAAAATTTTTTTTTAGTCTGCCAAATATTCTCCTACTCGGTTGTCTCCTTTCAGGAAACCTAAAATTCCTATCTTATTATCTTACTGACACCCAGTAAATGGGTAATTGTAAATACCTTTCAAAATAGAGGTCCATCGCTTGATTTGGATTGAAACCAACTTGGTAGTATATCCCAACCATATCTAATTTTTCGTAATTTTGATATCTTGGATTATCATTCGCCATTGTAAGAAAATTTTTTTAACTTTGACAGGTAGGTGACAGGACTTATATACATTCTGCACTTTCTCTTTTTCCATAGCTACCTACTAATTAGGTCCACAGCGTTTATAGTCGATAAAGAGTGTTTCATAAGAGTTTAAATTTATTGTTTTGTCAAATTATTTAGTGACTCATACTGAATAATATTTTTTTAATGAATACTTTCCATGCTACCATATATGAATGAGAGTGATATTTGTTTATTGCGCTAAACGTTCTACTAAAGTGATATTTGTCTTGACTTGCTATAACAAAAATGAAATTTCTCTAAATACAGGGCTAATACTTGAAATATTATATAAGTATCATATATTTTTGAAAAGCTCAAAGCATTTATGTTTTGAATATGGAAAAATATATAGAGTGTCCCATTTAAAAAAATATAACTTTGGGTTATATCTGAACAATGACAGCTCATTTCAAAAATCTCACTACGCCACTGGATTCTACGTAAAAAATTGTATAAAACACAGTTTTTACTTTTCCTATAAGTTGAAAGATAGCTGTGATACAAGACGAGGGCCAAAATGCAATATTTTCAACTTCGCCCTGTATCTCAAAAACGAAGCAAGCTATGAAACTTTTATTTATGGTATCGTGAGATTCACAAAAAAGTAGCCAACGTTCGCGAAAACCGCAAATCTCTATCTTTAAAAATAAGCGAGTTACCCCGTAAGGACATCGAAAATGGGACAGCCTGTACATATAATGAAACCAAATAAAATACCGCTACCACATAAAAAAATGTCTAATGTAAACTTGAACCTCTTGGCTGAAATGAGCCATGTTGCAGTTCCCACAGGAAGTACATGTGGCATTGATAACTTGTGTGTACAGAACTCCTTCACCATAACGAACATCAACATACAAGGACTATCTGGAAAAATTCCCAGGCTAGAAATATTGCTTGAAAAGCATGATGTCGATGCACTATGTATATCTGAAATATGCTGTAAGACAGGAATGGAGAACTTAAGCTTTGGAAACTACAAGATAATGAACTCTTACTGTCGTAAAGCATTCGGCCGTGGTTGTGTATGTATATTAGGAAAAAAAGACAGAACATTTCGAAAACTAGATTTTAGCAGTGTATATACGGAAAGACTTTTTGAGGTATGTTGTGCAGAAACCAATTTACCTAATGTAGGAAAAACTATAATATGTGCAATATATCGATCACCCAGTTCAGATTTCAAACTCTTGAATGACAAAGTTGAATGACTTCTTGAATGATATTTATGAAAACAACCACTCGTATCTGATATGCGGGGATATGAAAGTGGACCTGCTTTCCTCTCGAAGGGACAAGAAAATGTTGCTAAATGTATTCAGTGAGTATAATATGCCAGAAATAACTATTCTTCCAACCCGTATCACAAAGTTCAGTAAAACTTGCATTGATAACATTTTTACCAATATTTTTACAATTTCTCAGTACAGGTA
The DNA here is from genome assembly GCA_030704885.1 of Cynegetis impunctata. Taxonomy (NCBI): domain Eukaryota; kingdom Metazoa; phylum Arthropoda; class Insecta; order Coleoptera; family Coccinellidae; genus Cynegetis; species Cynegetis impunctata. Next base: position 251,226 of record JARQZK010003695.1, on the reverse strand, counting down.
ATTGATACAGAAATATCAAATCATACATATCAATTAGTTTCATTCACTATCGGTCCGGAAAATAATAACTACGGGTAGAATATTTAGGCAAGACAGGATTTATAATTTCAGACAAAATTTGTTGCTTGTAGACTGGGACAGCCTTTTAGATTATAAAACAGATTGTCAGGGATCTTTCTCACTTTTTTACAATAAATTCCTTGAAGTATTTGAGTCGTCCTTCCCAGCAAAAACATTTCGAAACGATAATAGAAAAAAGAAAAACACTTGGATTACTTCGGACATAAAAAATCTGTCAGGACTTGTTAGGGAAACAGCAGAAACCGCAAAAACACTAAATAATGATAACTATTATACACTAAGACATACACTTTTGAAAAAATATTACGAAAATCAAGTCAATATAGCAAAGAAAACGTTTGATAATAACAGGTTACTGAACTCTAACAACATGAACCGGGAGTGCTGGAATATAATAAAAGAAAATACAAAAAACAAAACAGGAATAAAATAATTGAAATAGAAAACACAGAAGGTGTTATATACCTATTATATATTTTTTTGTGTTTTAGTTAAGTTTCGGTTAGATTAAAATAAGTATATTGAAAGGGTATATTCTTTGTATATTGTTGAGTTGTGTTTATGCGTAACTTAAGGCTTCTTATTTCTTACTAGGGAAAGGTTTGTTAAATTTTTGATTGTTTTTTACAGTGTTAAGTTGTTCAAACCGAAGGAGTGGAAGATTTGCTTGGCTAAACTCCTTCCATTTGTAAGCCTAGATTTAAGGCAATTACAATAAACTTATTATTATTTAAACATATGATATAAAAATAATCTAATAAAGTAACCACTAGCTAACTTGATTAAATAACGCTGATTATGTATTTCATTTGTGAATAAGCCAATAGAATCCGTGAACTTTTGATATAGTTACTGCGTATGGATAAGTGAATATACCCTTGACGACGTTTTGGTGTTTCGCCTCGTGTCAAATACACGTATGCAACGCTTGTAGTATGTAAAGCATATAGTTTTTTTCATTATTCAACGCTTGTAGTTCTGGCGATGTTGTTTATTCGTTATATAATCGTAACGAATACCAACTCGAGCAAACGAAAATAATCATTCTGACCTCATCACTCGACGTATTTTCTGAAACCATCACCCGAGCTGCGCTCCCGTGATATTTCGCAAAATACGTCTCGTGACTCCGAAGTATAATCGACTATTTTCGATGCTTTTGTGATATTAGAGCTACCTAAGTCGATATATTTTTGTGAATAACACCTCACACAAAATTAAAACTGCATAATATGAAACAGAGATACGAATGAAACCATGGAACATCTTAATTCAACTTCCCAATGTATGATTGTGTAGGAAATAGACTCATTATATCACAAAATTATTCAGATGATCTATATTCACTTCTTGTTCCAAATAATGTAGCAGTGATGATACAAATGTATACCTTCATAAGTGAAGCGATTTTATTTTATGTATCTATATTTATCTTTTTCATTCTATTTCCATTATAATAAATATAATAGATGTATAAAGAAACAATATTTAAATTTGCATGAAGATGATTACAGCTGTATGGATTTCCTTTTACCATAAACATTTTTCATAAATAAATATTTATATTAAATACAAGCCTATCATACAAGCCTTTAATTTTTTTAAATAAATATTTTTTACTTAGGCTCTACGAGGCACGGACCAATAAAAAAAGAAGAATTGTCAATCTAACATCAAATTGACTTTTCTAGTTTTCGTGAAGTAAAGAAAAAAACTACAGCTTGGCAACATCACAATATTTTGTTTTGCAACGTCATCGTCTTTTTATCGTAAATAAACTTTATAACTGCTTATTTTCATTGACATTGAAGAAATGCAGCGTTTCAATCAAAACTACGTAGCTCGTAAAAGAAACAAGATAACCAAATGATTTAAAAAACAAAATGGTATGAACACATCCAGTTTTATCGTAAATCATGTTTAAACAAGTATTTTTTCCACAGGATGTTTTAAATTTCAAACGACTAAAAACATCATTTTGATTTACCCTGGAATATAAACAATTAAGCAACCAAAATTATATCCGAACAAACTGCAGCGTAATTTCAATGAACAGATCTATCGCTCAGCGAAAAATCATTGCAATAAAGTCAAAAGTAAAAAAGTTATGCCATATTTATATTATTTTTTGTGGGTGAGTATCAGGCGCGGATATAGGCCCGACTTTTGGGGGGGGGGAACTTTTATATATGCAAAAGCCAAAAGGTACTGTTATTTTGGGCATTGGTAAATCGAGTAGCTCCGAATCAAAAAATTAGGTGGGGCCCGGATCATTTGGGGTGGGACGTTCCCCCAGTTCCCCCTCTGGATCCGCGCCTGGTGAGTATATATAAATATATATATATATATATATATATATATATATATATATATATATATATATATATATATATTTATATATATATATATATATATATATATATATATATATATATATATATATATATATATATATATATATATATATATATATATATATATATATATATATATATATATATCTATACTACACTGGCCAGCAAAATTAACGCACCACTAAAATTTGGGTCAATGTCAAAGTTTATTTTCTCGCGAACTGCTGAATCGATTTAGATTAAAGAAAATTTCAATGTAGCTTAAATCTTCAGAAATGACGTTATGCAAAGAGAGAAAATTTAAATTCGAGTTTTAAGCATATACTGGGTGTTTGAAGAAAAACTAGTAAAATGCACAACTTTTGTCATATTCTGTGGGAATTCCCATCAACAGTATTAGGTGTTTCTCTAAGTCAAAATATAGCCCCATCTTTTACAAGCATTTTGTTTTTTTATTCACGTTTTTATCTCACATATTAAATGAAATACGGAATTTAATGTCGAAAAAAGACTTAAAGACTTCAATTTGCTAGGGAACATGTGAACTGGACTGGACTTTAAAAAGCGAAAAGTACATTGACGAAATTTTGTCAGAGCATGTGGTACCTATGGTTGGTTCTATTGGAGATAATTTTATACTAATGCAAGATAATGCCAGACCACATACTGCGAAAATAGAACTAAATTATCTGAATCAGGTGAATATTGAGGTCCTAGATTGGCCTCCAGGTAGTCCAGACCTTAACGCTACAGAACATTTATGGGATCTAATGAAAGGCAGCTTAGAGATCATCAATCCCCACCTGCCTCCTTGGGTGATGTAGAAAACATTATGAGGGAAATATGGACAAATATAGATCAAGCAAAAATTAGACGTCTGGTTCAAAATATGGGTCGTCGATGTCAATCAGTTATAAGGAATAGGGGAGAAAACACCCTATGTTGACTTTTTATTTTAATGTTTAAGATTTTATTTCAAATTTTTTTAAAATAAATTTTAGTTGTTACGTTTTACATTAAATTCCGTATTTCATTTAATAAGCAAGATAAAAAAAGTGAATAAAAACAAAATGCTTGTAAAAGATGGGGCTATATTTTGACTTAGAGAGACACCTAATACTGTTGATGGGAATTCCCACAGAATATGACAAAAGTTGTGCATTTTACCTGTTTTTCTTCAAACACCCTGTATATGCCTAAAACTCGAATTTAAATTTTCTCTCTTTGCATAACGTCATTTCTGAAGATTTAAGCTAAATTGAAAATTTTTTTTATCTAAATCGATTCAGCAGTTCGCGAGAAAATTAACTTTTAAATTGACCCAAATTTTAGTGGTGCGTTAATTTTTCTGGCCAGTGTATATAAATATATATATATATATATATATATATATATATATATATATATATATATATATATATATATATATATAAATATATATATATATATATATATATATATATATATATATATATATATATATATATATATATATATTCAGAAAGATTTCCGCGGTCGAAAGTATTTGAAAAACTTGGTTCTCGGGATGAACCGCGTAAAAGATTTGAAAAATCTCGACGTTTCGGCTCCTTTTGCGAAGCCATCTTCAGGAGAATTAGAAGGGAAAATAATTCAGATACGTGGCCTCAATCTGCCTACTCCACGAATCGAATTAGGAGGAATCGGAAATAATACGATTGCGTGGTCTCAAACTGCCTACTCCACCAACCGTACTGCCTCCTGTCAACTCTGAAGTCTCAACCTGCCTACTCTTCAGAGTCAACTGACGGGCCGATCGTCGCGTGGCCGTATTTATAGGGTAGGGGGGCGGGTACTCTATTGACGTAGTTATTGACGTAGTATTGACGTCAATGGGGTATTCACGCACGACCACTGAGAAGCGGCTTCCATGCTGATGGGAGTCTGTGACTGTCATCTCTGGTGTTCAAACAATTTGGACGTTTTTCTATTTCTACAGCTTCACGAAATATTCGGGATTTGAATGATCGGACGGGAGCAATAGTTCTTGTATTGGGGAAATCGATAATGTGGCCTGTTTGGGTGTGATGTTGGGAAAGGGCGTTGGTGATATCTGAATGTCTTACTGAAAGTGAATGTTCCTTGGCACGGACCTGAATTCGTCGGTTCGTTTGTCCTATATAAGAACGAGGACAATTGGAACAGGGAATCTCATAAACACCGTGATTTTCGTTAGGAATTTTATCCTTGACGGATCTGATTAGATGGAAGAGTTTTTGTTGGGAGGTGAATATTGTTTTGATGTTTGTGTTTTTGAGAGATCTTGCGATCTTATCTGTTACTCCTTTGATGTAAGGAAGGAATAATTTAGGTGTAGATTCTTGGTCAGTGGGATTGGAACGTGGTAGAGGTGGGGTGATGTTTGTGTGTTTGCGTATGTTCTTGTTGATTTGATATGTGTTGTAACCGTTCTGAAATAATATATGTTTTAGAGTCTTGAGTTCTGATTCACGGTGTTCGTCGTCAGATAGTCGATTAATCGACTATCTAAAACATATATTATTACAGAACGGTTACAACACATATCAAATCAACAAGAACATACGCAAACACACAAACATCACCCCACCTCTACCACGTTCCAATCCCACTGACCAAGAATTTACACCTAAATTATTCCTTCCTTACATCAAAGGAGTAACAGATAAGATCGCAAGATCTCTCAAAAACACAAACATCAAAACAATATTCACCTCCCAACAAAAACTCTTCCATCTAATCAGATCCGTCAAGGATAAAATTCCTAACGAAAATCACGGTGTTTATGAGATTCCCTGTTCCAATTGTCCTCGTTCTTATATAGGACAAACGAACCGACGAATTCAGGTCCGTGCCAAGGAACATTCACTTTCAGTAAGACATTCAGATATCACCAACGCCCTTTCCCAACATCACACCCAAACAGGCCACATTATCGATTTCCCCAATACAAGAACTATTGCTCCCGTCCGATCATTCAAATCCCGAATATTTCGTGAAGCTGTAGAAATAGAAAAACGTCCAAATTGTTTGAACACCAGAGATGACAGTCACAGACTCCCATCAGCATGGAAGCCGCTTCTCAGTGGTCGCCGTGTCACACCCAATCGGAGTGCATCCCGCACTGATACCGTGCGTGAATACCCCATTGACGTCAATACTACGTCAATAACTACGTCAATAGAGTACCCGCCCCCCTTCCCTATAAATACGGCCACGCGACTATCGGCCCGTCAGTTGACTCTGAAGAGTAGGCAGGTTGAGACTTCAGAGTTGACAGGAGGCAGTACGGTTGGTGGAGTAGGCAGTTTGAGACCACGCAATCGTATTATTTCCGATTCCTCCTAATTCGATTCGTGGAGTAGGCAGATTGAGGCCACGTATCTGAATTATTTTCCCTTCTAATTCTCCTGAAGATGGCTTCGCAAAAGGAGCCGAAACGTCGAGATTTTTCAAATCTTTTACGCGGTTCATCCCGAGAACCAAGTTTTTCATATATATATATATATATATATATATATATATATATATATATATATATATATATATATATATATATATATATATATATATATATATATACATATAAATTTACCTTGTGGCACCATTGTATATATGTATTGGCAATGTGGCGCCCGTATAAGCAATGTCGCACCCGACTTTGGGTGCCAGATTGTTTTTATCGTTTGATGCCGTCATATAGTTCATTAGGTATTGCTCAACCATATAACAAAAAATAAGGTGGGTGCCACATTTACACTGAAAAACTTTGAACATACGTTTTAGTTCAATGGATTTGAAATAGATGGCGCTCCGTTATATACAAATTGTATGTTGGACATAATTGATGTCATTTAGGCCCATTTTAATTACACCTCTAAGTGGCACCCGTAATATGGTAACGCTGAGCGGACGTGTTATCAGACTAATTCGTGCTTATCTTACAAGAATGCTGAGGCAAGTAAGACTAATAATCAAGTGAGCTCGGATCAAGCTAAACAAATTTTGATTTTCGCATTCATGCCTTGAATCTGTTATGTGTAATTGATACCCAGATTTGTTGACTACGTCTGAGAGAATTTAAAAAATATTGGAGATGGTTGAATTGGGATGGAATGGAAAGGTTAAGTACCTACCGTATTAATTATTCATATGTGAAAATGTAGGAGGTTAAAAAATCGATGTTAACATATTGTAAGGACGAGCTGTATTTTTTTTTCGAAAACATGAGTTTTCGTTACGCATTATTTTCAATATACAGGGTGTTGAATATTTTCAATTGTTAATCTGCCATTTTGCAATATACCGAGACGAGTTTTTTCTACAATGTTATAAAAACGCACTTCTGTACAGGCTGTCTACATTTCTATTTATTATTACGGGGTTCTCGGTTATTGATTGAAGATAAAAGCTTGCGGTTTGCTAAAATTTTGAGTGAATAACCTGTATATACAAGGTGGCCCTGATTTGAATACCTACACTATATGAAGATATAAAAAAGCTATATCAGATTGATTGGAAAAAATTGAATAATAGCAATTATAAACCTTTTGAAGTTGAGTTTATAAAATCGCACTTATGTACAGGCTGCCTACATTTCTATTTATTAATACGGGGTTCTCGGTTATTGATTGAAGATAAAAGCTTGCGGTTTGCTATAATTTTGAGTGAATAACCTGTATATACAAGGTGGCCCTGATTTGAATACACTATATGAAGATATAAAAAGCTATATCAGATTGATTGGAAAAAATTGAGTAATAGCAATTATGAACCTTTTGAAGTTGAGTTTATAAAATCGCACTTATGTACAGGCTGCTTACATTTCTATTTATTATTACGGGGTTCTCGGTTATTGATTGAAGATAAAAGCTTGCGGTTTGCTATAATTTTGAGTGAATAATCTGTATATACAAGGTGGCCCTGATTTGAATACACTAAGTATATGAAGATATAAAAAAACTATATCAGATTGATTGAAAAAAATTGAATAATAGCAATTATAAACCTTTCAAAGTTGAGTTTGATTTTGCTCTGATTTTTGGCATCGTTTTTACGTTAAAAATATTCAATATCATTCCTACGCAGACGCCAGCAGTGAAAGCAAAAAAATTTTACAGAACATCTGAAGTAGTCTCAAGGAAACCAAGGACAATTTTCATTTTCTATAAAAAATACTGATGAAACAGTAACTAAATTAAAATATATATATATATATATATATATATATATATATATATATATATATATATATATATATATATATATATATATATATATATATATATATATAAAATCTTTTTTTGCCACTTATTAAATTGACCGATGAAGGTTTGCTGAGTACTCTTAGAAAAATTACAGTGTGATTCTTTGAAATCTTTTTATAAAACAAAATTAATTTATAAAAATACATGGTGTTCTATTATACCTTAATATTTCATTTTCAAATTATCGCTTATAGAAGCAATTGTTTGATGTAAAACAGGTTTTTATTATTGCCAGAGTCTATACAGACTACAGTACTTATATATTTTAATAAATATAAAGTACACTGCCGCTTTGTCGTGAAATGAATTTTATTGTTGCAATGTCTCTTCTAATTTTAGTGAATTGGGTCTCTTTTTTGTTTCACTCAAATTTTCGAGTAAACAAAATTGATGATATGTGATTGTATAGTTTAAAAAAAAATAGAATTACCCACTTATCTCACCTTTGATTTCAATTTAATAAAAAATCCTAAGAAAATAAAGGATTTTGAAATATATATGTATATTCAATAGTTTTCGCATACTTAACTTTTGAATTTTTTTCTCCACAAATTGTACATTGGGCAAAAAACATAAGAAAATCAATTTACCCAATTATTACGAAATATTATGATACTAATTTTAATTTCGTAAGGCTTAACATTTTCTTTGAAAAAATATTCACTGTTATTGCCGGTATAACTTCACTGGCAAAAATAAAAAAAAAATTTTCCGCACCATGAAATGACCAGAATACGCATAGCTAACATATCTGATATAAATGTATAAGGTGGTCTACGAAATAAACTGTATCCTCAGAATTTCAACACCCTGTATATATGTACCTACATAAGTAAACCTTCATATTGTAAAACAAAATGTAGATTCAATGAGTTTTAAATTTACTCGAATGTTTCTACTGGCAAAACAATGAATAAACTGAAATATCAATTTTCAAAGTGGCAACATAAATCCGACAACCCCGCAGGGTGCCTCTTTTACCGGTATTAATAATAAATTATATATA
>JARQZK010003695.1:175000-240000 GCA_030704885.1 Cynegetis impunctata | reverse complement strand
CTTTCAGAATAGAAGAAAACATTTCGGCAACGAAACTCTTACGTCCTGACACCCGAAGGTGGTTACTATAATCGCTAAGCAAGAGTACAGTTGATACATCCATTTTGATGTAATTCAACATTCACCCGCCGCAAGTAACAAACGCTCAAATTTTATACCTTTTACAGGTAGCAATGAATGGAAAACAGAATTCTTCGTGTTAACGACACACGTTCGTGGCAATAAAATGAAATGAACTAGGACATTTATTTGAAACTAATCAAACAAACCTCCTAGCGGAGCTGGCTATAAGAGTTCACGAAGCATCGAAATATCAACATCTACCCCAGACGGTAATTGTTCGAAATGTTAATTTGTTTATCACAATCGATGGAAATTGATAGACAGACTGTTTCGCCCTTATCGGGGATCATCAGTATCATCCATCCACCGGGAGTGATAACCAAACCAACATTTCAAACGGTCATACATATTTCTTCTAGTAACTCCATGACATATAAATATGACACAGCGCCACCAGTCGGAAACAATTGAACCACATCTTTCAGAATAGAAGAAAACATTTCGGCAACGAAACTCTTACGTCCTGACACCCGAAGGTGGTTACTATAATCGCTAAGCAAGAGTACAGTTGATACATCCATTTTGATGTAATTCAACATTCACCCGCCGCAAGTAACAAACGCTCAAATTTTATACCTTTTACAGGTAGCAATGAATGGAAAACAGAATTCTTCGTGTTAACGACACACGTTCGTGGCAATAAAATGAAATGAACTAGGACATTTATTTGAAACTAATCAAACAAACCTCCTAGCGGAGCTGGCTATAAGAGTTCACGAAGCATCGAAATATCAACATCTACCGCTACTGCTTCGTGAACTCTTATAGCCAGCTCCGCTAGGAGGTTTGTTTGATTAGTTTCAAATAAATGTCCTAGTTCATATATATATATATATATATATATATATATATATATATATTTATATATATATATATATATATATATATATATATATATATATATATATATATATATATATATATAAAAAAATATCTCATTTAAAAGTGTCCACCCTCAACAACGAATCAGAATTTGTGAAAACACTCAGACAGGTCATTTTTTGATGACAGGGGGACATGATCTGGGATACAAAGCTTGTTTCTACTAGCAACCCCCTGGAGAGGATTGCAACCCCATCAGGAATTTGAATAGGGAAAGTGGGTAGTTTTTTAGCATAAATGTATGCATGGATTCAAATTTGTATGAACCTGCAGTTTGTGTTGTATAAATTGAATAATCATAAAGTTACAGGGTGTTTTTAATGGAATTATGGTACCGATAAAACTATGAGAAACAGAGACGTTCTAATTGATCGTAATTTAATTTCTATTGAAAGAAAAATATTTTTAACAAAAATTATTTCTTTCCCCAGGGGTTGACCCCCTGGGGAAAGAAATAATTCTTGTTTACATGATAAAGGGCGTAATTTTGTAGCAATTGGATTGAAAGTTTGTGAGTAGGTAGTTTCGAATGATATATTGAATGGAATAGGTTGTGAGGTTGATCCCCCGGGGAGGAAATAAGTATTGTTTACACATCAGAGGGCGCATTTTTTTTAATTTGGAAAAAAAAATCACAATTTACTGAATATATTTTTTCAACTGGATACGTTATGAAAACCTGCTCTTCTAATGCAGCTCGCTGCGATAGAGTTTTTTCTATATGGTCGACTTAAGTGATAGGTAGCTTTTTTATACAATGACGTTTCTTATATATTATCAGACTTAATAAGGACATATCTGACATTACAAGACAGTATTTGAAATCTTACATTGCTACTATTACTGTGCAATGCTACTGTGTTTTGGCACATTTTCAGTAACTTTTTGTTATAAAATAGAAGTGAGATACACCGTTCGAAAGCTAATTTATTGAAAAACAAAAAGTATTTTACCAATTTTCAGCTATATGCAACAGTTTTCGAGATATTTAGCAAAATGTTTCGACAAAAACCAAAATTTAATTTAAAAAAATAATTATGTTACAATTATTTCTATAATTACAAAGCTGACAATAATGCCACTTATACCGTTGCATTTTCTCCTCATTGATAACCACTGATAATATTGGTTAATATTCTAATAAAAATCCGAGTTATACAGGGAAATTGAAAAGCGTGTTACAAAACTATGGCGGCCATATTGATTACATCATCAACGCCACTAGAGGGCCAGAAAAATTTGTGTCCCGGTCTTTTATCATCTATCTGAATCCAAAAGAGCGCAGTGGTTGCCAGATGTGAAACTTTTTTTAGTTATCATACCCCACTAGTTCAAACGTTCCATTTTTCAGTTTTTCGCTTATAACTTGAAACCGGTGTGTTGCAATGAAAAAGTTGTTCAGTACAAAATGAAAGCTCATTAAATTTGCTACAAATTTGGTTATATACATTTTTTCAAAAAACTGGACCGTTTTCGTGCTACCGTCTAGGTAAAAGTGGATATTTAAAAAAAATTTCACTCTTGTTTTTCGTATATTTTTGTCTTTTAGATACTCACTCGTTAATTCTAGCGGAGAATCGTCGATATAAAATTTATACAGCATGAAATTCCCTACAAGAATATATATCCAACGTTAATTTATATTGAACCCATCGCCCCTTACAGCACTTTTAAGATTTCAACGAAAAATCTTGATTTACCAATTGAAGTAAATGATTGTTCATGTATCTGATTTACACAAATGTTTAAGATCTTATGTATTATATAATTATTTATCTATAGAATATATTTTGCAAATTGTACTTTTACTGGTAAATGAAATCTCTAAGGCCTAATTCAAAAGAATTCAATTTTATTGTACACAAAAATATTGAAATAGACACAAGTAAAGTAGAATTATTATTATGTTTTAATGATTTATGATTAGTCTCGTCGACAATATCCTCGTCGATGTCTTCCACGAGGACAGACGGGCAGTTTAGGCTGTCACTTTCACATCCACAAACAGAAGAGCCGTGGATGCCTGCCTTCCTACAACCACATCTGTTATTGAATCCCGTAGCACAGCGGCAAAATATTGCATTGAAAATGTGGTCTGGCAGGAGGCTCGGAGGATCTGATTCCAGTTCATTCCCATAATTGTGGTTCGATGGTGGTATTACCCAGCCAAATTTGGGTTTGAAGGAACACGCTTTGAGCGTGCTGTGCAGCAGCTGCTTTTGTTGGTGGCTGAGAAGCGAAATTAACTTTCACCTTCGTTGACGATTTAACAAAGCAGCTGTAGGGGTATTCATTTAAATCCTCTTGGTTGGTTGGGGCGTTGTAGAGGATAAGTAGCATGGCTTCTCCTGCTTGGGCCACTTGATTTTTGGTGGATGAAGGATTGCTTTATACCATACCCACCGACACTTGCTGTCTAATCTCGTATACTAGCCATCTCGAAAACATTTCATATGACTCCGACGGCCAGCGAATTAATATCTGTTACTCATAAATTTGTTTTAAATTTGGTGGTCGCTAACAGTTATTTAATGAAACTTCGACAAAATATCATAAAAAACATATAATATTGTTTTTGACATGCCGTAATATTGTATTGTTATTTTACTGTGATTCTGAATGTGTTAGAAGCTATTCGGATGCAGAGAATTTAATACTGTACAAGTTTTATTGTGACGATTTTCCCCTAAAATGAACCAGTGAAGATCTGTTAGATTTTGGAATTAAAGGCCTTGTAATATGTAATATATTTAATTAAAACGCGAAAGACTATTTATAAAAGAATACGAACTTAAAAGTTAATAGAGAACTTGACAACTACTACGTGTCGAAAAATCTAAACTAATTTTATTCTCATTGGTGATATATCCTTCTGGCTCAGTCATAAAAATTGTCTCATCCAAATCACTAGTTAGGAAAGCTGTAGTTACATCTATATGATCTATATATAAATTTAAATTTACAGATAGATCAAATAACAAACGTATGGTTGAATTTCTCACCACTGGGGAAAAAGTCTCAGTATAGTCTTCACCATATTGCTGTGTATAGCCTTTGGCTACCAGCCTTGCCTTAAACCTAATTTCACCATTCACATCATTTTTCACTTGAAATACCCATTTACACTTCACTACCTTTCGATCTTTTGGAGGATCCACTAATGTCCAAGCATTGTTGTCCATGATCTGTAGGCTCACGATCAGGTACAATGATATCAGTTTGATTTGACTCTAATTCTGGCTCGGACAGTATAAACTGATTCTGAGAATTTTCATGAGAAGCTACAGTAGTAGCTGTGAAAACGGTCCTCAAAGAATACTACATCTCTAGATTTAATTACATGCCCTGGTCTGTCAATGTCAAACAATCTGTATCCTTTTGTTTGCTCGCAGTAACCCACAAAAATATATTGCTTACTTTTGGGATCAAATTTCTTTCTCAAATGATCTGGAATATGTGCATGCGCAATACAACCGAAAACTTTAAGATGTTTTAAATCTACTTTTTCACCTGTCCACTTTTCTTCAGGTGTAGAACCTGGAACAGCTATGTGTGAAGAGCGGTTCTTCAAATAAATGGCTGTATTAGCAGCTTCTGCCCACAACTTTTCATTTAATTTAGCTTCCTGCATGAGACATCTTGCTTTTTCAACAACTGTACGATTCGTCCTTTCCGCCACGCCATTTTGTTCAGGTGTGTATCTTACAGTTAATTGGTGTTCGATGCCATTCGATTTCAAGTAGTTCTCAAAAGATGTGTTTATGTACTCAGTCCCATTATCACTTCTGATTTTCTTCAACTTTTTGCCTGTTTGTTTTTCTACAAACACATGAAAGTCCTTGAAAACACTAAGTACATCACTTTTGGATTTTAAAAAATACACAAATATCTTCCTGGTATAATCATCGATTAGAGTGAATATATATCTAGCCCCACTCCATGATGACACTGGCATCGGTCCACATGTATGAACTAACTCGAGCAAATCCTTCGCTCGTTTACCACCAGTCTTATTAAAAGGCTGACGACTCTGTTTTCCTAGAAGGCAAACTGCGTACCTATATCATCTTTATAATCATTGATACCTGTAGCCAAGCCTCTCTTCAGCAAGGACATACTTATTCTGTTCAAGTGTCCAAGTCTTCGATGCCACAATTCTTCCATACCATTACACACTGTCAAATAAGTACTCTCTTTGACTAAATCCAACTGGTAAAGTCCATTTTTGTTAGATGCTGTAACGATAACATCTCCTTTCACTTCAAAGCTTTCAGAATCATATACTAAGCTGCCCCTGGTGTCAAATACTACAGCATGACCTTTTTCTACCATTTTACTTACTGATAGTAAGTTAGTCCTTAAATCTGGAACACAAACAACATCAGAAATAACTTTTGGTCCATTTTTGGTACACACTGTTGTTTTGCCTACACCAACGCTAGACAGCTTCTGATTATTGGCCACAATGATCTGAGCATCCATATTATTTACTAAGTCATGTAAACAATCTTCTCTATGAGTCATGTGAGAAGTCGCCCCAGAATCTATATACCAATTTTCATTATCAGCTGGTTCTCCTGACACTAAAACGGTTTGAAGTGCTTTTTCTGTTTTAGACTTTCTTTTTACACTGTCACTATTCCTCTTATTGTCCTGCAAAAGTTTCGCTTTCACAAAATCACTAGTTATGGGTGCCCCTGAGTTCTCTATTGCCATAACCATGGGATCGTAATCTGGCGTTAATCCGCTCAGCAATATAACTCCCAAGAATTCGTCATCCACAGGCTGACCCATATCACTCAATTTCTGAGCAAGTGACATGCTTTCATTAACAAAAGCCTCCATAGAATGGAAGTTCTCTAATCTCACTCGAACTAAACCACGTATCAGAGCTAATCTTCTTGATAAACCTCTGTCTTCATACGCCTTCTCGAGATTATCCCAAGCCTCTTTAGCACTTGTCGCCGATCTGACATGAGGATACGCCAATGGATGAACCATAAGACAAATTTTGGCTAAAGCCTTTTGGTCCATCTATCTCTTTCTTCCTTTTTCGACTTATCGTCTTCAGGATAACCCTCAATACATCTCCATAAATTCTCATGCATTAAAGCCATTTTCATGCCTAATTTCCAATTATTGTAATTTTCACGACCAGTTAATTTGTCAAACGCCAAATTAATATTTGATGAGGACTCCGCCATGATGGAATTTCGACAAACGGCACACACGACAAACGACAACTAAAGTCTTACGTTTATTACAATTTTACAAGCACTTTCCGTATCTGGGCCCATAACCTGTTAGATTTTGGAATTAAAGGCCTTGTAATATGTAATTTATTTAATTAAAACGCAAAAGACTATTTATAAAAGAATACGAACTTAAAAGTTAAAAGAGAACTTGACAACTACTACGTGTCGAAAAATCTAAACTAAAAAATAATCATCTTTAGCGCCATCTCTGAACCATACATCAACACATACAAAATACCAAAGCAGATTTCACATTCCTACCAATATTGATGTTTGTAGATATACATGTTAATACATAGATGGCGATGCATTACACATTTATTACTTTAAATATTCTATTAAGTATTACTGGATTAAAATATCTCCAACAAGATCTACAAGACAAAAATATACAAAAAAGAAGAAGAGTTAAAAACAATTTTTTTTTGGTTTTTGGAAAAATTGTAAGTAACCAAACCTGTAGAAAATTTAATGAATGAACACCGCTTCAGCTGTTTCGTTATATCGTCAACAAAGGTGAAAGCCAATTTGGCTTCTCTGACACCAACGAAAGCAGCTGCTGCACGGCACGCTCATAGGGTGTTCCTTCAAGCCCAAATTTGGCTAGGTGATACCACCATCTTCCCAGAAATATGGGATTGGGTTAGGGATGAACATGGAATCCTCGCTCACGTCAAATCCTCCTAATCTTCTGCTCCAGACCACAGTTTATATTCAAAATTTGGCCGCTGTGCTACGGTCTGCAATAACAGGTGTGGTTGTAGGAAGGCAGACATCCACTGCTCTTCTGTATGTGGATATGAAGGTGACTGCCTAAACTGAACGCCTGTCCTCGAGGAAGACATCGACGAGAATATTGACAACGAGACTAATCTTAATGAACATATAATAATTATATAATATCATTCAAACATGTATGTTGTATATATATATATATATATATATATATATATATATATATATATATCTATATATATATATATATATATATATATATATATAGAATTAGATATGGAACCCATAGTGTGAGTCGTTAATTCGAACCAAATAAGGAGGAAAAACGTCTAGATTAAACTCAACAATCCTTTCAAATTTTATTGATATTAATGATCGGTTTCGAGTTTGCCTAGCATCTCATCTTCAGATCACTTTCGGATGACTTTTGACAATCCTCGTTTGCCACATTTTGTCGCTTGAGCTGTTGTCCATAATTTGTTTATTGGTCACTCTTAGTTTAATTTTGGAAGTCACCATTAGATTGTCTTTTGGTTTGAAAGTATTTTTCGAAATTGTATGGTCGACATATGTATTTTCTTCGTGGTTCTTCACATTTTGACAAATCTTGATTATTATTCCTCTGTTTTGATCTGAAGATGAGATGCTAGGCAATCTCGAAATCGGTCATCAATATCAATAAAATTTGAAAGGATTGTTGAGTTTAAATCTAGATATTTTTCCTCCTTATTTGGTTATATATATATATATATATATATATATATATATATATATATATATATATATATATATATATATATATATATATATATCGAACCAAATAAGGAGGAAAAACGTCTAGATTGAAACTCAACAAGCCTTTCAAATTTTATTGATATTGATGACCGGTTTCGAGATTGCCTAGCATACACCATCCTAAGGTATATGGAGGCATTTCGATGTTTCGTGAACTCGTATAACCAGCTCCGCTAGGAGGTTTGTTTGATTAGTTTCAAATAAATGTCCTAGTTCACTTCATTTTATATATATATATATATATATATATATATATATATATATATATATATATATATATATATATATATATATATATATATATATATAAAATGAAGTGAACTAGGACATTTATTTGAAACTAATCGAACAAACCTCCTAGCGGAGCTGGTTATACGAGTTCACGAAACATCGAAATGCCTCCATATACCTTAGGATGGTGTATGTTAGAAACATTAAGTTGTTTATCACAATCAATGGAAATGATAGACAGTCTGTTTCGCCCTTATTTGGGGCTCATCAGTATCATCTATCCATCGAAAGTGATAACTTTATATATATATATATATATATATATATATATATATATATATATATATATATATATATATATATATATATATATATATATGTATGTACATTTGTGTGAACCAGATATATGAATATATGTATAGAAATAGAGCCATCAAATGGATCAAAAATATTATTTATTTTAATTGGGAAATCAAGATTTTTCGTTAAAATCTTAAAAGTGCCGTAAGTTATTGCGATGCCTTCAATATAAATTTACGTTGGATATATATTCTAGTGGGGAATTTAATGCTGCATAAATTTCATATCGACGATTCTCCGCTAGAATTAACGAGTGAGTATCTAAAAGACAATAATATACGAAAAACAAGGGTGAAATTTTTTTTTTTTAATATCCTCCATAACGGAGCCGGTAGCTGCAAAACGGCTAAGTTGTGCAAAAAATGTATATTACCAAATTTGTAGCAAATTTAATAAGCTTTCATTTTGTAGTGAACTACTGTTTCATTGCAACACACCGTTTTCAAGTTATAAGCGAAAAACTGAAAAATGGAACATTTGAACCCCCTCCCCCCTCTAGCGGCACCGGGATTTGAAGGGACTTTATTTTTCCTTGTTCAGGGGACCCCTCCCTACACATTTCTGAAAAAATTGGGACTAGTATTTTTAGTTCCTCTGATTGCCCATTTTTGGTCTAGATTGAGTGGACTATAACAAAAACTCTAAATAACGTGAAGATTTTTACTATACCTGTCGATTTCCGTTTACTCACAAAGTACAATATATTGTACAGTAATATACAATATAGAAATAACAAACTAAATTTTCAGCAAGTTCCCTATGAAAGTAACAAATACACGTATCGGTTATTACCAAAATAAATATTGCAGACATGTCACAACATGTTTTAAAGTTTGAAGCGCCGCCTCATTTCAACATACTGAAGCAACTGCTACAACTCAGTAACATGTACCGTTAATAAAATTTTTTCAGGTAAAGTACTCAACACTAGGAAGGAAACAGTTTAAAATAGTAATAAGGATGTTCAAAGAATACTGTACTTTGTGAGTAAAGTGAATAGAAGCATACTACAAATTCGTTCGAATTACGTAAAGTGATGTACTGGGTGTCTGATTAAGAGAGTCACTCCGCTGTATCTCAGAAACTATTCGTCGTAGAGACTTACGGTAAAAAATGTTATAACCAAAGTGGCTAACAGAAAATTTTGGAAATTATTTTCAGGTTTCTAAGATGGCCGCCAGGGGGCGTAACCGCCATCTGAAACTTTTAAAGTGATTTTTTTTCTGAAATATACCTAGTAAATGTACCAAAAAAATATTTTTTATTTCAAGCTGAACTATATTCGAGTAATATCTATTTGACACTTTTTAACGTTTCTATTGAAATGAAGTGGTGGGAAATGATTCAATGTTTTTTTGAATAAGCAGCTGTAACTCCTGAACGACTGAACGGATTTCAACAAAGTTGATCTCGTTGGGAAAAGCATTTATTTCTACATCAAGTCTATCTTATCTTTGATCTGTCAAATTTTCAGTGATGCCGGTAGAGAGCGTTTTTTAATAAAATAACAGAAAATTGCTAATTTCTCTAAAAACAAAAATGCAATAACATGACTTTTTTCCATAAAACTGTAGTGTGATGATGCCAAAATAGGCTAGTTAAATCCGTATCTCGATATCTCATTCCTAGCCTAAAAAAACGAAGAAAGAAAATTTAGTCATCACATAATTCTAAAAAGACGCCTTTACACCTGTATTTATTATTATTTATTTGCCTTTTTCCAAGAATCAATGATGAAATTTCATAATTTAATGATTTTTAAATAGGTACTAGTATTCTCAGTCGAAAAAAATTTTGAAAAATCGTTTAAGGGCATAACAATCAATGAATATATTTTGAGCAAGTGCATGAAGGTAATAAGAATATGAAGAGCAGGCCATATATATATATATATATATATATATATATATATATATATATATATATATATATATATATATATATATATATATTATATATATATATATATATATATAGCGAAATATCTCGCCAAAACCCTTCAACCCCTTGCCGAACAAACCCAGTCATACGTCAAAAACTCTTTTCACTTCATAGCACTCCTTCAACGTATTGATATTACCCCAACTGATCTCCTTGTTATTTTTTATATTGTCTCATTATTTACAAATCTCCCCATTTAAGAAAACATTTCCATCCTAGACACGAAACATCAAATATCCCCAGACAACCTATCCCTGATCAAACACTGCCTGGCCAACACTTTTTTCATCTTTCAAGGCAATTACTTCAGACAAATCAAGGGAGCCCCAATGGGATCCCCTCTCTCCCCCATCATAGCCAACATTTTCATGGAACATTTCGAAACCCAAGCTCTCTCGTCATTCGACCTTAAACCATCATGCTGGCTACGTTATGTAGACGATGTCTTTGCGATCTGGCCCCATGGCGAAGACTCGTTGCTCCACTTCTTGAATCATTTGAATGGCATACATCCAAGTATCCAATTCACAATGGAAGTGGAAAACGATGGGTCTCTGCCATTCCTCGATGTCATGATCAAAAAACTTCCATCCCAAGGCTTCTCCTATTCAGTTTATCGTAAACCCACTCATACAAACCGTTATCTGAATGCCCAGTCTCACCACCATCCTTCTCAACTTAACTCTGTAGTTAATACCCTAATCTACCGTTCCATTCGACTATCTGACGACGAACACCGTGAATCAGAACTCAAAACTCTAAAACATATATTATTACGGAACGGTTACAACACATATCAAATCGACAAGAGCATACGCAAACACACAAATATCACCCCACCTCTACCACCTTCCAATCCCACTGAACAAGAATCTACACCTAAATTATTTCTTCCTTACATCAAAGGAGTAACAGATAAGATCGCAAGATCTCTCAAAAACACAAACATCAAAACAATATTCACTACTCAACAAAAACTCTCCCATCTGGTCAGATCCGTCAAGGATAAAATTCCTAACGAAAATCACGGTGTTTATGAGATTCCCTGTTCCAATTGTCCTCCTTCCTATATAGGACAAACGAACCGACGAATTCAGGTCCGTGCCAAGGAACATTCACTTTCGGTAAGACACTCAGATATCGCCAACGCCCTTTCCCAACATCACACCCAAACAGGCCACATTATCGATTTCCCCAATACAAGAACTATTGCTCCCGTCCGATCTTTCAAATCCCGAATTATCCGTGAAGCTGTAGAAATAGAAAAAACGTCCAAATTGTTTGAACACCAGAGATGACAGTCACAGACTCCCATCAGCATGGAAACCACTTCTCAGTGGTCGCCATGTAACGCCCAATCAGAGTGCATCCCGCACTGATGAGCGTGAGTACCCACCCCCCTCCCCTATAAATACGGCCACGCGACGATCGGCCCGTCAGTTGACTCTGAAGAGTAGGCAGATTGAGACTTCAGAGTTGACAGGAAGCAATACGGTTAGTGGAGTAGGCAGGTTGAGACCACGCAATCGTATTGTTTCCGATTCCTCCTAAATTCGATTCGTGGAGTAGGCAGATTGAGGCCACGAGTCTGAATTATTTCCCTTCTAATTCTCCTGAAGATGGCTTCGCAAAAGGAGCCGAAACGTCGAGATTTTTCAAATCTTTTACGCGGTTCATTCCGTGAACCAAGTTTTTCATATATATATAGATATATATAAATATATAAATATATATATATATATATATATATATATATATATATAAATATATATATATATATATATATATATATATATATATATATATATATATATATATATATATATATATATATATATATATATATATATATATATATATATATATATATATATATATATATATATATATATTATATATATATATATATATATATATATATATATATAATTATATATTATATAAATATAAATAAATAATATTATATAAATAAATATATATTAATATATATATATATATATATATATATATATATATATATATATATATATATATATATATATATATATATATATATATATATATATATATATATACATATATATTCATATTAATGAAGGTGATGGCAATGGTATTCGGTCCTGTAAATAAATATGTATATTCCACATATGAATTAGATACTGGTACTCACAGTTTCAATTGGACGTTTATGTTAATTTCCTTCAATAAATAAAATCATCTTCTTCTTGAAAAGTAAGCAGATGTAATGGCACGTCCAAAACGATGATGATGATGGTATAACCTTGGTACCAGAATTCAGCATTATCCATGTTCCTGATCATTACTCCAAAAACCATTTGTTTACCGTTTTGTGAAACATTTTTCGTGAAGCATTTGGTGGGGTTTGAACCCCAGGGAAAATGAAAGGAAATAGTTTATATATCATAATTATACAAAAACAAGTATGGGCAAGATAACTGTTCAAGCAAGTTAAAAAAAAAGCAATTCTCAATTTTGAAATAAATTTAAATTTTTTTTATGAATGGTCTTTTTATTTAAAATTCAATAAAATAAACTACGATTAAAATGCATGTTAATGAATATTTATGACATACAACTACTTTTCAGGAAAGGAAGGGGAAGGATATAGGAATAAGGTATCACAGACTGTAGGATGGAGATGAAATGAATTTTTTACATATTGCAGATGTCACTTGATTTGAAGTGGACATATTGAGATCTGAGATTCCTTAAATTTAACTTAACATGCAATTCATCATGGTGATTTTAATTATTGTCCCAAAAAATTGCAAAACAGAAAGACTCATTCAATGGAGTAATTTCGATGAATGTTGAAAAAATTAAAGAATAATTAAATTCACCAATGTAACCAACTACTTGCCTTCAACATTTAAAAACTGACAGTTCTGATACAACTCATCTGCACAACTTGTAAGATTAATTACAGAACAATTTGCAAAGACAGTTATTACTATTTTAAGCCACTACTCAATTAAGAGAAAAACAAGTTGCGATTAATTTGGTAAGATGATACAATTTTTATTATTTTCATAACATTTGAAATTGAGTAGTAGGCTTAAAATATTTGGAATTTTCTTATACTACTCTATAATTTTGGAAACTGCAGATGAACCATACATTTGTACTGCATTTAAAAAATACATTCTTTTGATATAAGATTCATTCGTAGTCAAATTTATAAACAACAGCAAATCAGCATTCAGTGCATTTTGTACTTTGAATGGCAATTGATTATAGCATCTTGAATACTTTTTATAAAGTCCAACACTGACCACATTTTCAAATAAAGAACTTGAATACATTGTTAAAAAGTTAACTACTTGAAAATGGCTAATATTGAGTTCAGATAAAAACCAAGTGCTAGTTTGCTGCATATAGAAAACCTTAAAATTAAATCACTTCACATGTTATATAATTTGAGCTTAGCCCCACATGTGAAACTTAAACTTCATATGCTTTCAACGGAAATCACAATTAGAAATATAGAATTGAATATACCTAAGTTTACAGTCTAACAAAATCACCAATCTGTTTATTAAGATTGTAAATAAATATGTAGTGACTGATCAGGATGAGGTTTATTTTACCAAAAAACAATTAAACATCGCCATTCTTCTATATTAAATTTTGCAAGTGATTATTCCTTGTATATAAAAGTAGATTATCCACATAATTTAACACCTCCCTGTTCACTCACTCATATCTTCTAATATTAATATCATCAATGTACTGTTCACTGTGAAAAAAGATATCGCACATAATGCAGTCTTTGTATCTTACGTACAGGTCAAGCCTGCACTTTCAGCAAGACTTTCAATTGCTGTGCAAAATCTTGTTCTGGTTGACACAACTTTTGGAATGACCTAACGAAAAATGGTTGTGATGGTGACTGCATCCAGTGTTTAGGAGGATGTGGCAGGGTTGATGGAGATGGTGGTTCAGTCCACTTGCAACCTGCATATTGTTTACTGATAGATTCCACAGGTGAAATCGATTTTAAAACTGGAGAATGGTTGTATGGTCTTGAAGGACTGGTAGATAACGGCATAATAGACCTATTATGTTGGTCCTTTGGCTCTGGCGACTGGAGTCCACTATCAGAATTCTTGGTAGCACCCTGCACTGGATTTTTCGTTGATCTCGATATGTTGTATCTATTTTTAGTCGTTCGTGGGTTATCACTCGTAATTTTAGTACTACTTTCTAAATTTCGCCTCGCCATTACAACAGTACAGCTTTCGTACGTCAAACACATAAACAAATCGTGTAAGTTTTTTTTGCATCAAATATTAATGCGTTATATAGATATATATCGAGGTATAGTAAAAAATGCTTTTATCACAGACCTGAATGATGAATTTTGCATTCAAAAACAAGCTTCACTGATGTAGATATCCGGGATTCAGTTCACTTTGCTTTCACAAAATGGATGCTCCTGGTTGGGGAGATCGCCAAACAAAGGAAATCACATACAATCAAATTCTCACTCGATTGCTGGCGATTTTAAGTTACGTTCAATTATTGAATAAAACTCCACTATCAATCAATAAAGCTCACAAATTGCACTGTTTTTTAAGGCAAACTTCAACAATCTGGCACTTCGAAATGTCTGACTTATCACCTCATAACACAAAGGTTGCCTTTCGTTCGACTAGATATGAAACGAAAAACGTAAACAAGTCCTCTTATATGGCTGCGCTCTCACTTTACCAGGCGCATATCGTTGCGCTGGATGCACCGTTGCCAGTTGTATGTAACTATATGGACTGGCAGAATGTTTCTTTTTGACATTTGCTATTTAGAAGTTTAAGGTATTGATGTGACTTGATTTATTTTTCCAAGAGTAGAAATTAGAATGTTATAGTATTCAACGATATTATGGAAGGATTTGTATTGCTAAGCTTATCTATATTTCGAAGCAATATCATAAATATTTCCTCCTAAACTTTTACAAGATGAAAAAATTATCATATAAGGTACCTATTACATTTTAGTGTATTTTGGAAAGATATGTATTGTTTATTGTAGGCAACAGTATCTTAACCGTTTTGCTCAATTCTCTTGTATTCAAACCACAATTCATACTGTGTAATATTTAAACCATTGACGAATCTTTATGATAACTGCAATTTTGAAGCTTCTAAATTATTGCATATTAGATAGCAGTGTACAGTATATTCATGTTACCTTCCTTTAATTCAAAATCACTCAATGAAATTTACAGTTTGAAAAAAATTACAGATGAATCTGAAGGAATTTAAGCAAAATATATCTGAATATATATATATATATATATATATATGAAAAACTTGGTTCTAGGAATGAACCGCGTAAAAGATTTGAAAAATCTCAACGTTTCGGCTCCTTTTGCGAAGCCATCTTCAGAAGAATTAGAAGGGGAATAATTCAATACGGCCACGCGACGATCGGCCCGGAGTAGGCAGGTTGAGACCACGCAATCGTATTGTTTCCGATTCCTTCGATTCGTGGAGTAGGTAGATTGAGGTCACGTGTCTGCATGATTCCCCTTCTAATTCTCCTGAAGATGGCTTCGCAAATGGAGCCGAAACGTCAAGATTTTTCAAATCTTTTACGCGGTTCATTCCGAGAACCAAGTTTTTCAAATACTTCCGACCGCGGAAATCTTTGTGAACATATATATGGATATATATATATATATATATATATATATATATATATATATATATATATGTATATATATATATATATATATATATTATATATATATATATATATATATATATATATATATATATATAGGTATATATATATATATATATATACATATATATATATATATATATATATATATATATATATATATATATATATATATATATATATATATATATATATATATATATATATATATATATATATATATATATATATATATATATATATATATATATATATATATATATATATATATACATATATATATATATAAATGTGTAGTACGTACTTAAAAGAAAATATAAAATTTTAACTAGTCTGAACACAAATTCAGAATACTAACTACTATATTCTGAATTTGTGTTTCTACTAATTTATTCAAAAACCTCACAAACTGAATCGATATTGAATTATAGTCATCTGTAATTAAAGATGATATGCGTGAATTGAAAATTTCATATAATTTCATTAATGGAAATATAACCATAAATTGATGAAAAATGAACTGCCCATAAATAAATATATTACACTTCAAAGATTAAAACTGGTCTTGTGAAAATGGGTTAGGTATATATATATATATATATATATATATATATATATATATATATATATATATATATATATATATATATATATATATATATATATATATATATATATATATATATATCTATATATACCTAACCGATTTTCACAAGACCATGTGCATGTGGATTTCTGCTGGTGTTTTAATCTTTGAAGTGTAATATATTTATTTATGGGCAGTTCATTTTTTTATATTATTGCTACTAACTGTATTCAAATATTTTTTAGGATACTTAGAAAGAACCCAATCATAAAAGTTGGTTTATATCTAATTTAGGGATAGGGAAGTGTTCTGATAATTCGCAGAAGAAAGTCTCACGATATCAACAAGTCGAGTGAGAGTGATCTTCACACATTATTAACACATTATTTCCAAGTTGGTAATCCCATGGATGATAGCAATGCCTACAAGCCAATATTTAAAAAATATCGATTTTCAATCCTATTTCTGATAAAAGCAGATTTGCGATGGGTAAAGGCAACACTGCTTTTATTCTATAAATAGCTGCTGCCTCCTCCAAACTCCAAACGATGATTCCATGATTGAAAATGATAAGTAGATTTGATATTTCACCAACTTAATACTGTTTCTGTTTGAAAATATTGTTGAATATTAACATTGAATTGCAACACAAATCTTTATTTATGTGAAACAGTTTATGAAATAAACAGATTGTCTAAGCTGGTTTCAACAGATATAATTATTCATTTATTGGATATCGTTATGAATGTTATTTCCAAGTTTACCTTGCACTTGTGCTTGTGACGTAAATGTAAATTCTAGAAAAACATGATGATTAATATCAGTACCGAAAAGGTGGGGATATTCACTGTGAATAGCCCAGTAAATTCAAATATTTAATAAATAATATAAATCATCGTTAAATAACATAAAAGCAATGCAACAGCGATATAAGTTTGAATATAGGTATAACTTTGTTTTGAAAAAAATTTGAATTAAATTGAAAAAACAATTCTAGTAGATATGCAGATGCGTTGCTTTTATGTTATCAAACAATGAATTATATTATTTATTAGGTACATATTTCAATCTTCTCGGCTATTCACAGTGATAAATCATCACGGTTATATATATATATATATATATATATATATATATATATATATATATATATATATATATACATATATACATATATATATTTATATATATATAAATATATATATATATATATATATATAAATATATATATATATATATATATATATATATATATATATATATATATATATATATATATATATATATATATATATATATATATATATATATATATATATATATATATATCAGGGGCGGCTAGTCAAAGGAGGCTAAGGAGGCTAAGCCTCCTCAATAATATTCCGTGTATCACAAATATATTATATTGATTAGTCAGCATTCAGCATATTCATATTAATCAAAATCATATCATTTTATGCACCTACCTTCCTTTCAACCTACATTATATAATATAATTTATTAATTACGATATAATATACATTTCATTCATTTCAAGATTTGTGGCAACGCTGAGGAGGCATGGAAAGGTATATTCTCAACGTTCATTATGCCTGCCACAGAAAAGCAAACAACGGTGCAAATACTCCGAATGAATACTTCATTGCAATAGAAAAGCAGAACACATGTGAATGGCAACACCGATAGAGCCCAGTCTCATACAATGTCGACCAATCACAACTATAGAATTTCGCGTGACATCGAGTGAATTCGTTGGAAAGCATTAATTGAATCGTAGTGTGATCGTAGTGTCTAATGACCGACAACAGCTTGTTTACTTATATTGCTTGCGCATTGTTTCAAAATGAGTTTGGTTACTGAAGTTAATTTCAAAAATTTCAATGATGACTTAGTGGAATATTTGTTATCCCATAACTTTAGTGCACTAAGTTATGAGGATAAAGTTTTGATAAAAACATTGCGACCTACCCCTGAATTAAACAATTCGGTGCAGCGTAACATACAACTAAACCGCGGTTTTAATACAAGGAATTATGAGAGACATCCTTGCCTAACCGGATCACAGGTAAAAAATAAATTATTTTGTTGGCAGTGTTTACTTTTTACTAGTGAAAATGTCTCTGTTTGGGGCCGCTTAGGATTTGAGGATTTAATTCTATACCAAGTTGAAAGTGAGGAATTTTTCACCGATAAAGTAACTTTAAATACAGCACGCGGATTAATATCTTACTTACAAGATAAGGAATTTATATATTTCTTAAACATCTTTAAATTAATTTTTGAACAAACAGAAATAGTTTTTCAAATCTTACAGCACAAGTTTCCAGATGTAATTTACTCACGAAATCGGCTCAAGTTTCTTTTGGAAAAAATTTCAGAATTTCGTGCAGAAGTTTATTTTAAAAAACTATTTTCTGTATTTCAAACTACTGATGATACGACTCAATTTAGCCCAAAACGAAAGAAATTCAGTTACGCAGATATGGAGCTTCACTATAAGCAAATATTTTATGAAATTTTGGATACTATTAGGGGTCAAATAGAAATAAGGTTCTCTGATTTGAAAGAACTGCATTTCTTCGACTTACTCAATAAAAATTTGTTTACCGGATTTTCGGCTAATTTTCCAGATAACCTTTTGAAAAATTTATGTCAAAAATACACTTTTTTTGATAAGGTGGCCATAAAAAGTGAACTGTGTGTTGTTTATAATGACAATGAAATTTTGGGTCAAAATGAAAATCATGTGAGGACTATTAAATACCTTTTTGATAATAATTTGAATCAAGATTTACCCCAAGTTTATAAACTCTTATGTCTAATTGTTTCTATCCCGGTGACATCGGCTTCCGTAGAGCGCTCGTTTTCCACTCTTAAGAGAATTAAAACTTATTTACGAAATTCCATGAGCCAGGATCGTTTGAAAAATATTAGTTTGTTGTCTATTGAAAAGGAATTGATAAAACTTTTGGCGAAAGACAAAAAATTTTATGAGGATATTATAGATCATTTTGCTAACGTTTAAGATCGCAGAATCCCGCTAATCTTCAAAAATATATAATAACTTTTCAATTGCTCTCACCAACTGTTAACAAATTCGTTGAGTAGGTAGGTAGGTACCTATTTTGTGAAAGAAAAAAAAATTTGAAGAATAGATGAATTGATTAATTGGCTGAGAAGAGTTTTTCTGAATATTGTAAATAGGAGTTGTAGGTCTCAAGGTAGACACTCGAAAGTGAAAACAAATTAATAGCTTAGGGTGCTTGTTTTACATTAATTTTCGTTAAATTATATGGCGGTTGACCCTTAATCCTAAAAATTTTCGCCTATGGTGTATTTTTTAACACCTCTTGTAGCCTCCTCAAACCAAAACCTCACGAGCCGCCATATATATATATATATATATATATATATATATATATATATATATATATATATATATATATATATATATATATATATATATATATATATATATATATATATATATATATATATATATATATATATATATATATATATATATATATATATATATATATATCATATATTTATATATATATATATATATATATATATATATATATATATATATATATGAATATATATATATACATATATATATCTATATATATATATATATATATATATATATATATATATATATATATATATATATATATATATATATATATATATATATATATATATATATATATATATATATATATATATATATATATATATATATATATATATATATATATATATATATACCAGGTGCGGATCCAGAGGGGGGGAACGGGAACGTTACCCCAAATGGCACGGGCCACTGCAAATAATTGTTTTGATTGGGAGCTACTCGATTTACCATTACCCAAAATACCAGTATCTTTTGGTTTTTGAATATATAAAAGTTCCCCTCCTAAAAGTCAGGCCTGGATACGCGCCTGATATATATAATATATATAGGTATATATATATATATATATATATATATATATATATATATATATATATATATATATATATATATATATATATATATATATATATATATATATATATATATATATATTTATATATATATATATATATATATATATATATATATATATATATATATATATATATATATATATATATATATAAAACTCGACTTTCGATAACTCGACACTCTGGGAAACTCGACAAGCCTTACACATTTTTTGGCTTCGAAAAACGAAACACAAACGTTACTTTCGTAAAAAGCTAATTTAATTTAGAGTATCAATTATGCTTTTAGACTATTAATTACAGAGCAGTGAATATATAGCTCTGAAAAGACTGAAATTATATTTTAATAAATCCTAAACTACCATTAAAAAAATAAAACATTGAATATTGCTTTCGCACAGAATAGCACTTTGATGAATAAGTGAAATAGCTAATTTAAGCATACTTTGAATGAGTCTCATGATTCATTAAATAAAAACAATATTTCAAAGTTAATGATTTGAAAATATTTGAGTATTATAAAATATGAATAAAAAAATATGTGAGTATTTGAAAATAAACAATACAGTACTCTAGTAATATAGTAATACAGCAGTACTAATCTAGTACTAATATTTCGAAACTGAAAATTTAACACTCTGTATGTATTTAATTCTCTATTTCATAAAGATTTTTAATATTGCTCAATATTAGTAAATGATTAAAATGAAAAATGCCAACATAATTTTGTGATTTTACAAAGCATGATATAACTAATAATTTTCTTAAATTATTGGGGGGACTGGGCCCCCCAACTAAATTTTTGAGGGGGCTCGGGCCCCCTCAGACCCTTAGGAGTCGACGCCACTGTATATATATATATATATATATATATATATATATATATATATATATATATATATATATATATATATATATATATATATATATATATATATATATATATATATATATATATATATATATATATATATCAGTGGCGGCTCGTGAGGTTTTGGTTTGAGGAGGCTACAAGAGGTGTTAAAAATACACCATAGGCGAAAATTTTTAGGATTTCAAGGTCAATATAATTTAAAGAAAATCAAAGTAAAACAAGCACCCTAAGCTATTAATTTGTTTTCACTTTCGAGTGTCTACCTTGAGACCTACAACTCCTATTTACAATATTCACAAAAATTCTTCTCAGCCAATTAATCAATTCATCTATTCATCAAATTTTTTCTTTCACATAATAGGTACCTACCTACCTACTTAACGAATTTTTTAACAGCTGGTGAGAGCAAATAAAAAGTTATTATATATTTTTGAAGATTAGCGGGATTCTGCGATCTTTAACGTTAGCAAAATGATCTATAATATCCTCATAAAATTTTTTGTCTTTCGCCAAAAGTTTTACCAATTCCTTTTCAATAGACAACAAACTAATATTTTTCAAACGATCCTGGCTCATTGAATTTCTTAAATAAGTTTTAATTCTCTTAAGAGTGGAAAACGAGCGCTCTACGGAAGCTGATGTCACCGGGATAGAAACAATTAGACATAAGAGTTTATAAACTTGGGGTAATTCTTGATTCAAATCATTATCAAAAAAATATTTAATAGTCCTGACATGATTTTCATTTTGCCCCAAAATTTCATTGTCATTATAAACAACACACAGTTTACTTTTTTATGGCCACCTTATCAAAAAAAGTGTATTTTTGACATAAATTTTCCAAAAGGTTATCTGGAAAATTAGCCGAAAATCCGGTTAACAAATTTTTATTGAGTAAGTCGAAGAAATGCAGTTCTTTCAAATCAGAGAACCTTATTTCTATTTGACCCCTAATAGTATCCAAAATTTCATAAAATATTTGCTTATTAGTGAAGCTCCATATCTGCGTAACTGAATTTCTTTCGTTTTGGGCTAAATTGAGTCGTATCATCAGTAGTTTGAAATACAGAAAATAGTTTTTTAAAATAAACTTCTGCACGAAATTCTGAAATTTTTTCCAAAAGAAACTTGAGCCGATTTCGTGAGTAAATTACATCTGAGAACTTGTGCTGTAAGATTTGAAAAACTATTTCTGTTTGTTCAAAAATTAATTTAAAGATATTTAAAAAATATATAAATTCCTTATCTTGTAAGTAAGATATTAATCCGCGTGCTGTATTTAAAGTTACTTTATCGGTGAAAAATTCCTCACTTTCAACTAGGTATAGAATTAAATCCTCAAATCCTAAGCGGCCCCAAACAGAGACATTTTCATTAGTAAAAAGTAAACACTGCCAACAAAATAATTTATTTTTTACCTGTGATCCGGTTAGGCAAGGATGTCTCTCATAATGTATTAAAACCGCGGTTTTGTTTTCTGTTACGCTGCACCAAATTGTTTAATTCAGGGGTAGGTTTTTTCTGTTTTTATCAAAACTTTATCCTCATAACTTAGGGCACTAAAGTTATGGGATAACAAATATTCCACTAAGTCACCATTGAAATTTTTGAAATTAATTTTGGTAATCAGACTCATTTTAAAACAATACGCGTAACGCGAGCTGATTCCGGCGTTCATTATTCAGACAGTACGAATTACGATCATACTACGATTCAATCAACGACTTTACTCGATGTCAGGGAGATTCTATAGTTGTGATTGGTCGACATTTTATAAGACTGGACTTTATCGGTGTTGCCATGTACATGTGTTTTGGTTTTCTATTTCAATGAAGTATTCATTCGGAGTATTTGTTTTTGAGTGGTGTGAGTTTGCTTTTCTGTGGCAGGCATAATGAACGTTGAGAATATACCTTTCTAAGCTTTCCGCAGCGTTGCCACAAATCTTGAAATGAATGAAATGCAGTAAATGTAAATACCTTCTATCTTAATTAATAAATTATATTATATAATGTAGGTTGAAAGGAAGGTAGGTGCATAAAATAATATGATTTTGATTAATATGAATATGCTGAATGCTGACTATTCAATATAATATATATATTAGTGATACACGGAATATTATTGAGGAGGCTTAGCCTCCTTAGCCTCCTTTGACTAGCCGCCCCTGATATATATATATATATATATATATATATATATATATATATATATATATATATATATATATATAAATATATATATATATATATATATATATATATATATATATATATATATATATATTCTGTATTGTAATTGGAAAGCATTTTTAAAATCTGTTTTTTAAGGAACACGTAGATTCGCTAAAAGAACGAGATAAAATTTTCGCAAATACGGTGTATCTCAAGCAAAATGCAGGCACAAGTATTAACTCAAATTTCGAATAAGAAGAGCGTTTCATTCCATACCGCAAAAGATGCATATTATTAAGGGTTCAGCACTCATTTCAAGAAAGAGTTCGCTTATGCATCGAGAATAATAGGCACCTCTTTGAGCATTTGTTAAAAGAATAATTGTTAATTTTTCAATCAAATGAGTTCAAAAACATTTTTAGTTTTTCATTGCAATACAGGATGTTCCATTTTTGAGATAAAGAAATTACTCATAAGTAGAATATAAAAACATCTTTTGCATAAAAATCATAAGAGATAGGTATAGGGAACCCTGATATAGTTCTAAAGGGAATCTAATTCTGCGTCAAATTATGTCATCGTATACAGGATGTTCAATTTAACTTTAAGAAGTTATTCCATGAAAAATGTGCCCAAACTTTGATGCCATTTTTTTCACCACTCTGTACAATATTGAAATAAAACTTTTATGTAGAAGTTAACTTTAACCTTTCAGCTAAGCAGTGAATTCAGTAACGAGCAGCTCGTTACATGTTACAGGGCGCAAACAATTGTTTAATTATGGTTTTAATTTATCAAAATTACTGAAAACGGTCAGTTTTAGGTATAGGGAATATAACAGTAACTTACCTTTATTTGGTCTATAGTATCTAAAAATATAAAAATATATAAGGTGTTCCATAAGAAAAAATATAACTTTGATATGTATCTTTTTTTTGCGTCATCCTGTATATTTCAAAATAATTTAGGAATATGCTCCTCATGAACCTACATATGACTGTGCTTAATTCTTTTTCCTCACTCTTTTCATTTATCATAGAAACACCGCAGCGAATGGGGTGGACCACCTTATATATATATATATATATATATATATATATATATATATATATATATATATATATATATATATATATATATATATATTTATATATAGAAAGGAAATGGTATATCAGGAAGCGGTCTTGTGACAAAGAAGACTTATTCGTTCATAATCTCAATATTTCGTCAATTTATTATTGACTTCCTCAGGAGAAAATCTACAGATGTAATATACAAACAGTTGAAAAAACAGACAAAAAAACCAATCTACTTACAAATACACAGAGTCAGTCACTAAATAAATTATCACGAACGTTCATCATGTTCGGAACCAGATTAATCATACCAAACATCACAAATAAAGAACGGATGCACGTGAGACTATGATTTAAAAACAAAACTACACAGTGATAGATATTTGAAAGAAATAGAAAAAGTTCTAAAATGTTACAACATAGTTTACGTAACTGCCCTACATCTGATCTAAAATTAATAGCATTTTTATTTTTTCTTCATGTGGCACATCACAAGGAACAATCTGCTTTTATAATTTTCCCTTTTTTCTAATATTTTTACGTTGTCATAATCAAAGCAATGGCCAGTGTTTTTATGATGTTCTACTATCGCATAAGAGTTTTTACCTAATTGTCAATCACTCCTGTGTTGTCAATCTTTGTTTAATTCACGGTTATGTGTGTCCACCATAGCAATCACAACACACCCTGTGGCAACGTACCGATGAGTAAGAAAGTGATGAAATGTGTCGACGAGGAACCGGGTGTAAAGATGACTAAGAAGAGATAGGATAGGATTATTCATTGCTAGAGAGTAGTCGGGCGAACATTGCAGTGTTAGATTGATATCATTATTTGTGTTTAATAAAGAAACTATTTAGTGCTAAACAGTGTAATTATTGATCAACCTAGGGAGTAGCACAAGTGGCGACGAGAAGGGGCAATCACAACCACAAGAAGTTGATTTCTAGACGAGGTGAGTCTGATATTGGCTTCTTATATGTATATATTCCAAACAAATAAGTGATTTCAATTTTATTACTGACTGTTACCCTATCTCAGGGCAGTCGAAAAATACCATTTATTGTGAACTGTTATCTGTTTCCACAGACAGTGTCAATAATTAAACTGTTAGTTACCCTAGACAAGGGCAGTTAAAAAACAAAACAGAGTTAATTAAACTGTTAGTTACCCTAGACAAGGGCACTTAAAAACAAAACAGAGTTAATTAAACTGTTAGTTACCCTAGACAAGGGCAGTTAAAAACAAAACAAAGTTAATTAAACTGTTAGTTACCCTAGACAAGGGCAGTTAAAAACAAAACAGAGTTAATTAAACTGTTAGTTACCCTAGACAAGGGCAGTTAAAAACAAAACAGAGTTAATTAAACTGTTAGTTACCCTAGACAAGGGCAGTTAAAAAAAACAGAGTTAATTAAACTGTTAGTTACCCTAGACAAGGGTAGTTAAAAACAAAACAGAGTTAATTAAATTGTTAGTTACCCTAGACAAGGGCAGTTAAAAACAAAACAGAGTTAATTAAACTGTTAGTTACCCCAGATAGAGGGCAGTTCGAAATAAAAAGTAGAGTTTATCAAACTGTTACCCTGTTTCAGGACAGTCCAAGACAAATCAAGACTGGGAATCTCAGCAGGCTTAACAGAGATTGCTGATCATGGCAGACAGTACTATGAAGCCTTTCCTCTGCGATAACATTGACAAAGCACTGATCAGGGGGGAATGGGAAAAATGGTTGCGGTCGTTGGAGGATATAACGAATATCACAAAAAAAAGGAATAAGCTTTTACATTTTGGAGGACCTCAGCTGCAAGCAGTAGCATATAATCTTCCAGGGGCATTAGAAATCTATGATACCAACATAAGTAACGACATTTTTAGAATTCTTGTTGAAAAACTCACTGACTATTTCCCACCAAAACAGAATTCAACGTTCGAACGACATATATTTAGAAATCTTAAACCTGAACAAAGTGACAATTTCAATAAATTTGTTGTGAAAATAAGGAACCAAGCAACCAAGTGTACATTTGGAAATTCCGCTCAAGAATCGAATGAAATTAATATTAAAGACAAGATAATTTATAGTTGGGCAACTATAGAACTGAAAAAAAAGACCAGATGAAGGTGAAAACAATATTACAGTTCCGACCACCGACCACAAAAGAAGAAACAAGGAGCTTTCTTGGACTCGTCACATATCTAGGAAAGTTTATACCAGATCTGGGAACCACAACGGAACCACTCCGAAGCTTGACTAGAGACAACCAGAAGTTTGAGTGTTGTCAAGCCCAGCAAGAAAGTTTTAACAAACTCAAACAATCACTAGCCACTCTGCCGACATTATCATACTTTGATCCTCAATTGAGAACTCGGCTAGTGGCAGACGCTAGCCCTGTGGCACTGGGAGCGGTGCTGCTGCAGTTTAATGAACAACAAATTCCACAAGTTATTTCATTCGCTAGTAAAAGTCTTTCTGCTACAGAAAAACGTTATTCACAAACTGAAAAAGAAAGCTTGGCGCTCGTCTGGGCCGTGGAACGTTTCTATTATTACCTCGCGGGTTTGGAATTTGAGTAAGTAACTGACCATAAACCTCTAGAGGCAATTTTCAAACCATCATCGAAGCCTCCAGCAAGAATCGAGAGATGGGTTCTCAGGCTCCAGGCTTTTAAGTACAAAGTCATCTACCAATCGGGAAAACTGAATATAGCCGATTCTTTATCAAGATTATGCCGGCTCGAGGAAGAGTCATCGTTTGACAATGAAAACGAACATCACGTTTACGCTCTGCTTGAAATTAGTTCACCTGCAGCAATGAATATTAGCAAGGTTGTAAACGAAAGTCAACATGACCAGAAAATAAGTGAGGCAGTGAAGAAGATCAAGGAAGATTCTTGGGATATCGCAGACAAAAATGCATTTTACCCCTTTCGTCTAGAACTGACGACAATAGGACCAGTAATTCTGCGAGGAAATAGACTAATCATACCTGATTCATTGAAAACTGAGGTGTTACAGTTAGCACACGAGGGTCATCCTGGAGAGACAGTGATGAAAAGGAGACTGAGGGCCAAGGTTTGGTGGCCATCTATGGACAGAGAAGTCGAGAAGTTTGTAAAGAATTGTAGAAGCTGCCACTCCTAAAGTTGAAAAAAATGGAGGGATTGTGGCAACGTACCGATGAGTAAGAAAGTGATGAAATGTGTCGACGAGGAACCGGGTGTAAAGATGACTAAGAAGAGATAGGATAGGATTATTCATTGCTAGAGAGTAGTCGGGCGAACATTGCAGTGTTAGATTGATATCATTATTTGTGTTTAATAAAGAAACTGTTTAGTGCTAAACAGTGTAATTATTGATCAACCTAGGGAGTAGCACACACCCCACATGGGACTTCATAAATGACCTTGCTATGGTATTGTGAGGGTATTTTATCTTAAATCCTAGAAAAAAAATCCAAATTTTTAACTATGTTGTATTTTGCTAATTTTATGTGTGGAAAATCTTTGAAACAACTTATTATCTGAGGTGATAAGTTATTAACAAAAGGAAGTTCTTTGTATTTTGTTTGTATATTGGCCTCCTTAGATGGTTCATCTAAATTGTTGTTATAAATCAATCTCTTGAGTATGTGCCTAGAATAACCATTGTTGACAAATATATTGAACAGCCTTTTCAAGTTTGCTTTCAGCAAGGTCTCATGGCTTATAGGTGTGATTGTTTTCCTCATATTGATCACCATATTGTATTTTTGGCTACTCGGTTGATAAGAAACATAATTTATAAACCGCCCAGAAACATACTCTTTCTGGTACCAATCCAATATTATTGTATTATTCACAGTTCAAACAGGCCTAGGTAATTTCGACTGTGAACTGTAAGTTATCATGGAAATTATTAAAAGAGTACAATGTTACTTGGATGCTATCCGATGGTACAGCACATATGATGTCGTCCACATACTTATTAGTCCAGTCAATGACGGTAAAAAAAGTATAAACTGTGTATTTATCCCATACAGCACCGATTTATATGATAATTTAGATTCAGGTTCTACTTACCATCTATTTCAAAGTCTACCCTTTGCAAGGGTTTTTTTTTCTCTAGGAGTGGATGCCACCCCCTTCTTGGGATTGAAAAATTTTTCATTGAAAATAAGTACGGAAATCGATGAATTGACTAATTCTAAGCAACTTTTGTTCTATGAAGTTTTGGCTGAAATTGTCGGTTTTCAGGCAAAAAAAATCAAGTTCTCAGATTTTTCTTCGCGAATAACTGGAAAAATGTGCATTTAATCGAAAAACCTGTAGATTAGCAAAATTATAGCTTATAAAAAAACAAAGAAAATCGTGTATTTATGATGTATTCTGGCCCAATACGAACGGAATTATTGATTGTCGAAAATTGATTGGTATTTACCACTATGTGTACTCATCAATATACTTATACATATTCTAATTTCTACAAAAATGTGCTTTTGGTTTTTTCCCCATAATTCGCTTAGTTTTTAAGCAATCGAGTCCTTCAAAAACGCATTTTGTAGATTTTTTCAAGAGCTATGAGCTCATCTAAATAAATTTTCAGATTTTATTTTCAAAAAGGTTCATGCTAAAAAGGCTCAAAAAAGGTACTTTGCGCGAACACACGCAAGCTTCAAATGGCCATATCTTACTCAATTTTTATCATTCAAAAAAAAAATAAAACGCCAAAATTCTCAAATCAGAAAAACATACAATTTCGTATTCCACAAAATTTTGCGTATCATTAATAGTGTTCGAGTTATTTTGAAGAAAGGGCGATTTTTCGTTAAATTACGAAAATGATTTTCTCTCTTCGAACACAATTTTTTTCAAAAAGAGGTACCTAGGTACTTTAAACTGGTCAAACACTCAGAACGTATTATCAAAACATAAATGAAGTGAATTGTAAAGCGGCAACGATTTTTTTCAAATGGGGTGGATTAAGAATGGGTGAGATTTTCACTATTTTTTTCCAACGGAAAAATAGGAAGCGACATTATTCTCTTCAGTACTCGCTTACTTTTGATGCTAGGAACTTTTATAAAAAATAAAAATAAAGGTTTTTTAAAGGACTTCAAAAAAAGTTGAGTTTTCCCCGAAAAATGCATTGGTTTTTGGTTATTGTACGTAGGAACTTTCCATTTTGGCGATTGAAAATACCAGTCAACTTTCAACAGCAATAATTCTTGAGTCTGCATACATCATAAATACACGGTTTTTTTGCCTGAAAACCGACAATTTCACCCGCGAATATGTGGAAAAGTATTGACTTTCAGAAAAAACTTCGCAAACAAAAGTTGCTTAGAATTAGTCAATGTATCGATTTCCGCACTTATTTTTGATGAAAAATTTTTCGCCCTCAAGAAGGGGTGGCATCCACCCCCCAAGAAAAAATCAACCCCCGCCTCAGGATAGACTTTGAAATAGATGTTAAGTAGAACCTAAATCCAATTTTTTATGAAAATCGGTGCTGTACGGGATAAATAAACGGAAAAATGGTCATTGACTGGACTATATATAAAAATGGAATTTCAAAGGGTAATGAAGGAATCACCATGTCAAGTAGATGCCTAGATGGTCTAGACTAGAACAATCTGGGCTAATATAGGACTGTTAGGAGAGCAAATAGGTGTTCAAAAAATCTGTTTATAAAATTCACGATTAAAAATAAAATATGTATTATCAAAGATGAAGCTGACTAACTGAATAAAATTTATTTTTGATATATTGGTACAATTTTATTTTTTGTGCCATTTTAAGTCTGATAAATGAATTATGAGGGCAACAGGAATATTGGTAAACAATGAAATAACATCAAACGAAACCAAAACATAATCAGCAGGTAGAGAGAAATTTGAAATGAAGAAATGACAAAAGTGAAAGTGTCCTTAACTTTATAGAGTGTGTCATTATCAAAAGATTATTAACGAATAAGTTTTCTTTGTCACAAAACCGCTTCCTGATCTACCATTTCCTTTCAACGTATAGGTAATACGGTCGATTTTCAATATATATATATATATATATATTTGAATTGTTGTTGCATGTGAACTAAAAAAAAAGTTATATATATATATATATATATATATATATATATATATATATATATATATATATATATATATATATTTTTTTTTTTATTTATATATATATATATATATATATATATATATATATATATATATATATATATATATACAGGGTCCTGCAACAGTGGCGCGGTGTTCCATATATCTATTTGGGAAACAGATAAAAATCTACATTTCTATAATATTACCTTATTGCTCGAGCTCGACAAAATAAAAATATTTTCGGTCACACAGGGTGTTCAATTTCTTCTGGGCGGATATCAACTATGTTTTTTCAAATTGCCACCTACATTTTTTATCGCTTTTTTGGTTTCTACATAGAAAATGAGAGATACTTTATGAATACCTTCATTTCGAAAATATGGACGCCTTTCGAGATTTCTCGCATGACAGGTTTTTTTTTCCAATATTTGTCACTCAGAATATATTAAATTATAAAGTTGTGCCAAGTCCAATTGAAATTTAATTTTGGTCAAATATTCTACATTGGTATCTCTCCCAAACGATTTATCTGAAATCAACCTGCGATATACAGGGTATAACAAATCGCTTGCCACATATTGTAAATAAAAATGTACAGAATCTTCCTTATTTCAAATGGAACACCCTGTATATTATAGATCCATAAGAAGCGCTAAGAAAAGCTCTATAAATGTCATGAAGTATTCCCTATGGTTAAGTTTACTAGTTTTTTGTAAAACAGCGAAAAATATCAAATATTCATATTTCTTATAATCTCAATGAACGACTTTTTTCAAAAAAAACCAGTTGGTAGATAAACGAGTTGTGAATTACACCACAAAATGTACGTAATATATTTAAAATAATTTCAATAATCTCCAAATTTGAGCCATATTCTTTCGATCTAAAACAGCCTTTCAGCGAATAAAATATTTATTGGAAATCGATAGTCTGGCACATTTGCCAATAATTTGATCTGTCATTACAGATCAAATTATTTGCCTTCAAATAAGTAGTGAAATCATTAAAGATTCGTTAAGTTGAACTTTCGATATAATTTAACAACATTCTGATGAAATCATATCGAAAGTTCTACTTAACGAATCACTAAAGATTTCAATACTTATTTGAAGGCAAATATTTTGATCTGTCATTTGCCAGACTACTCGATTTCCAATAAATATTATATTCGCTGAAATGGTGTTTTAGATCGAAAGAATATGGCTCAAATTTGGAGATTATTGAAATTATTTTAAATATACTACGTACATTTTGTCGTGTAATTCACAACTTGTTTATTTTTGAAAAACAGTCGTTCATTGAGATTATAGCGAAGAAATTTGAATATTTACCATTTTTCGCTCTTTTAAGGAAAACTAGTAAACTTAACCATAGGGAATACTTAATGACATTTATAGAGCTTTTCATAGCGCTTCTTATGGATCTATAATATACAGGGTGTTCCATTTAAAATAAGGAAGATTCTGTACATTTTTATTTACAATATGTGGCAAGCGATTTTTCATACCCTGTATATCGCAGGTTGATTTCAGATACATCGTTTGAGAGATATACCAATTTAGAATATTTGACCAAAAATAAATTTCAATTGGGCTTGGCACAACTTTATAATTTAAAATATTCTCAGTGACAAATATTGGAAAAAAAAAACCTGTCATGCTAGAAATCTCGGAAACCGTCCATATTTTCGAAATGAAGGTATTCATAAAGTATCTCTCATTTTCTATGTAGAAACCAAAAAAGCGATAAAAAATGTAGGTTGCCATTTGAAAAAACATTGTTGATATTCGCCCAGAAGAAATTGAACACCCTGTGTGGCCGACAATATTTTTATTTTGTCAAGCTCGAGCAATAAGGTTATATTATAGAAACATAGTTTTCTATCTATTTCCCAAATAGAGATATGGAACACCGCGCCACTGTTGCAGGACCCTGTATATATATATATATATATATATATATATATATATATATATATATATATATATATATATATATATATATATATATATATATAAATATATTTATATATATATATATATATATATATATATATATATAATTATATATATATATATATATATATATATATATATATATATATATATATATATATATATATATATATATATATATATATATATATATATATATACCCATATATGAATACACATAATGTTGTATTACTTGAAAAATAACGAAAATGATAGAACAGAAGGATTTCAGGAAGTGAGTCAAAAATAATTTTCCTACTGTATTTTTCTTTCCTGAGCAGTGTCACAGAGGAATACAGAAAGTCCAGTCACCAGCTGTTTTCCCGTGGAATTTTGAGTATCAATGTCGATTTCCTTGAAAATTAGGATTTAGGTAGTATTTATAACCTTCTTCAAAATCTATAATGTGCCGAAGTGTGCCTTAGGGGTGAATGCTACCCCTTCTAGGGGATGAAGAGGATTTTAATCAAAATAATATTGGAAATTGGTAAACTAACTAATTCTAACCAACTTTTGTAATATAAAGTTTTCTTGTAAAGTTGATTATTTTCGAGTTATTAACGATTGAAACTGTGCAATTTTCATTGAAAAACGCATGTTTTTAAACCGTTCTTTACGAATAACTAAACAAATTTTCATTTTTCATTTTAAATGAAAAATCATCTGAAACAAAAAAGTAGCTAATAATAAAGAAAAGAGATTCGTTTTCGAATAACCTTTGTAAACCCAACAACGTCTGAGTTATTACATGTTGAAGAATGGTTATTTTACGGGAAACCGTAAATTGAAAACTTTCAACCTTAAATAACTTGAAAATAGTGAAATTTCTGGGTAAAACTCAAGAGTTCCTTTTCAAGATACAAGAAAAAACCTTCAAAATAAGATCTTACACAAGAGTCTTTTGTATAAGAATTGACTGATTCATAAGAAAAATGAAGTCACTTTTTTTTTAATTTAACACCTACTCCCTCGGCATGACCACCCTAAATGAAATTAATCATAACCCACTTAAAATGCTCAATTTATAAAAAATAGTTTTGAATTGAAAATTGCATTTTCGTAATTTTGAAAAAAAATTCAGTTTTCTCAAATAAACCAAAAACTATTCATGATTTAAAAAATTGTTTCTCATATTAATTATAGGGTTATCCTCAATAAAAATTTTGATATTTTTTTGATCTTTGTATCATGAAAATACAACGCAATATGTTGGCTCAAAGTCTTCATTTGCGTATTAATTGTGGCTCATCCAAGCCCTTAGAGGTCAACACTTTTCAAATGAAAGGTTGAAAAAAGTTTTAATTAACGTGGTGTTAATGAGGGATTATTCCTCAAAGAACCAACTTCTTAAATTTTTTATTTCAGAGCAAAATTCCGCTTCACTGGTATATTCTTCTAAAAGTTTAGGAATTGAATATCCAAACAGTGCAAATTTGATGAAGGGGTTAGATTGTCATCTCTTGTACCAACAAGAGATGAGCACCTTATATGGCTGGGTAACAAAAATATTAATTCTTTTGATTGGGGTTGGATTAAAATTGAAGGAATTTTACATCCAATAAAGAACCAAAATGAACCGGCACCTGAGGAGCTTTTGCAAATGATACTTTGTAATTGCAAAAAGTGATGCAGTCCAGCGTGCGGTTACCGACGAGTAGGCCTCTTTTGCAATGCAATGTGCAGAACCTGCAGTGAAGACACTTGTCTAAACAGGATACCAATTTTAGACCGAGAGCGACGAGGAAACGAAAAACTATATTCAGTGCAAATAAATTTTTATCATTTTCTCTCATTTTACTGAAAAAAAAATCGCAATTTTCATAATTTTGGTAAAAAAGGGTGGCTTTTATAAGGGTTGTGTTTAAAAAACGACAAGTTTTATATCACTGATGAAATATTCTCAATTCAATATTAATGCACTCTCGAATCATTTCTTATTGTGAAAAAATCGTTGAGATTATTTTTCAATAATTCATATTCTCAGGAAAAGACTCATAAGGGTTGAAGCGTCTCGGCAAATAATATTTCATTTGAATAAAGTATAATAATTGAATATGAAGCAATTTTCAATTATTTCAATTTTAATTTGTATATCAAAAGATTTACAAATAATTCATTTGAATTTTGCTTTGACTAAATACATGCTAAAATCTACGATTTTCTAATCGTAGGGGTAGTTTTCACCCCTGAAAAATAAAAAACACATTTCAGCAGAGTATAGCTTTTGAAGAAGAGGGTAAATAGAGCTCGGATCCAAATTTTTATCAAAATCGGTGTTGTTTCTCAAAATTCCACGGTTTTACAGTTTTTCACCGCTGGTGACTGGACGTGGATTCGTTAGGGTTTCAGAACATAATTAATTAGAAGGCAACCCCTATAGGGGCCACCATCAACTGCTGGAATTAATTAATTTTCTATTTAGACTGAACTGACTGAAGTAT
The DNA here is from genome assembly GCA_030704885.1 of Cynegetis impunctata. Taxonomy (NCBI): domain Eukaryota; kingdom Metazoa; phylum Arthropoda; class Insecta; order Coleoptera; family Coccinellidae; genus Cynegetis; species Cynegetis impunctata. The sequence continues at coordinate 204,744 of JARQZK010003695.1, read as the reverse complement.
AAGAGAAAGAAAGTAAGAACATTGGAAATAAGTGCATTCAAACAGGAACTTGAGTTAATTTGAAGTATTTATTATAAATTGAATCTATATATTCCAACCAACAAATACGCCTAATTATAATACCTTTCAAACAAATGATAAAAATCAAATCAATGATTATTCAGATAATGATGGCGATGAAGATTAACAATAAAAATGATAAAAATAAAAATGAACAAGGAAAATTCTTCAATAATTAAAAAAATTATCAAACAACTTTCCAAGGCAGTTGTTATCCAGATAGTAGCTCGAACACGATTTTTATTCGGGAAAAATTAGAAATCTGGTTATTCATTCCGAGTCAATTATGCTGCACTGATGAGATCTAATTCTATAATTCACTGTTGGATTGTAAATGTAGAGCTCTCTTCGGGAATAAATACAACCAGCTCCCTTAGAAAGTTGTTTGATAATTTTTTAAATTATTGAAGAAATTTCCTTGTTCACTTTAAGTACCTAGTATATTAAATTGACCATGGTCAACTTGTATATTTTTCATCATTTGATTTTAAACTCCAACTGTAGTGTATAATATACCTACATTCTTACAAAAACACTATGTTAACTTTTGAAACTTGATAAAAGCCGAGGAATTAAAAATGTTAATCAACTTCATAAAAACCTACAAGGTATGTTTCTGCTAAATGTTGCAAAAACATACAGCCAAATTCAAGAGTTATTCAATCAAAAACAATGAAGTACAACCATAAAAATAAACAGTTCCTTGAAATAATCGAAATTGGAAATTTATTCAACATGTAAGATTTCTCATGGATACTGGAACATAATTGAATAATTAAATTAGAAACGAAGTAGAAACACTTGTTTCCAACAAATTTACACGAAATTTTTATTTTAAAGCAGAAGGAGCACAAAATCAGAACAATAGGTACACGTCATATAATTACATATGTATCATACTATAAACTATTTGAAATATTTTCTAACTGACGTTTGTTTTGCCTATTTGATTTTATTAGTAACTGAAAATTTCTGATTAGCATTCTATTAGAAGAATTTTAGAAATATTGTAAACAATATTTAAATTATTCGAGCTTGAAAAATAATTCTCAAGTTCTTTCAATTAATTTTTCATGAACTTCTGAAATATCTACTTGAAATGCTAGTTAGAAGTTCCACTTCTCCATTTTCAGTTTTGATTTCATCACTAATTTCACTTATCTCAATACATTAAATAATGGAGACATATGAATTTTCATTTAATAAATGATTATCAATTGATGAACATGGATTTATATCTAAAAAATGAGGAACACCCTACTGCGTAGCACTAGGAATGATAAAACCCCTCGGCGCATGTGCATGTCGTCAATATTTTTCGAATGTATTATATAGTTTAAATAACAATGAAAGTCGATTTTAAGAATGAAATGAAGGTAAATTGCAATAAAAGTATTAATAAGTCGATATTACCAAATAAATCCGTGAAAATTTAGCAAAAAAATTCATTGACTGTCGAATTTGAATATCCTATTCCGACTCATTCTGCTGCAAATTATGAATCAAATTGATAAGATGGGAAGCAGACACAGACGCAGAATCAAGCTGAAGCTATCAACGTCGCTTGGTTACCGTGGCACACAGAGCACCTCGACGTATGTTTTGTAGGACTTCGTACAATACGACATTAAAATACACCACCGCATTTTTTACGCATGCGCATAAACCACAATATTATGCGCCATTTTAAAAATTTAAATTAAGGCGCGAAAGTTCGTGAGCGTAGGAATGCAAACCATGCCTAAGATTTTCTGAATTATTATTTAACGTCAATATGATATACAGGTAACAATTCTAGAAGGAAATTCTTAATGCAATTAAAATTTGGTTAGCCAAAATATTTTGGAGTTATAAGACAAAATACTAATGATTATTTTTTTTATTATTCATATATTTCTTAACAAACTTTGCTTCAATTACAGGGAATACTTATAAACTGAAGATATGAAATTTAAAAATACTAGGTAATTTAACATATCATTTATTTATTTAATTGCGATGAAAAGTTTGGCATTGCGCAAAAAGACCCAACTCTAATAATGATCAAAACACAAAAACAGAGCTAGATCCCCTTGCGCAATGTCTAACATTGCTTACAATATCATTGACTAATGTATATACATTTAAGGACTTACTTTAAACAATATATTATATAGCAATAAATAAATTAAAACCCAAAGAACAATATATAATTAAAATTTTAATATTATATACTAAACATTTTGTATCAATATTGATGACCATAAGGATGAGCCTATTCCACTTTGCTAATATCAATTCTGAAAAAAGAAAAAAATCTAAAAATCATGTTATATTAACATAAAATTATTAAATAGGTAGAATATTCCCACAGTAAATTTATTTTCTAGCAAAAGAAAGAATAAATGTATTCAAATTATATTTCTCTCACTTTTGACCGCTTATTTGAAGGAAAATATTCATGTTTTTCCATTTTCCTCTTCTTTGTTAGTTCAGACCTTTTCACATCTATGTCCTTCTTTGCCAACTGCAAGTGGTTGATAAAAACAGCAAAATCTTCATCCTGAAGATCTCTTACCCAATTGCAATAATATTTCAGCTGTGCATCCCTCTTGTCACTGTCTGTGGCTGTCCCATCTTGATTTGATGTTACTTCGCGGTTTCTTACCTCTTCAATGAACTGGCATACTTCCATCTCTTTTTGTGCTTTGGTTGTCGAGGATTCTCCTAAAGTTTTTGCAATATTGTCTGCAACAGAGTTAGTGTCCGTGTGCTCCTCATACATACGTACCAAGTGAACATGCTTACACAAGGTATTTTTCACAGTATACTCAGGACAATTACACTCATATCGATGAATGCAAATTTTGCATACTCGGCAGTATAATGTCCTACATTCACTCTCACATACTTTTCTTAAACTAACCATATATATTTTAGAATCACTGGAAGATTTTACCTTGTACTGACCATAAACCTCTGCATCTTTAGTTACCTCTGCCTTGTTTTGCATTATTTTTGCTTTTTTGTGTGCCTTAATGATTATCCTGTCCTGGTAGTTATAAGCATTTGGCCTCTCGAAGTCTAACACCCTTTTCCACATTTTCAGATCCACTAAATCCTCAATTGTATCCAACAGCTTCTCAATCGTTACATAGGTCTTTCTTCTGAGTAGATTTGTCTTCAGCATGTTGTTTAAGCTCTCTATTGCCATGTTTGTATTGATACCTAAATAGTAAAAGTTACTAAGAGTAGTCTTTTATGATTTTTATTATTAAAAATTAATTTATTTTGTAATAACCTAATAAATCTGTAGGTACCTGAGTTTGTCCTATGGGCCCACATTTTTATTCTGTCCTCATCCTGAAAGTAGTATCTAAAAAAATATGAGTTATTTGTAAACTTAATCAATACCAGCACAATTGTAGAAACAAATCAAGTGCATTTTAAACATGTAAAAATGCAAATCAAAATATATTATTCACCTAGTCAAATAATTGACAAAATCAGTTTCGCCTGCCTCTTGCAATTTTAATAGGTATGGGTTGGTGATTTCTAACATCCTATCTTCGCTAGTTTCGGTGATTATCTTCCTCATTTCGTTCTTAATTTCTTTCTTGATTTCTTGGTTCTTGATTTTCTTTTTACCTTGAATATTCCAGTTCTTCACTACATGCCAAGTACATAAAAGCCGTTTCGGGTAGTTTTTCATTGTTTTGGCCCAGGCGTTGAAATATTTGGGATCATCATCGCTCATAAAATAGTCCGGTATTATTCCTTGTTCTAATTTATCTCTGAGAGCACCTGTAAAACATAATAAACACAAACATATATTTATGTTGAATATATAACAAGAATATAATTACGCCCACCTAGAAAAACTTCCTGGACTACTTGATCAAGTCGATTACTAAGAAAGAATGCTACGGGGAATCCTGCATTTCTGTCATCCTTTATCAACATAACTGTCAAGTCCATTCCTCTTCTGTTTGTGCCGTGAGTGCCATCCATACATATTATACTTGAGAATTTCCGCAACTTGTCTTCCATGGTATTATTCATAAATCCTAATGCGAAATCTTCTTTCTTCAGCACCTCATGCTCATCTCCTATTTGGAAACCAACACCAAAACTTATTTACAAAAAAACCACCACCTTGACAGACACATTCTGTGTATAGGTAGATACCTCCTAGTAAGTTTCACATTACAATACCTACATTAGGTATCACAAATTGAATAAAATTCAACAATATTGCTTCCACCAACTACCAAAATCCTAAAAGCTTTGGAAATTAAACCAGCACCCAATGAATAACAATAGGACGTAAATATGTTCTGGCCCATGGAATACCTAGCCATACCCCAAGCAATACCCTATTATCTCATCAACAAGCTGACATATGCCATGAGTCCCTATAGATAGATGAATATTTAATGCACAATGCAGGACAGAGAAATCTAGGACATTAACTTACAGTCTCAATATGTGACCCTATAACATTGACCCCTGTGTGTCTTAAGTTCCTCTGTCCAGTACTATACCTACCTTCTTGCTTAAAGAAAAAGGCAAATTTCTTTCCTCCTGTATTCCACTCTTCAACTTTTAACGCTGCTGCTACCATTTCATTGTTGTCCCTTTTTTTCTCAATATTATGTTTCCTATCAGTGGCGTAGATAGGGGGGGGGGATCAAGGGGATCAATCCCCCCCATGACCCTAAGAAAATTATGATAGAATTGAATCAAAGTCTTCTTATCTACGTATTTAAGTATACATGAAATTCATTAAGCACTAGGACCTCTTTGGGCATAATGTGTGTACAATTATATAAAAATCATCTAGATATGTTTTTGTGACGGCTGAAAATTGAGTATTGTATAATTTCCGAGCTTCGAGCAGGCAAAATTATTAAAAAACATTATAATAAATCAAGAAATCGTTCTTCTAATTTTGGGTAACTAGTAGTTTTGAGTATATTTTATTCAATGTTTAATTAATGAGTTTAAACGGTCTCTATGAGCAAAACACGTGTTTAAAAAAGTTCAAATGTCTCTAATGGACAATTTTTATTTCTAAAGAAGAAGTCAACCAAAATCTCCTCGTACTTCTTCTCTTTCTAAATTTTATACTACACTATTAAACAAAATTACTCGAGCTTCTGTTTAATACTGTAGTATTATATATAAATATCGAGCAGTTTTGTTTAATAGTGTAGTATAAAATTCAAAAAGAGAAGAAGAGCGAGGAGGTTTCGGTTGACTTCTTAGTTCGTAAATAAAATTCTCCATTACATCCATTTGAGCACTTTTAAACATGTTTTTTGGTCCTAGTAATCGATTAAACTTCTTGTTCACATTCGAGAAGCGTAACTTCTACTCATAGAAGATTTTCATTCAATATTTAATATTGAATATTTGGTAATGTAGAGTATCAAAATATGAGCTTCTTAAAAAATAGGAATAAATCTTGGCTTTGGTCGTGAATTTATTCACTCCTTAATATTCTAAAGTTAATAAAAATTGTCGAGTCAGTAAAAGTTTCGTGTGATGGTTTTCTGGACTTCTGCATCATGGATCTTGAAAGAATATTCACTAATCATGAGAATATATTGAAGGATTTTCGGTACTTTTCAAGAATGATTTATACGAAATTGACAAAGCAGCTGATAAATTCATCAAAACTGACGAGTTTTATCAAAAATTTCTTACTGCTTCACCTGCTGTTTTCGTTGAGTCGAAAGTGTGGAAAAAATATTTAATTCGTAGAGGCGATATTAGGCCTAGAAGCTCATTAAAAGAGCTAGATGATTGCCTAGAAATTTTTTTTCCGAATATCAATATCAGATACGTTGCCGGTATCGACGTTTGAAGAGAATAAAAACGATTCAAAAGAGCACGATAAAAGAAGTGAATTTGTTATGACCCTTCTGACTATATGAAATTTATTGCAAATTGAAAACTCATGGTATATAAAAAATATTTAATTCGTAGAGGCAATATTAGGCCTAAAAGTTCATTAAAAGAGCTAGATGATTGCCTAGAAATTTTTTTCCGAATATCAATATCAGCTACGTTGTCGGTATCGACGTTTGAAGAGAATAAAAACTATTCAAAGGAGCACGATAAAAGAAGTGAGTTTGTTATGACCATTCTGACTATATGAAATTAATTGCAAATTAAAAACTCATGGTTATCTCATTTTGTGTTATTGAATGGTTTGGCTGCTCTGAAAATTCATCATGACATTGGAATCATAGCTGACGAAGTCTTAATAGCCCAGTCAACAAAGGCCCGAAAACATGAAACTTAGAAACATATTATAACTGATTTTGACGGATATCCTGAACAGCCTACTACCAAGAATGAAGAGCTAAACTGAAGCGTATCAAGCCATTCGCTATCGCGTTCGAGAGAAACGCTGTTTGTGTTACAGCAAAAGAGGACTTTTTGGGGAATAAGAATAATGAAGAGAACTTGTTGCTTGTTCTGGTGTCAGAACTTTAAACTCGTGGTCTGCGGGTAATAACAAAAGAAAAAGATGCCGCTGTAGATATTGCAATGACAGCTATAAACCGAATCAACATTACTTCTATTGTTGTAGTTGTGGGCTCAGATACAGATCTAATAACATTGTCAATTGCGCTGGCTCCTGAACAGAAAAATATAAATTTCCTAATAAACCACCAACGACCATTTACAAGATGGAAGCTTCGATTTACTAGCACCAGAGTTCACAAAGATTTCTACTATTTGCACAAGCACTAACAGGTTGTGATACCACCTCTTATTTTTTTATTTTTTTGGCATAGGTGAATTCAAAACAAAGCAATAGAATAGTCACATAACACTCAAGACTTGACTGAGTTATTCACACATCTGAAGAGGTATGAGGTATTGATGGCTGCAGAAGAGAAATTTGTACTGCATTCATATGGTTTGAAAAAATATTCAACTTTGAACAATGCCCGATATAACAGATTTACAACTTTGATAAAGAAGAGTACACTGAGATGTCACTTTGACCTGGCAAAACTGCCACCAACCTCTGAAGCGTGTCATCGACATTCACTAAGAGTTTTTTCAAAAGTACATAGTTGGTTAGGAAATAAACTTCCGCCAAAGAGTGGGGATGAAAAACAAAAACTCTAGAAAACAAAAAGATTAAAAAAAACACTGAAACCGGTCACAACATCAAAACCATTTGCCCCAGATGATATTTTGCATCAACTGTCTTGTGCTTGCAAACGAGGACGTGGAAGATATTGTGGGTGCAGGAGAGCCAACATAGTTTGTTCTGGAATGTGTGAGAATTGTAATGGGTTGTCATGTTCAAACTCGCCGATTTCTTCCGAAGAATAAAGATTAGATTCAGATCCAAGTTCAATAGAATAAAGACTTATATATTGTAAATAGCATACTACACACTTTTCATTAAATTTCTATATTAAAATTTATGAACTGTCTGTTATAAAAACTGAGAATTTTAATAATAAAGAAGGATATATTTTTACTATAGTTTAGTGCTGGGTAGATGGTCCGTGATGATGTTAAAGCTGTCACCTTGTGGTTAACAGCTGCCGATTTTGCCATAATAAGACACGGCAGATCCATAAGTGGTGGATAATGGAACGTAAATCAAATAAAATCGTTAGGGAATTCCTTGCCCCCGAACCAAAATTGGCATAAGTAATAGATGACTTCATATTTCGTTTATTTCAATACACTACGACTGATCAACGAAATAGTCAGCCGCCCGTAATCGCAGCTAAAAATTGCTGAACTCCCCTCTACTGTGCCAGCCCGCGCGGGAATAAGGAAACCTTCACACAAATAAATTAACAATTAAATAATCTACCATTTTCAATTAAGGTTTTTCCGGTAATATGATATCCAAAAAGCCTTTACGCAAAAATATGTGTTAGAGTTAAAAAATTGTTTTTGTCGCGCATTCACATTCATTTATGAGAAAACTATCAGGTTTAACGTAAAAAGACGACCATTATTGTAGCTCATGTTATAACAAACACAACGAAAAAACATTCATTTTAATTCGCTTATTAGTATCGTAGATTTAGGACTTTCCGCAGTTATTGACGTTTTCATTGTTTGAGAGGGGGTAGGGGGTGAAGCTCCAAGGAGATTTTAGGGGACTTTCGTGAAAATGATCCTCTGGTAGTGGTTTATCAATGGGAAAAAATTCAGCTTCACGCTAATTTTTTTCCCATCAAAACCTTTATTGAATGGGCTATAAATAAATTGTCAATAAAACGGCGAAGCCTCAATTTTCTGCTCTAATTTTCCCAAAAAAGTTCTCAAAGATGTAAAAATTCAATTTGATATAATTTTTTTACTAATTTTCAATTAATTTTTTCCAATTCAATTTATTTCAACTTCAGTATTTAAATTAATTTTTCTACTTATTTTGCACCATTTTCACGATTATTTATCAACAAAAATAGAACTTCAGTGGAAAATTCCATACTAAGTCATATCCCCCCCCATCGCAAAAAGCTATCTACGCCACTGTTTCCTATGCAGATATGCAACATCATTGCTACCTAAGAAGTTCATTCTTTCCAATTCTGGTTTCTTTATCTTCCTGGCATCCTCTAAAATTCTACTGCATGGTACTTCTGATTTCAACTTCTCTATCACCATATCCTTCTCCACTGAGGATAAATGCTTACTTCGTAGTTCCTTTACATCATGTCCAACATGTGTCTTCCAATATGTAACAGTAGCCTTCCCATCATTATATAAAATGCACTTAATTCTTGAGGGACATACACCTTTCATCCTAATGGTCCCACCAGCTTTCTCTGTTCTTTTCTGGTATTTAGGGACGTAGCCTAAAACCATGGATTATTTATATTTATGTATAATAGGCAGATAAGTAAATATGAGTGACCAGAACTAAACTGCCTTAAATACTGTACCTCTGATATCACTCTTGTTGCAATGATACTGCACTACTTTATGGTCTTTCATTTGCCTACTTCGGTGCTTAGCATACATTGTCTCAATTTTTTCTGATTTTGTCCATGTCTCTAATTCTTCGAGGCTAAAAAATTTCAAAGTAATTACTTCAATACTTACATCATGAGTGTTTTCAATATGCTGCTTAATCTTCATTGGTTTTAAATTCAGTTCTTTCTTCACACAAGGGGCACACAATAAATGTTTTTTTTGCCACGACTTCAGTAATATTGTGGTACTTTGCCTTATGCTGCTTTAATGATTTTAAATTCTATTGCACTGCGCATGCGTAAAAAATACGGTGGTGTATTTTAATGTCGTCTCTTCGAGACATATCGAATTTGGCGCATGCGCATGTCGTAATGCCTATCTGAAAAACGCTATAATTTTTTATTCTTCGTTGGGAAAAATTGGGAACAAAACTTCTCTGATGAAATCATATGTATTTTATCGATATCCGTTTTAAAATCGGACCAGATCCCAACTTTTTGTAGTGAGACTTTAGCTTCGCCTCTGGGTAAAAACGCTATATTTTTTTATTCTTCGTTGGGAAAAATTGGGAATTAAAATTCCCTAATGAAATCATATGTGTTTCATCGATATCCGTTGGAATTTTTAAAATCGGGCTAGATCCCAACTTTTTGTCGTGAGACTATAACCCCTTTAGCTTCGCCTCGGGGTAATAAGTAATATGAAAATAAAATTTCTAATGGAATATCGTCCTTTATATTGCACTCAACGCCTATTTCACTATCATATAGATTAACTTCACATTTAATTACTTTTACAGGCGATGCATTTTTCCAAGCTGCTGAAATCCATATTAACAGGTTGGCCACTGTAATTAGGTAGTTTCTAATGACTCTTCTGTGTCCACTAATGCCAAGTATTTTAACTAACATACTCCTAAAAATCACTTTATAGTTCTGTATAGTACTATGGACCAATAGGCTGACAATTCGAAGTAGTACTTAGGGGATAAGGTACATGAGTTTCACGTTTTCTAAAGCTATAGTCGAATGAGAAGTTGCATTGTCGAGAAAATTACACTTCACTTTTCTACATATTGTTGTCAAAGTTTTCAGCCATGTTGACATAATATCTGAAATCATGTATGGTTTTTTTAGACTCATTCTATTAGCAATTTGTATCGACTGCAAAACTTCTAGGCTTCTTACTTTTATCAATAACTAATGGCTGAGATTGAATTCTCGCACATCACTTGGTGAAACATCATAAAGAATAAAGTATAAACGTTAAAATAAAAACACTTGGCTTATGTTTCACAATATAAAAAATATTTAGATACTGTATTTAGCAGTAACGAAAAGTCGACATGTTTCGAGTTATGAACTCATTATCAAGACTGACTACAGGAGAGTATTGCATCCTAATTAATAAAACAGACAAAGCAAAGGTGATACCTGAAAATCAATTTGTTCGTTTACAAGGGGTTATTGACTATTATGGGCGGAACTTATTTCGAGAATTTCAAGAAGGTCAAGGCGTTTTCCTTTGTTACCTGAATGTAACAATTCGGTTTTGTTGAAATCCAGGAAGTGATTAAATTTTTTTTTTCTTCTCTGAACATTTTATAAAATTTAAACACTTCCTGGATTTCAACAAAACCAAATTGTTACATTCAGGTAACAAAGGAAAACGCCTTGACCTTCTTGAAATTCTCGAAATAAGTTCCGCCCATAATAGTCAATTACCCCTTGTAAACGAACAAATTGATTTTCAGGTATCACCTTTGCTTTTGTCTGTTTTATAAATTAGGATGCAATACTCTCCTGTAGTCAGTCTTGATAATGAGTTCATAACTCGAAACATGTCGACTTTTCGTTACTGCTAAATACAGTATCTAAATATTTTTTATATTGTGAAACATAAGCCAAGTGTTTTTATTTTAAAGTTTATACTTTAATAACTAATGGATTTTCTTTATATGTCCTTCCATATATGAGCATAACAGAATCGTCAGTCGTTCCTATGCAGGTTTTTATTTTGCACACCTACCATTTCTTAACGCAAATATTTTTGTGAGAAGCGTATATTTTTGGGAGGATATCCTTTAATATTGAATGCAACTTAATTTTCCACCCGTCAAAAAGGGTTGCTTCTTAGGTCTTTTCTTTCATTAGAGGTCCAGACATCAGGATATTTTTGTGTAGTATGCTTTAATAACTGCATCATCAATAGCCAAACCATCAGTTTTCGGGAATTTTCTTGTTTCAGGTCTCCATTCTTCTCGAAATCTATTGTGCGAGTTTTCGGACACTTGATTATATTGTTCTCTAGCCGAAATAACATTAATTTTGTCTTTTTCTGACACCATATCGACACTTCAACAGGCAACACCAAACTGAGCTAAAATATCATCAGTGAAATGACTTCTTGTAGGTACAAGATATTCTTTAATTTATTGTTGAGATGGTCAAATCAAAAATGGGTAAAACCAGGGTACGTCTAGGAAGAAATGTAATCAACATTCTGAGCAATTTAACGGCCTTAATTAGGCACTAAATACCTACCGATACATCTTGGCGGCAATATGACGTAGTATTTGTTTCCTGCAATCTTCTACAGAATTGATTTGACTTTAAGAATATCTTCAGAGGTGTCTTCTGTGTAGTAGTGTAGTAGCCTTAGTGCTAATTAAACTCTTACTTACTTACTTACTTCTGAATATAAATCCACGTTGGCGTCATGCGGGGGTGGTCGCGTCAGCCGCCATCTTGGAAAACACGTTTCATCGAATATATCGTGAACCGTGCATCATACGGTAAAAATATACAATTCATTTTCGTAGATAATGACATTCTCTTCAATATTTATTCATAACTTCTTTCTGTACAATGCATAGATTGTTATTTATGGCGCTCTAAACTTTTTTAAATTTGTTTATTGCTAAATATATAGTTAACGGTTGATGATAGATGAAAAATGTAATAACCAAATTTGTAGAGCATAAAATTTACTATAAGTTTTATCTGAAACTTTTTTCTGTGAAATGTATACTTTAAGAGCTATAGCTTGATAAAACTTGCACCTCGTAAATTATCATACGAAATGTTGCTCGTTACTACGAGCAAAAAACATTTCGTATCGCATAAAATGGCATAAGATGTTCAGAAATTATTGATCTACTATTATTGATAATAATTAATGTTATTATCATATTAAATTTTTTTATATTATTTTATTTTATATTTCATTATTTATAATATGAATTTATTTATTAATTTTTTTTATGGTATTATGCAGGGAATGACGGAATCCTGGATCCGTGATAAGATTCATTGAGTTGAATAATAATAATAATAATAATTATGATCAGAAGGAAAAGTTGCAGAAAGGGATAACAGAGTTAAATTATTGATGCAAATTAATCATTTATTTTTATAAAAAAAAAATGGCACGTTATTTTATAAAGCAAGTCTCATTTGTTTCGATGATGAAGGAAGACACTCATCGCCTTGCAGCTCTCCGTCTTCTGCCTCCGTTATAATAAGTGAAGGAGATGGATCGAAATTTGAGCCTTCATCAATTTCATCTTAGATGGCATCCACTGCATCAGGAACATTGTCGCATGTTTATCCACTACAATTAGAACAAATAATTAAACATTTTAATCCAGCTTTTCGGCATTCACAGGCAGCCCCGCAATTTTTGGTGCATGTGCAAGAAATTATTTATAGTAAATTTGACGGTGCGGGACCCATAGTAGTTCGAACTGGTTCAAGTCCGGTTGAAGTCCGCTCCCTACCCCATTTTTCAAGTTCATGGTAAAATGCAAGCCAAGTTTAAACCTGCTGATAGACTCTGAAGGAATGGTAACGTGCCGTATCTCAGGTTGGAGGTAGAAGTGATAGATTAAGCTTCGTCTTACTCGCCAATATCTCGAAGCATATGCATCGAAGAGAGTTAATAGACGCTTCAGATTCGTCACCTCCATACAGTGCAATAAAAAAACGTCCTCCAGCATTAGCAGTTATGTTTGGATCAACGTTCTTTTCGGTGAACAACTCCACAGCCTTGAATAGAGAATCGATGCAAAGTTGAAAGATCTTTGGTTTTCCCTATTTTATATACACAACGCACAAGTTTTCACTCCAAGCTGTAATAAAGAACACAGAACTGACGCAGCTACAAAAATTTCAATGCGATGAAGCCGAGTGCGAACCCTGTGTCAATATAGGTACAACATTATAATCTCGTGGCTATTCTGCATCGACTGGACATTTACAGCGTTATAACTCGAACGAGTACACATTTCACGGAAAAAAATTTCAAATGAAATTTTTAGTAAATTTTATGCTCTACAAATTTGGTTATAATCATTTTTCATGTATTATCAACCGTTAACTATATATTTAGAAATTAACAAGTTTAACAAAATTTGGAGCGCTGTAAATAAAAATCTATGCATTAGATAGAAAAAAGTTATAAGTAAAAGTAGTAGAAAATGTTATTATCTACGAAAATGATTTCTACTATTTTGTCGTACGATGCACGGTTAACGAGATATTTGATAAAATGTGTATTCCAAGATGACGTCTAACGCGACCACCCCCGCATGACGCCAACGTGGATTTATATTCAGAGAACACTCCTGAACATGTTTCAATAGTTAAATCAATTCTGTAGAAGATTGCATTACGAACAGTGTTTTTTTGCTCTGGCGCCTGGCCTAACGGTGTCGTGTGGCCTGTCCGAGATTAGGAGATAAATATATTTTAACTTTTCCTGTTTTGTCGACGCTACTCTGTCGATGTCCATAATATGGAGGGATCATTGCTAGGAGCTGTCAATACTAAGAAAATAGTATTTAATTCCGTGAAAATACAATCCTCCGCGACTTAGAGACGTCCGCAAGTAGAAGTTTCACTTTATCAGTTAAGAAATTTCATTCAGAAAGTGTCCACAAAAGTGCTGGTATGTGGTTGGGCGTAACGTGTGCCACAATAAAAAATTTTGTGTTTGTATGTAATTTCTAATTTAAATGGTGGCATGAAATTAAATATATTCAGGGCCCCTAATAACTTTTAGAATCCCGATACATTGATCGAAGTAGATAGACGATATTTGAAAAAAAAATGGTTTTTATTTTGTATTTACAAGGATAGCTTACTAGCCGAGCTCTCGCGAGTCCGTATTCTGTCGTACTACACTAATTGTATGTCAAAATGGCGAACATGATTGAAATAAAAAGAATGTTGGAATGTATACAAAATAAAATGACATCTATCGAAAACAAGCTGGAAAACACTACGAAAGAAATGATAAAATTGTAAAAGGAGAACCAGTGTTTGCGACAGCATGAAAAAACAGGACGATAGAATCGAATTAATGGAGCGTGAAATGAAAATAAAAAATCTGATAATACAAGGAATCGAAGATAGGGAGGGAGACAAAGCTGATGATGTCAAAACAAGAGTTGAAATGATACTAAATCGAATATCGAACTGAATTTAGAGAGCGAGACTAGTGAGGTGCGAAAGATAGGAATGTTAAAGGCCAATAAAAAAAAGAACAATACTCATCACATTTTTAAAGTTTGAAAAAAATTATCAAAATGGCAAAGAATCTAAAGGGCACAAATGTATGGATAAATGACGATATTTCAAAGGAAGTCCAGGAGGATAGAAAACGGCTGATACATCAATTGAAAATCAGAAGGGCTGTTCTCAAATACGACAAATTAATTGTAAATGGAGAGGTTTGTGACAGTCACAGTTTTGAAGAAGGGGATGAAGGCGAGGAAGAAGCAGAAAATAAAGGCAAAAGAACAGTAGCTGACAGATCACCAGAAACAGGAAGCGAATGGGAACAAGCAAGGAAATTAGCTAGAACGAGGCAAAAAAACGACTAAAAGAGGAAATAGAAGATAGTGGAAAAGAGTACAAGATTGGAAATGAACAGGAAAATAGGCATAGACATATGAAGAAAAATAGGTTTAGGATTGACAATAATAAGAATTGTATGGTAATATTAGTGATAGTAAGGTTGTAAGGGGAAGGGGCAGGAAATGCATTTGTAATGTTAGTAATAAGAGTAGGGTTGTTAGGGACAAAAAGGATGGTCCTGATGGTAGTGGTAGTAAGGGAAACGATGAGAACACAAACATAATGAAAATAAACAATAATAAAAATTGTGAAAATAAAAACAAAAACAATAAGTATAATGGAAAGGATAAAGATAACAGTAGACTTAGAAAAACAAAAAGGGAAAAAAGGAATGAAATAAAAGTATGTACTTGGAACGTCAGAACCAGTTGCTGCCTGGCAAAATAATGGAGGTTGTGGACGAACTAAGAAAGTACAAAATAGATATAGTTGCATTGCATGAGATAAGATGGAAAGGTCAAGGGATAGTAGAACAAGATGACTTTAGTTTTTATTATTCAGGGGATAAAAATCCAGGACAATATGGGGTAGGTTTTATAATAAGGGGTAATTTACGAAATGATATATTGGAGTTCAGACCAATAAGTGAACGAGTGGCATGTCTGATACAAGCAAAACCGATGAATACATCGATAATAAATGTATATGCACCAACCGAAAGTGCAGACAAGGATGAGAAGGATAATATATATGAAAAAATCGAAGAAGAAATAGAAAGACTGCTGAAAGAGGACACAATTTTGTTGGCGATTTTAATGCCCAAATAAGGAAAGAGGAATACTTTTGGGAAGAGTGGCAGGAAAACACACAGTTCATGAGAAAACAAACAACAATGCTCAACGCCTATGCAATTTGGCGGAATGGTTAGATATGATAATAAGTAGCACCAAATTCGCCCATCCAAGAAAGCACAAGATAACATGGGAATCGCCAGATCACATATACGGCACACAAATAGATCACGTGCTTATTAATAGAAGAAAGCAGTCGTCGGTGAAAGATGTACGAACATACAGAGGTGCAAATGCCAACTCGGATCACTACATGGTAACGGCCACAATAAGGCAAAAAATGAATAAAATATATAAAATCTATAAAAACAACCCGAACAAAATAGTACATTGAAAAGCTAAAACATGAAAAAATAAGAAACGAATTCATATTCGTTTTAAAATATTTGAATGGACTGTTTTCAAAATTATAAAATTATACCAAGTAATTCACTTTTCTACTGAAAAATTTTTCATCCAATTTATCTTGCAGTTTACTTTTCGAAGATAACTTTATCTTATGCAATTCGGAACTTGTTGCCGACTGATTTTTAAGCTGTAAAATATGCTGACTTATGAGTTCCATCACATTTGATAGAACTCATAAATCAGCAGATTTTTTTAGGCGAATGTTATATTCACTTTGTGCATCATTATGCACAAAGTGAATTAAACAATATTACGGCCCGCGGGCCAAATCCGGCCCGCCAGTGCCATCAATCCGGCCCGCGACAGCTTAAGACACTTGTCATCATTACTGTGATAAATTAAAGCGAACCCAGAATGATAATTACTAGGTTTTATTTACTTGCGAGGTAAAACTTCACTACAGAAATGGTGACTTAACTTAAGTATCCAAGCTGAACCATATGAATAACTAACAAAAAATTCAAATGAATCCCACTAATCACAGTAAAACAAAAAACACTTATAAGATTTATGTAATTGTAATTTTCCACCGACAATAGTTTGTCAGTAGTTGTGGATCAATTTTACTTGTACCAATTATTAAAAGAGATTAAGTATGGTCATCGGTTAATTTAGGTTGAATAACACGGGCATCAGCTTCGATTGAGGTAGATTTATTGTGAAATTTGTATATATTTTCTATGGAAATGTGGTGTGATTTTTATTTCTAGGTATTACATTGTTTAGTTTGTAAATTTTTTGATTGATGTGTGTTTATTTTTATGTTTTACACTAAATAGGTACTATTTTTTCGCTTTGTCAATAAAATGTATAATTTTAAGACAATAAAGCTTGATTTGATGATGATTAGCTCTGTTAACATTATTTGTATACTTCATCTTGGAGAACGTTTTCTCTCAGAAGTATTATCAATAACAGAAAACAACCCTCTTTGCGACTAGTCTGGTCTAGAAATATACTTAAGGGCAGAAAAATTAAAACTGTTTTAGCCCTTAGAACATACCGAAAAAATCATTACGGCCCTAACTTTAAAGTTTGGAGACACCTGGTTTCGAATCTCATCTTCACTATCCTTCACGAATTTCCATATTATAGCTCGCTAGCTATTCCGTGCCTATACGTGACATTTCCCATATAATTTTGTACATGTTCAATTTTACTTACACGATCCGGAGAAATACTGATTAAACTCGGAGATAACTCACTGAAAGCAGAAGACTCTGGGTCAAACCCGGAGAGGTGGCAAGCCTATCTGAAGCACTGAATTTTTATGTTCAGTTACCATTGAAACACAAAGGTATGTTCCTCAAATGGAGGTATGTGTGAAGAAATAGTGACGTCTCAACACGAGAACAATTTCGAAAACTTCCAGCTTTTTATTTTAAGACTTTCTAGAGCTTTTCATGTTATAATTTTCTAGAGCTCCTTCATTTTAGAACATTATAAAGTAATGGATAATAAAAAAACTGAAACGAACTGTCCAGAATAAAATGCAAACATTGTGAATATAGTGTCCCATATAAATTATTTTATAACGCCCTAAAAAACGGACAAATAACGAAATGAAAACGATGTCTAGGATAAAATGTGAATATAGAGTCGCATTAAAATTATTCTATAACTTTGTAAAGTAACGGATAACAGAAAAGGTAAAATGAAAAGAAAGTCAAGATTAATATATGTAAATATAGAGTAGCATTTAAATTATTTTATAACTTTGTAAGGTAGTAGGTAAGGTGTAGACTGATAATAGAAAAGACGAAATGAAAGGAAAGTCGAGACTACAATGTTATGGTCCCATATAATATATATACCTAATAATTACCTATATATATATATATATATATATATATATATATATATATATATATATATATATATATATATATATATATATATATATATATATATATATATAAACGTCCTAACGTCGCTGGCGAACCTTTGTTGATGTCTGTGCCACAAAGTCATAAAAATTATTTTTTAAATAGGTAGGTAACGTAAATAAAATTTCATTCGAAATGTCTAATCCTTTTGATGTTGTTGTTAATGTTGATAAACTTATTAACTCTTCTTTCATATTGTTTTGAACAAAATAACGTACAAAAAGTGTCAAGCGAGCAGAGTCTGTTACGTTGGTAGACTCGTCAAGGCAAATGGATATTAAATTGCAAGACTTTATATGATTTTTTTGTTGAAAATTTACATTTTCCGCCAAACCCAAAATTCTCTCTTTCACTCTATTCTTAGCTATCGGCATGTCTTTAAATCTTTGGATAATTTTTTCTTTGTTTTTGAAATCATCGAATAAGTATGGTGCACATGCAGCCAAGCATCCTTTAATCTGTTTTACCATCTATGAATGTAAACAAATATTGTCACGTGCAACAAATATAACTACAAGTAATGTTGGTTGCAATTCGCTGTGAAAAATATGACGCCATATGGCATCTGTGGGAAAGAAAGGGTTAATAATTTTTAATTTTGTTTTGTGCGTGCCATCAAATTTTTCAAACGTGCCACGTGTGCCATTGGTTCGCCATCCCTGTCCTAAAGTAACACAATAGACGAATTTAACAATAGACGAATTTAATGAAAGGGACGTTCAGAATAAAATTAAAGATGTCCATTTAGATATATATTATCCCTAATTATAGTTTCAGGATAATGAGGTCGAATCGGATTATATCCATTCTACTTTGTAGTATTATTTGGGTAAACACACTCAATAAATAAATGTTATCATTTCACTGACCCGGATACCGAAATTACATCTCCCATTTATAATAATTAGAAATCAGAAGCAATAATTCGTGGAGAGCTATGGAATATGAACGAACCAGTAATATTCAGTCTTTTCGTTATTGTTTCAGATAGCAATGTATACCTACTCAATTGTTTTAGTTAGTCATTCCGATAAGTCAGAAAATGAAGTCGTTCAACTTTCGTCTCTTTCTAAATCTAGATGCGGTATACGGTAAAGTATCTACTGCCAAAAGAGAAATTAACATTTATATTTCCTTGAACTTTTAATTCGTAATGCAAAAAATAATATTTTTCATACTGTCCCCAATTAAATATATCACAAACGTAAGTAAGCAAACTTTTTGAAATAAGATTTAAAAAATAATCAAGTCAAGACTATCTGAGGGTGAATGGCATAAATATCTCGAGAGAACGCTATCTACAGCATTTTAGCATAGCAATACAGAATTTATTTATTTATCACTCAAAAAATGCAACATCTTAGTTCCTCGATTAGCATTGACACAAATTTATTTTGAGCCGGCCATCACCGTTGTATAATTTATTTAATTAAACAAACAGTGCAGTTAAGTATACTTACCAACAATAATTGATGTAGAACATCACGCGGTATTCAATTTATTACGTGAATCTTCGGTGAGGCCTATAGTTGTAGTTGTTAGCCGAGTTCGTTACCCGGTGTTAACTGTTCTGCCAAGAGTTTTTAGTCCGAGAGCACATGACGCATTTTTCATGAAGTGTTTGATTCATCATGAAACTTTGTTGAAAAGTATCACTTGAATCAATAAGCAGGTAAGTATATGACTGTTTGCCTGACCTACCTGGGCATACCTGCTACTGCGTGACGTGAAAAAAATCGCCCAAAATAAAGTGTTTGATTCAAGTAATAATAATGACTATCCCTCAGCTAAGTTGATAAAGAATTAAGAAACAAAATGGCAGACACTTCTGAAGGGATTAACATAGGGGCAAACTACCCCAAAGTCGTATTTTCAAAAATTCCAAAAAAGTGTGATTCAAATAATAATAATGACCATCTGTCAGCTAAGTTGATAAAGAATGAATTGAAAAATGACACTTCTGAAGGGATTAACATAGGAGCAAACTAACCCAAGGTCGTATTTTCAAAAAAACGAAGCAGGAAATTGAAAAAAGGAAGGTAGTTTATTTGAAACTGATATTTACACGATGTAAGAGTAAAAACATAACTAATCACCATCTGTCTAGGGTTATTCGATTTTCCAATAAAATATCGCCAAATATGGTTTTTTTTCTATCACCACTTCGGGACATTTCAGCTATCTTTTGAAAATACACTATGATTCAAACAAGAAAGAATAGAAACACGCAATTTGCTTATGAACCTATGGGCCGCCTATAAGTTGAGAAATTATCCGTCTCGCGTCAATCACACATTATAAAGACGAACGAATTTTCTCGCTGAAAATGTTCATGTCAATACAAGTTATTCTGTATGTCGCGGAGGAGGTTTTCTAACTGTAAATCTAGACAACAAATATTTTTGAGCGAATAGAGACAAAATAATGAAAATAAGTAATTTTGAAAATTTATTGCCATATTTAAGGAAAAAAATCAGTTTTAATTGATGACAATCAAAAAATCACGATTAAATATAAAAAACAAGATTTTCTGATTTTTTCAAAAAAAAATTGTGATTTATTGCAACCCTGAATGCCCCCCTCTACATAACACATTGCCTGCAGCTTCATTAAAAAATTTGTAAAATAATTAATAAAGTATAAACTTTAAAATAAAAAACACTTGGCTTATGTTTCACAATATAACAAATATTTAGATACTGTATTTAGCAGTGACGAAAAGTCGACATGTTTCGAGTTATGAACTCATTATCAAGACTGACCACAGGAGAGTATTACATCATATTTTATAAAACAGAAAAAAAATTATAAAATACGATGTAATACTCTCCTGTGGTCAGTCTTGATAATGAGTTCATAACTCGAAACATGTCGACTTTTCGTTACTGCTAAATACAGTATCTAAATATTCGTTATATTGTGAAACATAAGCCAAGTGTTTTTTATTTTAAAGTTTATACTTTATTATTTATGATGTTTCACCAAGTGATGTGCGATAATTCAATCTGTTAGTAAAATAATTATTCCATAATTTAAAAAATGAATATGTGGAATCACTTCAATCAATTTCCGACTCTAATATTTTCGCGAAAATTCTGCTCGAGGTTAGATGTTACCCATCATCTGCGACTACTTCAAGATTCGCTCAATCACTTTCTTTTCGTAATTTCATACAGAAACATAATTGCTTCGTATTGATGAAAAATGTATCAAAACAAAACCCCTGACTCTTATGCCCGATGTCACCAACTAATTCCTAAAGTTAGGCAATACTTAAATCGGATTTAGGAATTCCTAAGTGCAATTTCCGTTTCATCACGCGTTAAGTAATGCCTAAGGACGATAGGAAATACCTAACGTTAGGTCTGCCTAGACCCTAGAGTATTTAGGAAATGCTTAACCTCAAGTTGATATAATAACATTATTATATTTCTATCATTTTTTCTCTTCTAACTATCCTTTGTCAAATTTACAGTCTAGTATAGTCTGTCCAGTCCAAGTTGTCGTGTACGTCACAGTCATGCGCAAATAACGACGCAAGGCTGCCTACCCAAATAAATAAAATTCGAAATGGTCAAAATTCATATCTGTCGTAAGTAATTTTTTGAAAAAGTAGTTATATGGTGATAGTGACCGGATCATCCATTTCGACAAATATTCTGTTGTTAACATATCAAATCGTATGTATCTCTCAAGATAAACTAACATTCCGAGTAATGAAAATAAGTTGAATGTTTGTTAAGTTGTCATTTAATTGAAAAATTTGCAATGTTGTCGGACCCTCTCGACCAACGGTAATCGGCATTTCACGTTTGACAGTCGCCGAGTAACCTAGAAGATTTTGTAATTAAGTTTGATTTATCGATCGATGAATATGGATTCAATATAGATTGACACTTCTGGTAGGGAATAATGGTCAATTTGAATTTACCGCTCAAAATCCCCGCCATGTCCATCATGCAAGATATCCCATTTTGTTAAAAATTGGCTTAGCTATTTAGATTTAAGATTATTTATTACGTCTGGCAACAGTGTGTAACGGACTTTTCGTGTCGGTTCTCCTGAATTATAAAGAAGGTATCTTTTAGTTATATACAAGTTTATTTACAGTAAATTATTAACAGAAATCAAATAATTCAATAATATGACCCAGTGCGCATCTGTTTCTGCTCTGGTCTCGTTTCGCTGCGTCGACCGCCTCTCCAGTGCGCAGTAGGCCTGTAAAAGTAACGATAAGTTTGTTACCCGTATGTATTCGTTACTTTATGATGGAGTATTCGTTACTAAGTATTCGTTACTTTCGTTACTTCCGTATAAGGAAAGATTTGAACGCTTTAGTGTACCTTACCGTATATACGTTAGATTTCGTTATCGTTACTTTCGTATGTTTCGTTACATTCGTTATCGTTACTTTCGTATAAGATTCGTTAGTAGTTTACTTTACAGATATACCGTATATACGTTAGTTTCGTATGTTTCGTTACATACGTTATCGTTACTTTCGTATAAGATTCGTTAGTTCCGTATAATATAACGATAATTTGAAAGATTCAAGCTCATATTCCTTATTGCATTAATATTTATGTGTCGTTATTTATACTTAGTATGATTTATTGGATTATAGGACACTTTCCTGTAGGCTAGGGTTATAGATAGCTGATTGCATTTTATTAATTACAATAAAATTCTTGTGCATATTTGTAGGAAACACCATTGATGCATATTATTACTGAAATAACGGCTTTTGAATTTTTTAGGTTTTTCAAATTATTCAACAGAGTGATCAAAAAAGGATATTATTTTGTAATAATTTCAAGACTCAAAACTCATTATTTTCAAATTGTTCATCTCCCCTTTATATTAACTCTTCGTTCAATTGCTTCTAAGATTTAAGGCTTATTTTATATAACATTTTGAAATAAAATAATTTCACAGAAATTGGTTTCTGCAGATTACTTTCATTAGTACTGGCAAATTGGTATTTTTTTAAGGTATGTGAATATAATAATTTTTTTGTGATTTAAATTTTGAAAATTTTTTTAGAGGTATGTCTTGTTTTTTTTCATGTTTTTCTTTATACTTATTGAAAAAATTTTATTATCAAATATGTGAGTGTTTAACTGATGTAATATGTGGGTAAAAAAGTGAAGTAAAGTTCGTGTGACTTGTGGTGGTCATCTTTTCACTCGTACATCTAATAAAAATTAAACATCTGACGTCACGGTTATCTACCTTAATAATTATTACCCAAAGATAAATTTTAATTTTTTATATGATAAATTCGATGGACGATGAATCAACTCTGTGGTAGTTCATATTTATATTAAAAATTAAATAATAAGAAAACAACTTGTCAAAAAAACACAAAATGAAAATAACTTTTTATTCGACTAGTTTCGCCTGTTACAGCATTATCAAGACTGAATACATGTATACAGTCTTGATAATGCTGTAACAGGCGAAACTAGTCGAATAAAAAGTTATTTTCATTTTGTGGTTTTCAGACACGTTGTTTTCTTATTATTTAATTTTTAATATTTTTATATGATATTCATAAACAGAACAGTAGTACAAATACATGCTCAAAGTCATGCGCAAAGGAAAAATGCGAAAGTAACGAGTAACGATGCTAGTTCGAAAGTAACGAATCGTTACTTCGAGTCTAATGAAGTATTCGTTACTTAGTAACGAATACATACGGTTTGCCACAGCTCTAGTGCGCAGGCAGTCCTTTGTCAGTCGAGGATGGAGCGAAGCGCAGGGATGTGCTGGATCCTCGCGTTCTCAGGTCGGCGATTCTGCTTGACGTGATTACGGGGACCGGGGTCGATTTCGTCGCCGCCAGCTGGTCAACCTCGTTGGCCACTGCAGCGAGTCAGCTCCCGGTCTATAGGAATTCACCGACAATCAGTACTTGTCGGACGAAACGGAATAGATTGGTCAATACCCTACCTACTAGGAATTCCGACAATCAGTACTTGTCGGACGGAACGGAATAGATTGGTCAATACCCAACCTACGAGGGTTTCCGACAATCAGTACTTGTCGGACGGAACGGAATAGATTGGTCAATACCCAACCTACTAGGAATTCCGACAATCAGTACTTGTCGGACGGAACGGAATAGATTGGTCAATACCCAATCTACGAGGGTTTCCGACAATCAGTACTTGTCAGACGGAACGGGAAGAGACTGGTCAATACCCAGTCTCAGGGATTTGTCGGCAATCAATACTTGCCGGCGGACGGGAGTTAGACTGGTCAATACCCAGTCTAAGGGAGAGAGTTCCCAGGAGTCAGTACCTCCCAAGAACTGCCTTCTGCATTCTCGGTGCTCGGGTTATATAGGCAGTGGCTTGCCCCTCTAGTGGAATAACCAGCTTGCCGCTCCAGTAGAATAACCAGCTTGCGCACCACAAACGTTGGTGCGCGAGCAACAACGTTACAAGTGTTCACGATCGACGTCATATACAATTGGTGACGTACACGCCAACGGTCGCTGGACAGACGATATTAATCAGTGGTACCAATTATATGTACAAAACTTTGCGGATCAAGTTTTTAACAAGGTATTTCTTAACTAGAGATTTCTTAGGTTGGTGAAATCTGATTTAGGTAAGTATCGGATTCAGGTATTTCCTATCGTAGGAATTACTTAGTTAGGAACTTCCTCGCATCTCGTTGGTGAAATCGGGCATTAGTCTTACTTAATCATTTAGTTCATGAGTACATTTGTTAATAGACACTCTCTATTTGATATAACTTGCAACCAATGCTTATTATTTCTCCAAAAGTTAAGATATATAAGGGTATCTCAAACGAATTGCACACAAATATTCACCGAACGAAAATAACCTTGGTTTTTAGAAAAGAATGATTGTTTTAATATACTTATCCCAGAAGAGACAATTATTTCAAATAACATTTCCATATCAACATGGGGTCATAAATTTCACTATTTCATGGATGTAAATTTACTTAGTAGTTCATCTCTTACTGTTTTGTTATAAAACCTCATATACATATAAGATATAATCGAGATCTAATTTCTTGTAGTGTCTGTAACGTTTTTTTTTTCTTTTGTCATTTCAATGGATCATTAATCAAAAGCTCATGTGTTGATGTATGTATTAAATGTAATCGACAAAATAAGTTACAGTGTTAATACAAATATAAAGAATAATAATTAGATCGTTAAGGTTTGAAAGTTCATACAAACTTATATTAAAGTTACATAGGTCGTCCCATTCCTCTTCCAGGCGCTTGTGCAGGCGCTTCAGATTTTTGATTCTTAATGGTTTCATCTACAGATAATATCAAACAAGTAGCTTCAGTAGCAGCAGTCAAAGCATTTACTTTAATAATTGCTGGTTCCCATACACAACTTTCATAATTGTCACTGATATCTTCTTTGTTAATATCAACTCCATACCAACAGTTTCCTTGAGCATGCTTTTGACGCAGTTTATTCAAAATATTGGTAGCATCAAAACCAGCATTATCACATAGTTGTCTTGGGATAATCTCTAGGGCCTTAGCAATTGCACCAATCAACAGTTGTTCTTTTCCTATAAAAAAATTATTTGTAAATAAAAGCGAAGTGCATTTAGTTTGAAATCAGTTAATCTCATGGTCCCAACGTAAATCTTTCCAGACACATAGTTCTGAAATTATCACTTTCTGAATTAGTAATCACACAATGTTGAAAACGCAACTATTTTTAACAAACATCAAAATCACTTCCAGTTACTTATGAACTAATAGAAAGAATATGTATAATAATAATTATCATAACCCGCAGTAGAAAGCTGGGTACAAGTTGTAAAAAGTAATAAGAAGAGACGTCCTCCAAGATTGGGCTCCGGAAATATCGATGATAGCAATCGCTTTAGTGGACTACAAAGAAGAGTCTGGTTGTATATATATCGAGTGAGTAATAGAGCTGCACCTGAAGACATAATAAATTACATTAATGGGAAACCTGGGTTTGAGGAAATGAACATTGAGGTTGATGAACTGGTAACCAAATCGTCAACAAGCAAGTGCTTTCTTGTACGAGGTCCTATTGAAAAGAAAGACGAAATGTATGAACCGGCATTTTGGCCTGCTAATGTTGGAATTAAAAGGTTTGACATGAATAAGCACAAGGAGTTTTACAAAACTAAAGAGGGTTCTTTTTTAGGTCAAGCCACATAAAATCCATAGTTAAACCCACAGATAATTTAAAAATTGGTCTAGTCAGTCAATATTAGGTCACTAGTACCAAGTTTTAATGAATTTATCAGCTATACTGATACCCAGATGTTTCACCTAATAGCCATAACTGAATCCTGGCTTCATAAAGACATACCAGATAAATTGATTGTGCAAATCCCCAACTATGTTCTCTTTAGAAGAGATAGAGGCTCTCGTGGTGGTGGTGTCTGCCTTTATGTTCGCAATAGTCTGAAGGCCAAGTTGGTTAACACTGAGTTATTGGTTGACAAGGAAGGGAAACTCGAACAGCTATGGGTTACAACTAATATTAACAAGGTGAGCTACTCAATTGGGGTTGTGTATAGGCCTCCGGATGCCACAGTCCCACTCACACTGATGGAGGAGGTTATTAACTATATAGGGCCCCAAACTGATAGAATCCTGATTATGGGGTACTTTAATATAAATATGCTGCAGGAATCACATTTGAAATTACAATTGGAGGAAATCTTGGAGGTTTATGGTGTCACTCAGCTGATATGTGAAGCCACCAGGATCACAGCAACATCGCAGTCACTTCTTGATATAATCTGCTGTACTAGGAACATTAAATGTATGAACTACGAATTGGACCTTTTAGGATTGACCGACCATTTGTTAGTTAATTGTACTCTAGATGTAGCTGTACATAAGAATCCACCGAAAAATATAACATATAGAGACTATTCTCATTTTGATATTGAAAGCTTCTCTAGAGATGCAGCCCTAATTGATTGGGATCGGATATGTCACTTGGATGGTATTGGTGATAGGGTTGAATTCCTGACTGGTGCTGTATATGCAGTATTCAACTGGCATGCTCCACTCAGGACTATCACAGTTTCAAGGCCTCGACAGCCTTACATGACTCATAACATTATTAGGTTAATAAAATACAAAAAGCAGGCCTACAAGGTTTTCTCCTAAACAAAGACGAAGGCTCACTTTGATTACTATAAGCAATTAAGGAACTATTTAGTGGTGGCCATCAAAAATGAAAGGATGGCTTATTTCAATCAACACCTGAGTGGCAGAGATAACCCTAAAGAGCTCTGGGCATCTCTTAGGAAGCTTAAAGTTAAACCAGATTTCACTCCAATGAATCATGTGAACATTGATCCAGGCAATTTAAATGATCACCTCGTGGATTCGATACCGGTGCCTAGTATCAATGGTGACCTTCTGGACTTCTATGGATTTGCTGGAAATTGTGGTATTCCTGGGTCGGCAGGTCTGTGTGAAGTTACGGAAGAACAAGTTTCAGAAGCTTTCAAGTCTATAGTGTCCAATGCCAAGGGAGTTGATGACATAGATTTGAAAATGTGCGATATGTCTTACCACACTGCATTGAGCAGATTACCATTATATTTAATCATTCCTTGGGTAGTGGAACTGTTCCGGAATCATGGAAGATTGCCAGAATTAGACCGATACCTAAAACGGCTAAGCCTGGTGGTCTGTCAGATTATAGGCCGATCAGCATCCTACCCGTGATCTCCAAAGTGTTGGAAAGGCTAGTTCTGGATCAGATAACTGACCATGTTTACGGGATATTACCACCTATTCAATCGGGATTCAGAAGGTTACATAGCACTAATACGGCCTTACTGGGAATATGTAATGACATTTTGTCTTCTATGGACAACTCCTTGATAACTCTCCTGGGCTTATTGGACTACAGCAAAGCGTTCGACATTATAAATCATTTACTGATAAGGGTAAGTAAGTAAATAAGTAGATTTATTGGTGCCAGATATACATATTGTATTTACACAGGTCAGGTCTTTAAAAATTCACAGATAAAATAAAACAATAAAAGGTACAAAATCACAGATTTGACATATCTAGTTTAAAATAGTCATCTACACTATAGACTACACATTTAATAAGGAACTTTTTCATCACATTGTTGAATTTGTTAGTTGAGTAATTTCTCACCACTAGTGGTAGCTTATTATAAAGTTTAAAAGACAGGTATCCAGAACCTCTCTGTGACCTACATAACCTGTAAACGGGCAGTCTGATATCAAATCTGCCTCTGGTTTCATACGGGTGAAAATCACCACTCAATTTTGACTCTGTAACATGTTTATGAGCATACTTAAGTGATTCAAATATAAACAAACCATAAAATGTTAAAAAACCCAGATTGGCAATAGCATCAGCACATGATTCTCGATATTTTAACCCCGCACATATCCTGACAGCCCTCCGCTGAAGTCCAAAAATCCTGTCACTCCCGCCACAACCTCCCCATACCACAACGCCATACCTCTGTGCCCAGATACAGATTGGGAGAGGCAACGCAAAACATATATATTTCTAGCAAGAATACTAGACAGATGGTCCACGTGAGCCGTGAATCCAGGTACAATCCCAAGAACTTCACACTTGAGCATTCAATATCACGCATACTGAAAAAGACCCTCTGAGTCTTACCCTTATTCAAGCAAAGGCCATTCTCAGCAAACCAGCCCGATGTCCTCGACAGGGCCTCCCCACACATACAGTAATGAATATCATGATATTTTTCTGGCATGTAATTCTTTTGCGTGTTTCCGGACTAAATTTAAGAGGTATATGCTGCAGTTGCAGACTTTGTGAGAGGGATGTGGCCCTGCATGGTCTGTGTGCTTTGCATTTATTGAGCATGTTACTGTCATTTTAAGTCTCTTTAATTAGGTTGAAGTGGTAGAACAGTGAAGACTGAACTTTAAACCTTTTGTACAAATACAGAGAGAGTTGTTTTGTTTTTGCAATAAAATTATTATTATTATTATTATTATAATTTTTAATTTGTTTTTACTGAAGATGTGATGGTATACTGATGGGACATTCATTTTTCCTTTTGGTTGCCAGTTGCTATAGCTGCACAAACTCTATGCTATAATGGATACAAATTCAAACATGAACAGAAGACAAACACTAGGGCCAGAAAATTATAATAAACGCCTTTTTTTTTAGAGATGGTTCACGTTTCATAATCTCTTGAATGAACTAGGTCTCGCTCATAGTTCAATGCAAATGAAATCATCAGTTTTTTAGTTTCTCTCCATTTGAAAGGCAAATCAAGGAGCTTGGCCAACACTTGGTAGTTCAAGCATTGTAAATATTAAACCATCTGGCATCAAATCATTCGAGCATTTTAGTGTCGATTTATTCTGCCAGAAAATAATAAGGGATATAAGGAAAGATATCTGCGGCTCACCAGAAGATGCCAATGTAATGATCTTGAAGAGGATTGTAACAATATTTTATTTAATAACTATAAGTCGTTTTCAGTTTGTGCTGTTGTATAGACTATTTGTTTATATGTGTTTCATTTTATTTTCTATGTGAGGTCTCAATTTAGAGAATATTTGTCAAATTATTCTGTTAATCTGTAGCCAACCAATATATTATATTTTTCCAACACATTACGAACTTTGTAGGATGTAGGATATATCAGGTATACATTCCCATCTACAATTCACAGACAGAGCAGTTGTATTAGCAAATCC
>JARQZK010003695.1:137500-170000 GCA_030704885.1 Cynegetis impunctata | reverse complement strand
TAACTAAAAACGTTATTTTTCATAGGGGTTGCCAGCAGAATTTTTTTTCTTTCTCACGAAGCTACTATTCGAAAGGGTTGCTAGTCTAGTAAGAGATATTTTAATATCATTGCAGAAAATTCGTTCAGACGATTCCTGTGTGCGTCTGGCTATAGATTTTGATATATGTAAAAGCTCAGTTAGTAAAATATTCAATAAAACTTTTCCCTTTATAGCTGACCTAATGGAATAGTTAATATATTTTCCACCTATCGAAGAAATTTGTAAAAAGTTACCGATATCTTTCAGAAAAAAATATTCAACTACAGTGAGTATTTTGCACTGTATTGAAATAAGAATCGAAAAATCTTCAAACGCAATGAAATAGGTTTTGACGTGACCAGAGTATATACATTGTAATACAATGAAATATTTGATTTCATAAACATCAATTTTTTGAGATGTCTAAAAATCTGCATGAGCAATGTGAAAAAAAGCCTTTCACTTAGTCGCGAAGTGCATTTTTAGTTGTATTGGAGCTTCACATTTCGCTGTATATTTTACATTGTTGAAGCTTTTTTCATGGTTTCAGTTTTCAGCTGACATTTAATTTTAAATAGTAGATTATGTTCTTCTGTTATGCCTTCTTCCAATAACATGAAATAAAAACTAAACAAATGGCTGTTTAACATAAATAAACACGAAGGAAGCAAGAGCCCTGGTGCGACTCTGAAACTAATACTTGAATGATTCGTGGTGCGGCGATATTGGATAGGTTGAATGACGTCACAGGCAAAACAGAGACAATACACGTTCCCTACTAAAATAGGAAACTTCAACAATCCATTTCTAAGTAATTTATTGATGGATTTCAAAAAAATTTTCAGTGATTCATTAGTTTTGGTCTATATTTTAATAGTATTGCGTTAAATATAATATTTTTAATAGCATGAAACTTCTCCATTGCTCCTGAAGTTGCTTGTCTAAAACAGATTTATTTTCTTATCGTGTCAACCACACCAACATTGAATTTTTATGTTCATTAGAATTTTCGTGATTTTCTAAACAAATTATTACGTGTTTCCAATCAGAAAATCCGGTTGTGTATTGAGAAGTGGTTTTAGAGAAAAGATTGCATGTCAAACAAAATACAGCACCAACCCTTGGCGAATAATATAAAAAAGATCTTTCTAGTAATTGGCCATTTTTAATTTTCCTAGTAAAATACCTATCTGAAAGTATCTGTTTTGTTCTTTGTATTTCTTTAACGAAGCTGAATATATATTTCTCGTATCTTTATTTTGAAAGTCAGTCATTTCTTATGAAAGGATGTCATCAATAAAATCACTATTCAGCAAAACTGGCCACAAGCTCACGTCACTATATTTCTCAAACTCAAATTTATTTTATTCAAAATTTCTTTCCGTCTCAGTATTCTCGTCTTTTGCTGAACATCAATATCATTCTCAGAAACAGTTGAGCTAGAGAGCTCCTGGTAGTCCGTTCATCCTTGTCAAGTTTCATCACTGGTATTTTTTTTCTGGTTTTCAAAATCTTTCACATTTTCACTACTTGTATCTGTTCCCTGGTTTTGTGATTTTCTGCTCGCTTCGGTTGGATTTTCCGCTAATTAAAAAAAAAAGGTCCAATTTTTGAACATTCCTTTTTTTTCTGGAACCAATGACAGAACCTGAGGTTTATAATGTTTTAAAATCAGTGACTATCAAGAAGTCTTGTGGAGTTGATGAGGTACCATGTTCTCTTATAAAGGACTGTATAGAAGAGATCCTCACTCCACTTACCTACTTGATAAACCTGTCATTTGAACATGGATATTTTCCAGCTTAACTTAAAAAAGCCATGGTAGTTCCAATACACAAAAAAGGGAACTCAAGTCTTATTGAAAACTATAGGCCAATTACTTTATTGTCAGTTTTTTCAAAGATAATTGATAGGTCATTCCAAAAAAGACTGATTAGTTTTCTAGAACGTAATAAAATTTTAACTGATAGACAATTTGGATTTAGAATGAATCGGTCAACTGAAGATGCTATAATTTATTTTTACCTACATATTCTCGATAGCTTTAATAAAAAATTGAAACCACTAGGCATATTTTTTGACTTTTCAAAAGCTTTCGATACGATAAATCATAATCTTCTTTTAGAAAAACTTGCTCACTATGGAATTCGTGGTTTGGCCTATAAATGGATAAAGAGTTATTTAGCTGGAAGGTCCCAGGTAGTGAAAATAACTGGCAGCGCTGGTATTACTTTTTCAGACTGGACGTCTATAAGGGTAGGAGTACCACAGGGTAGTGTTCTTGCTCCTATTCTTTTTTTAGTGTTTATAAATGATCTACCACTGATTACAAACAGAAACTATATAACACTTTTTGCTGATGATACCTCTGCTATTATAGGTGAGCATGATTATGTATCAATGTGTTCTCAGGCAAATCAATGTGTGAGGGATATAGGTGAATGGTGTAATGGGAATGGTCTTTCTGTCAATAGTACAAAAACCAACTTTCTAGTTTTTACACCGGTTAGAATTGTGCAAGATTTTAGCCTACTGCTTAAGGATAAACAAACAAGCCTTATACAAAAAGATTCTACCAACTTCTTGGGAATTACAATTGATCAGCACTTATCTTGGAACAACCACATTCAAAGTGTATGCTCTAAAACTAAGTAGTAGAAATTTTGCCGTATTACAACTAAGGCAATATGTTGACAAGGAAACATTAAAGATGTTTTATTATTGCTCAATCCAGTCAATATTAACATACGGATTATTGGCTTGGGGAAACTCCAGTAATATAATTGCAGTTTTTATGTGCCAAAAGAGAATTCTCAGAACAATGTTTTCGTTGTCTTTTAGAGAATCTTGCCATAATATTTTTAGCTCTGGAAGAATTCTAACGGTTGTGAATCTCTATATATTACACTGTGCCTGCTATGTTTGGATCAACTTGCAAATTAGGGTGATGTAAATAAATACTCAACAAGAGCAACAGACAACCTTTACATACCAGCAGCTAGGTTAACTCAAGTCCAAGAAGGGCCAGGTATATTATCTTGAAAAATTTTCAACCATTTGCCCTCCAACTTAAAGGATGATATCCAAAATATCAAACTTTATAAGATAAAACTAAAGAATGTGCTTGCTGTGAATCCATTTTATTCTCTTGCTGAGTTTTTTGGTTGTACTTTTTAAGAATTTTTATGATTATGTAAGATTAGTATTATAGTATGTAGTTTCTGTTTTTATGTTTATATGTTAGTATACTTGTGTTTTTTTTACTTTTAATTTTAAATTACTTTTACAATTATTGACAATTCCAATACATGAATTTTTATGTCCATTATGGAAATAAACAATTTGAATTTGAATTTTTTTCTTTTTCTCTGTAATTTTCGTTTTTCAGCTCCACTTTTATGGAAGCCGAACATTTTAACTGTCCCTTCGAAGTACCAACACCTGAACGTAGACTTGAATTGAATTAATTGAATGGATTTGATTAATCGTAGGATTCGCAGGGCTGCAAACCATACGATCTGTTTAATTCAATAAAATTATGGATTATTTCGCATTATCGTCAACTTTTGACTTTGACTTGACTTAGCTGGGGGCCCCTTGAATCCACGGGGCCCTAGGCTGAAGCCCAAAAAGCCATATGGTAGATCCGGCCCTATATATATATATATATATATATATATATATATATATATATATAAATATATATATATATATATATATATATATATATATATATATATATATATATATATATATATATATATATATATATATATATATATATATATATATATATATATATATATATATATATATATATATATATTATTTTATTTTATTATTTTATTAGTAACATCAGTAATTACAAACTGGACCTTAAGTACTAATTACAACAGCTGATATCCAAAACTCACTGATATATACTAATCACTTCAGTGCACAATGATATTTTAAATACTGTGTGTGCACTCATGTGCATTAACAAGCACTTCTAAAGAGGTGTTTAACAATTAATAACCACTTACAATCAAATTATCCAAAAATACCAACAAAAAACACACAAAACTCTAATATTCAGAAACCAATCGAAATAATACCAACAACAACAAATTTTAATCATGATTACATCCAAGTATCACAAGTATAAGAAATATTCAGACAAAACCTATATTGTTAATTACCCAGTCCACTATTTCCCTCTTTACCCTATTGTATTTCTTATTTCTTAACTCAAAAGGTAAACTATTATATATTTTGGGACCTATGCTATATATATATGACTCTGACCTAAATAGTGTTTGGGATTGGACAATACAACATTATTATTTGCTGCAATTCTTGTATTAATACCATGACTCAAATCCTCTCTGTAGTACTTTGTTTGTTAACATAAATCTAATAACTGATTTTATAAATAATTGATGAGGACTTAAAAGTTTACTATCTTTATACACTAATTCATTAGGATATCTTTTTTTCTTAAACAGCATCATTTTAATAACCCATTTTTGAGCAATTGTAAGTTTAGACATGTTAGTTGATCCTGTGCTTCCCCAAACTGATATTCCATAATTAATTATTGACTCTACGAGTGCATAATAAATTGTTTTTAAAGAAGAAAACGGTAAAACCTGTCTTAGTTGATAAAATTTAAAAATCAGTTTTCTTACTTTTCCTGTCACATACTGAACATGCTCTTTCCAAGTAAAAAAGTTCATCAATTATTACCCCTAAGTACCTTATAGAAGATTTTTTTCCAATCCAGCTATCACAATTACATAAATCTCCTCGATCACATTGGAAGTTGTGCATTTTTATTCTATTAAAGCCTGGTAATGTCCGAGAGGATAGTGAAAATGCTATAAATTTAGTTTTTTCGATATATATATGTGCGTGCGTGTGTGTTTGTTAATTTTGATGTATTTGTACT
Organism: Cynegetis impunctata; assembly: GCA_030704885.1. Taxonomy (NCBI): domain Eukaryota; kingdom Metazoa; phylum Arthropoda; class Insecta; order Coleoptera; family Coccinellidae; genus Cynegetis; species Cynegetis impunctata. Next base: position 165,049 of record JARQZK010003695.1, on the reverse strand, counting down.
TTGGGTTTAATTCAGTTTTCATTTGAATCCATTTTCCTCATTCATTATTGTGTAAATACAGTGTCAATCCAAATCGAATATCTCTTGGAATATAACTAAAATGAACTTACCAACAATAGTTCTGGAATGGTCTCTCAACATTTTAGATAATTCCATTTCAATGGCGCCACCTCCTGCCACCACGGCATCATTCTTAATTGTTCTTCTAACTATCATGATGGCGTCATGGAGTGATCTTTCAGTTTCCTCCATGAACTGTTCACTGCCTCCTCGTAGAATAATAGTGCAGGTTTTCGCGTTTGGACAGCCTTGGAAGAAGTTGAAGCGTTCGCCACCGACACGACTTTCTTCAAAGAAATCACACTTGCCCAAAACAGAATCCTTCAGATCGTGAACAGTCGACATGACGGCGCCACCACACGCCCTTAACGTCCTTTTCAGATCTTCTTCTGGGACGCGACCAGCGCAGAACATATCCCTGAAAAATTATTGAATGTCTCTTATTACATATATTATATTACTATACATCGAACAATACATGAATATATAGAACAAGTGACATGAAAAACGCGTGAGCAGCAAACCTGCGTTACTAAGGTCGTATTTTACACTATTTTTTTTTCTTTTTCACATACAAATTCTCAACCCCACAATTCAATTCAGAGAGTTTGAATGAATACCTGACAAAACAGATGAAATTTTTACATAAAAGTTGAGAAAAAACCATTGACACCATTGACAGGTTGGCAAAAAATTATTTCCTGAAAAATATTAGATTACTGAAAATATGAAAACAAAAGACTTGATATTAAGACATTGTAACGTTATGAAATACCGTCCACTGGCTAAATCAAATTTTAGCCGAGATCAGCCAGTAAAGAAGATTCGATGATTTCTAGCGTCACTTCAAATCGTAGGGGGGATAAAAATTCGTCGAAGACGGTCGATGCAAAACGTGCCTTCTATTCGATTTTTGAATTAAGTTGATACGACGAAATAATATTATAAAGGCAATAGAGTTTTTTTTTCACTTTATAGTTTTCCCTAAGTTTAATAAATTTTTCTTAAATATCGTTTGCGCTAGGAAGCGCAAGAGCCTAGGATTCCTAAGACCCCAGGAGCTTGTAAAAGCATTTAAAGACCCTAGGAGTTTGGGAAGATCCATTTAAGGACTCTAGGAGTTTGGCAAAACAATTAAGGAACCCAGGAGCGATTTAGAGACCCCTAAGATTTCCGAAAGCCACAGAAGCGGAAGAAGACAGAGGAAGACAACAAAACAAAAAACAGATCAGTATACTGATGAAACAAGCTCAAAATTATTTTTTTTTAAAGTTTCATTTATCCTTATTTTATAAGTATTTGTAATCTTTGAACCAAAGTATTTAATAATTTTTAATAGAGATTTTAGTAAAAAATTTTATATTGTTTCATTGTCTGTATAGAGATAAATCAGGTAAATTGTAACTAGAATTTCCAAATTTTCGAATTAGCCGGAGCCTTATTTCAAGTAGAATATCTTAAAATCTATTGTCATAACTCAATAGGGGAAATTCACGTTACAACATTTTCACAAAATTCGAAAACTCAATCAACCAATATAGGTTCCATATTTATTCAATAGAATTGAATGTTGAGGGCTCTTTCTTGATGTGAGTAATCCAGTTCAATGAGAAAACAAATAAAAACGTTTTCAAGAAATTTACTCAACTTTTTTACATTGTGACACTTTAGAGAGGCAAAATACACTAAATTTTGTGAAAATGTCTTTAAAAACAAGTTTTTTTCTCATTGAAAAAAAGTTTTCAGAAATTATTTTTTAAAATGTTGAATGTTCTCAATTAGAAGCTTAGTATTTGATAACATGACAAATGTCTTCAAAAAAGTATAAGAAAAAGAAAAGAATCAGTAGAGAAAAGTATATCATATGCATCATGATATGTTATCTCGTGCACACGTGTTTGCATATCGCTGCTGTAAAATCTCTATTTTAATCGATAAAAATACTTCGAAAAATCTTGTGAATCTTACAGTTAACCATTAACGTAAAACTGTGTAAAAATTGATATAAACTTCGATCACAACCCTTGATTTTGAGCCATATTAAATTATATAACATCATTTCTTGTGAATAGTTAGTGATTCGATTAAATCATAAAAAAGCGGTCCTAAAGATAAATATACGGAACAGCTTCCACCTGGTTCTCACAGTTGCACAGGATCGGAGTCAGGTTATTACCACTCTCAATATGAAGTGTGGTAAATGCGACAAAACCCTGGCAAAAACTGGGTATAAAGTCCAATGTAAAGGAGATTGCCACCAATGGTTCCATAGGAAATGTAGTGAACTAAACGATGAGGAGTTTAAGTTAATAAAAATGGTAGGTCTTCATGGACTTGTGAAATTTGTGAGGAAACAGAGGATGAAGATCCTGATGAGGATGAAAAAGAGGACGAAGAAGATGAAGAAGAATTGGAAAAAAGTCCTTCAAAAAAAGAGCCCAGAAAATCCATAAGTCCAAAAAACACCACCAATTCGGACTTGATGAAGGAGATAAAAAAGATTAGCCAACAAAACAAGATATTCTTACAAAAATTCGAGAATATTGAGAAAGAAAACAAAGAGATGAAAAAAACCATAAAAAACCTGCAAGATGAACAAGCAAAGATGAAAAATGATATAGAAAAAATATCCCATGAAAAAAATAAAACTGATCAAGAAAACCTAAACTCTAACATAGTTATAAGTGGCCTACCAAAACTTGAGAATGAGGAAAATCTGAATAAACGTGATGTAATAAAAATAGCAAAAAAATTAAATATAGACCTAAAGGAAAACGAAATATCATGTGAAAAGGTTGGACGTGAAAGAAAACAACTAAGAGTCATATTCAAAAACAAGGATCAAAAAAACTCTATGATGAATGCTAAAAAAACGTAAACCTGAAAACACTAGATTTAGGATATGAACAGAATGATACCATTTATCTTAATCATGATTTAACACCATACAATCAAAAGCTTTTCAAGGAGGCACAATATCTAAAAAGAAGTAAGGGATATTTGTATGTCTGGATATCTGAAGGTAAAATACTTTTTAAAAAAAACGCAAATAGTAAAGTAAAAGAGATAGACTCGACTAGCAGTATAGAAAGATTAGAAAATTCAAAAAACTAGAAACTTCACTAAAAAACACAAACCACTTAACATTGTCTTATTGCAACATTCGCTCGATCAAAACTGAATATAAAATCGATAACCTAAATTACTATATGAAACATCTAAATCGCCCCCATCTAGTGTTCCTAACGAAGACTTGGCTAAACGATACTGAAAAACAATATTATGGTCTTGAAGGATATCATGGGATCCATAACTGTAGGAATTCTAGGGGTGGTGGGGTGGCTATATTTATAAGGGATAACATTAACTATGAAATAATTAATATAAACAAAGAAATAAACCAGTGTAATATTGTTGGCATATGGGTTAAGGAATTTCGGTACAAATTTTGGGCAATATACAGGGCACCAAAAAATTATACAGAGGTCTTCTTGGAAACTTTCAATGAAATTTTAGAGCAACATCCAAATAGTATTATTTTGGGAGATTTTAATTTGGATATATCTATTGAAACTAACAAAAGCCGCAATTACCAAGAAGTTATAAAACAAAACTACATGAAAATAAAAAATAGTAAATTAACTCGAAGGCATCGAAATGGGGGTACAAATATCGACCATGTTATAGGACCTACTAATCTGAAATGTAAAATTCTCACAAAAGATACTAGTATATCTGATCACAAATTGTTAATAACTGAAGTCAAACTGAAAAAAAAAATCTAAAAAAATTATCACTAAAAAAATACCAGTAATCAATTATACAATCTTCAATATTGAATTAAAAGAGTCAATTTCAGAAACACAAATCCGAAACATTGATAATTTAATAAACTTAATAACTGAAGCAAAAAAATATTCAATAACCTATAAAAAAATACATCAAGATAAATTTAATTTGTGGTATGATAACCAAGTATATAAACTCATGAAGAAAAGAGACAGAATATATAAGAAAATGAAGATTTATCAAAATAATGAAAACTTAAAAATAAAATTCATCTCCCTTAAAAATAACGTTAACAAGTGCATTAGAAAACACAAAAAATTACACTATAGCAAAAAATTTAAAAAAACAGGTAATGATGTCAGAAAAGCGTGGAAAATAGTTAATGATCTATTGCTAAAAAAAACTGAGAATGTCAATACCATCAAACAATTAACCGTAAACAACAAAAACTACACTAAGCAATCATCAATATGCAATGCACTAAATAATTACTTCACGAACATAGCTAAAAAATTGCAAAAAAAAATTTTTAAAAATGATAAAACTTCACTGCCCAAAGAAATAATTTCTGATTGATGTCTATTTTTCAAAAAAAACACGGAAGAAGAACTAGAAAAAATTGTAAAGTCTTTAAAGAAAAACACAGCACCTGGACCTGATGGATTAACAACAGATGATATTCTAAAGATCTATCCAACAATAAAAAGTACTCTGCTATACCTCATAAATAAATGCATCGTATCGGGTGTATTTCCTGATCTGTGTAAAATATCAAAAATCATTCCTATCCATAAAAAAGGAGCAAAATCAGACCCCACAAATTATAGGCCAATAGCTATTACTTCCATATTTTCAAAAATATTAGAAAAGATCATAAAAATTCGGTTAATTGGATTCCTTGATATATCTAAAGAGCAGTATGGCTTCCAAAAGAATAGCTCCACATTAGGCGCAACTGTAGACCTAATTGAGTTTATTACCAATAAGCTAAATAAAAAAGAATCTGTACTTGCAATCTTCATTGACCTACATAAAGCATTCGACACTATTCATATTAAAATATTGATAAGTAAACTCAAAAAAATGGGAATTCAAGGTAAAGCTCTGAAACTAATTAGCACTTTTTTAACTGGTAGACGGCAATATGTCCAATTGAAAGAAGTAAAAAGTAGACATAGAACAACAAAAACTGGAGTTCCACAGGGGACGGTGCTAGGTCCGCTATTATATTTAATATACATTGAAAGCATCGCCAAATTAAAACTAAGTGGATTATACTGGATGTTCGCGGACGACACCGTACTAGTTTACAGCGCTACAGATGAAAATTTATTACAAAAAAAAATTAAAAAGGATATGGAAAAGTTTCTATCCTGGCTCTCCGACAACAAACTAATAATTAATGAAAACAAAACAGTTTATATGATCTTCACTCGTAAGCGAAAAAACCTGAAATCAATAAAAATTCAAATAAACAACAAAAAAATTTCAAAAGTTCCGTCATACACTTACTTAGGGCTAAAAATTGATGAAAGGCTAAACTGGAATGATCATGTTGATCTCATTATAAAGAAATTGACTGGGTTGGTGGGTGCATTGAGAAAAGTATCAAGCTATATAGTTGATGGAATCCGTCGTTACTACGTGATAATTTAACATGATTAACAAAACTAAATTTGAATTTACTACGTTTATTATCACAAAATATTTCGAAAAATATAACACTGCGATTGCAATTTCGGTCAATAGATTGAGTTAAGAACTCTTAACTCAATCTGCCCGATGATGGTCTAGTGACCGAAATTGCAATCGCAGTGTTATATTTTTCGAAATATTTTGTCATAATAAACGTAGTGAATTCAAATTTAGTTTTGTTAATCATCAAGCTATATGACAGAATCATGTAAAAAGTCAGTTTATTCATCTCTGATATTATCTGTTCTAACATATCTAATGCCAGTCTGGGCAAATGGATCTCAAAATAACTTAAACCGTATCCAGCGACTCCAGAACAAAGCCCTAAAAGCAATATATAACCTCCCTTATTACACAAGCACAATACAACTATATAAAAAACTTTCTTTTGGGACGATTAGACAGATTAAACAACTCGAACTTTGCAAACTATTACATAAAATCAAACACAATATGTTGAAAACGAAAATATCACTCCAGACTAAATATAATCTCCATGGAAGAAGCTTATGGAATGCAACCGGTTATGTAAGCGTTAGAGCCACTTGTGAAAAGTCAAAACATGCTCCAGTCTATGCCAGTATAGTAGAATACAACAAATTACCAGATTATATTTCTTCAGAAAAAAACTATAAGAAATTTGTTAGAATGTTAAAACTTTATTTGAGTTTGTAATTAAATATTTTATATTGTTACAATATATTTAATAATATCATATCATGTCAAATAATATTAATACTCAAAAACAGCTATTTTAAGTCAGATTATCTTTATCTGTTTGTAGCTTATTCTGAATAAATGAATAAATAAATAAATAAATAATAAATAAATAAAATAACTTTGGACACTAATACTGAAATTTATACATAACTAGCAGATACTCAAATGAATTGAGAGATTCAGAATAGGCATTCTCGGAAAAGGCTAATCAGTGTTGTACAAATTCAAAGTGCCCAAAATGTCTATAATCAATTGCTCATTATGTTTGAGTACCAGCTAACACTTAATATATAAAATGAATTTGCATCAAGCAATGGCGTCCAACATACAATTACTCATATATTTAATTAAATAAATCTTAAATGAACATTCAGCAATCACAATGATTTTGTGACAAGATCTGTGAAAAAATCATAGAAAAGGACATCAACATTCATCAAAGTGGCTAGAAATTTAAAAAAGTTGATGAAAATAAAATTAGTCTGACATCTGTAATACAATCAGGGAGTACAAGAACTCATTGAAAATGTTTTAGCAATTGAAGATCCAAGTTTGAAGGAATAACAAGAACATTATAGAAGAATGAAAATTTTCAATATTTTTATTAGATAGTAGTTATGAAACTTTAATAAACATAATCCAGAAATCAACTTCTATATCTTATAAATTTTCTACTAATTTTCACACAAATATAGAATGTTATCGATACTGACAAAATACTATTGAGGAAATAAATTCCAATAATATAACTGAGATTGAATTCTCGCACATCACTTGGTGAAACATCATAAAGAATAAAGTATAAACTTTAAAATAAAAACACTTGGCTTATGTTTCACAATATAAAAAATATTTAGATACTGTATTTAGCAGTAACGAAAAGTCGACATGTTTCGAGTTATGAACTCATTATCAAGACAGTCTTGATAATGAGTTCATAACTCGAAACATGTCGACTTTTTTTTACTGCTAAATACAGTATCTAAATATTTTTTATATTGTGCAATATAAGCCAAGTGTTTTTATTTTAAAGTTTATACTTTATTCCAATAATATAAGTCGAAATTAAGAGAAATATCTTACCTATCTGCAAAAAACTGAGTGGCAACATCACCAATTGGTAACTTTGACAAAACAACATTGGCTCCAGAATCATGTATTTTCTGCAGTTTCTGATACAAGATATTCCATTCAGCATCTACTACTTTTTGATATTCTTTAACATTATCAACTCGTACTTCAGCATTGTCTCTCTCAGCTTTTAATTCCAATTCAATATTAAGAAGAGCAATTTTACAATTCTTGTAAACTTTAGGCTGCATTTCGAATCCAGCATAAGAAAATGTTTTCTTGAAGGCAACCCCAGCTACAAGTAGAGAGTCCTCTAAACCACCTCCTTGAACCTTGACAAAAAAAAAATTCAAATACGAAATTTCAATCAAAAAATGCCTTTATTTCTCCTTTTCTCCAATTATATATCTACATATCTAAAAAAAAATTATTCCAGTACTGGATTAAACAGCACTGTGAAATATTGCTATATATACTCATATCAAGTTCATTTACGTAGGTAAGATTTGTAAAAAAATTAAATATATTAGAAAAGAATGCTGAAAGAACTGAAATATGGTTTGTAAGAAAATAAATGGCGAGTAGTTGTGTATCTATTTGAAAGAAGATAACCAACATTATTTAATAAGTCATCAAATCAAAAATTTGAAACAATTAAATCAGATAGTTAAGAGAAAATATAGATCATTGATACTTTTTTTTAAGCATTTGTGAATCTCTTATAACTAATAACTGTCAATAATCAACATATTTTATTTATTTGATATATTTATTGTGAAAAGGTTATATAACTTTTTATATTGAATGGAAAATTATTAAAAGTGAATCACTAAGGCCGGCCGCACATTTCCTACAATCGGTTCCGATTGTCTGAAACGATTGTCGGATCAGGATTTGACGCTCAAATACCTATACTTTTATACGATCATATCGCACACCTACGATCCGATATCGGATCGGACGTCCGACTCGGATGCACGAGCAGTGCGTCCTACCAATCGGACCGATAAAAAGTCTGATCCGACTACCGGAAGGCAAGCCGTGCGTTGTTTTTGCATAGTCTACCGCAAACATACGATTATTTCTGTCAGTTTTTGACAGGGAGTATAGAAAAAGGAATTGTCAAACCATGTGCGATACTGAAAGTTTGATTACCACGGTCGAAAAATATCCCTGCTTGTGACATTCAAATAAAATCGGACGTATTTTATCGGCAGTGTGCTCTAGTGGTCCAATTTGAAATAGTTTCAGACAATCGGATCCGATTGTAGTAAATGTGCGGCCGCCCTTAAGTGTCACTAATTAAGTTCTGTGCATCTACCAATGAAGTCAAATTAACACAGTATCTTTCAAAGCTAAATCAATAAATGTCACAATTTCTTCAAAACCAATAATCATAAAGGAAAACAAATCATCCCGAATCTAACAATGATCATTCAATATTTGTCTTGAAAACTTGTAATTCTACAATGAATAAATCACAAGAAAGTTCATTTATTATTTCCTATAATATATGTATATAATTTTAACAAGCTCATATTGCATTAAGGAATAGCTAATTCATGTTTGAATCTGACATGGATGTTGTAAATATCTGTATGAAACATGATGTCATAATACAAATAGGTGGCTTTTTATCTAATATAACCTTTATGAAAGGGAAGATCATATTTATGCTTCATGTAATTGGACTTATTCCATAATTTAATGACATTTGTACGGAATAAAATCCTTTTTTATTATGATGTTCAAAAACGTTAGTTCATTTAGTGCGCCACATGCTGTGAATTAATTATATAGTTATTTTGCACCTTCTTGCATTTTGCCCTACTATGCACAGACCATACACATAATAGCAGTCAAAACAGTTGATAATTAGCGCATCACAAAGAACCTTATGCTGTTTCACGTTCAGAAAATTTCGAAAACCATAAATTAATTCAAAATTAGTGGCACATGAGAACATTAATATGCGATTAAAATTTACTACCCAATTCAATAAAAAAATTTCCTGATTTTTTTTATTTCTACCAAATGGCATAGTCTTTATCGTAAACAAATTCATATCGAAACATATTTGCAGATATGTTAGAAATATTCTACAAATTCTCAATGCTTCTACTACAGCACAGAAATCAAGCCTCATTTTAATACATTAATTCCATTAATGATGTTCCACCATGTGATTAGAGAAGAGCTGATACATAAATTTTGAGTTAACTAATTAACTTTTACTTGTGATAGTGAATGGGTTACTCTGCATTCAAAGAGCAATACCAACAAAACAGTGGAATTAGTCTACGATCTATGGTATATATTGTTCAGCATTTGCAAGTACGTTTGTGATGAAATAAAGAAATGCTAGTTAAATTCGTATATATTACTCAAAACCATGTAGGATTTTTGAAACATTATGAGGTCTTATTTTCAATTCTTACTAGCACCACATATACGTAGGTTTGCCAACCCTCCCAGATTACCAAGGAGACTCCGGTAATAATGCTTAAACTCCCGACCTCCCAGGCTGCAATTTCTTCGGTTTTTCTAAAATTTTAAGCAACCGTCTCTCGGTCTTCGATCTTTAATGATTATGATTTTGTGGTGAAAAAACGTCAAATATTATATACTGCTTGAAAACAAAGTAAACATAAATTTAAAACTGATTTGACATTTTCTCATACCCCCACCCCATTCGATTTCTTAAAATTCTCCCAGGTTGGTCCTTTCGAGAGTTGGCAACCCTACATATACCTCCTCAAAAATATAGATATATATTCAATATAACATTTACCTGTTTAATTCCAATCATATTGAGTGGAAGAAGTTCATCCAACATAAGTACTGCATCTACTACCATTTTTGAGAAGAAAGGTTTTTGACGATTAATCAACTTGGAGCTAATTGCAGTTGCTGCACATTTCTCTAAAAGGGAGCGGAATTCAGCAGCATTTTCTTTATCAATTTTTATTGCAAGCTCTTGGATTTTATCTAAACACAATTGTAAAGATCTCCGAGCTGCCTTTATGATTACTCTAGGATGTACACCTTCATCCACAAATGGTTTAATTTGTTTCAAAAATTCACCAGCAAGTAATACAACACTGGTTGTTCCATCCCCTACTTCAGCATCTTGTGATTTAGCAATATCTACCAGAGTTTTGGCAGCAGGATGGACAATATCGAGCAATTTCAATATTGTGGCTCCATCATTAGAAATAGTAGCTTTAGAATTGCGATCTACTATCAACTTATCCATACCTCTTGGACCAAGGGTAGTTCTAACCGCATCCACAACTGACTGGCATGCATTTATATTAGAAATAAGCTGAGGTTTTCCTTGAGAAGAGTCAGTTCCTTCTTTCAAAAGTACTATTTGTGGTTGCTGAGAAAAAAAAACACATTATTTGAAACCGGGTGTTGCTCTCTTCATCGACCATGTGAGTTTAATATTTCCGATTACTAAAAAATAAGATACATTACTTACCATCATTTTGATGATGGATGTGATGAAAACAAATTTTTGAGATAGTTCTGTTGATAAGTAATGTAAAATTAATAACACTACAAAATGATATTCTTTCTCAAAATTCACAAGTTAATAAGCTTAAACTTTTCTGAATAATGTGATTAAAGTATCTATATTTAATACTGTGGTTTAACACAAAATAATGTTCTATGAATTTTCCAGCCTCATAGTCTATGCGACGTATGCAGCTTTAATACACAACACAAAAAATTATATACAAATATAATATATATATATATATATATATATATATATATATATATATATATATATATATATAGTGGCGCACCCCCCCCTCGAGATTTAATGTAGTAACAAAAGAATTGAGAATACTAAGATAACAATTGTAAAATGAGCTCATCTACTACTATAAAATGAGCCCACTGTTCACTATCGGTCAACCATAAGATCTATTATGATTTACCGGATACGGGATGTGCGTTTTCTATTTAAATTTAAGGAGGTAAATAAAATTTATATATATAACAACAAAGAAATTAGTCGCGGGGAAATATTAAACAAGTAGAGCAGAATTATCGGTATAGCTCGCTTATATGGAAGCAGATGAGGACCAAAGAGTCCGAAACACGTGTCAACGGCTGCTTCCATATAAGCGGGCTGTACCGATAATTCTGCTCTACTTATATATATATATATATATATATATATATATATATATATATATATATATATATATATATATATATATATATATATATATATTATTGTTTTTATCCTTGTTACCTACTTATTTATATTATCTGTGTTTTTTGGATTGGCAGTGTTGGTGTTAATAAGTTTATATTTATTTATTAACACCTACACTGCCAATCCAAAAAATCCAGATTATATATATATATATATATATATATATATATATATATATATATATATATATATATATATATATATATATATATATATATACCTATATTATATATTAGATTATACCTATATTTATGTAAATAAATATATCTAAGCAATAATAGCAAGTGTAAATGGATATGCCCATATATATTCATAAAAGTTTTTTTTTTAATTCCCACAGGTACTAAACCCATTCTGCAAGCGTAGCACACAAAAATTAAATTTTTAATTGAGCTTTTATCACCATTGACGAAGACAGTTAAGACACTCTGAGAACGTTTGTTTTAGAGCCCCTTGTTGCTTATTTCAATTGTTTGTAGTGTGGAGTGGAGTCACTACTTAAGAAGAAGAGAAATTAACCGTAAACAATCACCTAACCATACTTTTCCTACACCGAATTTCAAAATAAACAAAAATAACAGTGAAAAACTGAACTGAGTATATTTTGTGATACATAATAAAGATTTAGTAACAAATCAAGTTGCGTCAAATTATCGTAATGCCTTTGCCCAAACAAAAGAAAAAATTCAATAAATTGATACAACAGACGGATTCAGATGATAGTGAACACGAATTGTCGTTTTATGTAAATGATAGAGTTAAACTTATGAAAGAAGTGCTGAAAACAATAAGACCTAAAAAAATTAAGGCCATGGCACCTGCTTGCTTGAAAGTAAGAACTGTTATTATAATATGAAACTTATAAATTTACTATAATTCTAGGAGCCACACATACTAATATATATAATATAATAATATAATGTTTATTCAATAAGCCATTAAAAAAAATAAACAATATTGAGAGTAATAAAACCAAAAAATAAAATAAAATAATACAAATAACAATACAAGATGTCAATTTAAAGCCTATTGAAAAGGACCATATTCACTGCCAGGGATCACAGGGATGCAATGGAAGTGATTTTCAATATGGCCTTTCATGTTGGTATAGATTTTCTCTTCTTTTCTTCACTTTTGTTTGCACCTAGGTTTACACCTGTATGTGCAATTGTTTATCTATTTTGGAATAGAAAATTCAGTTATGTGCCATATGTGCAGAACCACATCAGAGGTAGGTTTCTTTTTGTACAGATAAGCAGCTGTATACAATTGGTAGCATCGGTCGATATGATGTGTATGTACTTGCCTGGATGTTTGCCTATGTAATCTCTTGACTGTTTCCTGAAGATGTTTTGTTTTTTGATGTTTCTTATATCTTGTGGTAAAGTGTTGAATATTTTTGGGGCTGTTGTTGTTATGAATCTTTGGTTGGCGTCTTTTTGATAAAAAGGATTCTTTAGTAGGTTGTTGGTCTTTGCGCGTATTTCATGGCAATGTTCAATTCTGTTTACCCACTGTTGATTTTTATGGATGAAAACACAACATGCATGAAAATACAAGGATCTAACACTTAATATCTCTTCGTTATATAGAAGCCTTGTGGGGTCTCCTTTTTTGTAGTATAATTTTAATTATGTAATTTTGAAAGATTGTTCTTTATCTGATTAATAAGTTCAAACATTGCCTCATCTGTACTTGTATCTGGACGAAAATTCTCGAGAAAGTCATATAATCTTACTTTAAGACATCACACAGGGTAGTGCAGAAATGTATTTGCCCAGACTCTCATTTCTATGTCCAGTCTGTTCTTAAATTGGTGTTTGTTAGTGGAATTTACGGTTTCATTCGATAAACTTTTCCAATAGTAAACTACACGGTTTGACAGAAAGTTTTTCCTTAGTAATTTATTGCACTTCTCTTTTCCCAGCTTCTTATTGTGTCCTCTTAGGATGGTACATCGATTTCTAAGAATCTCCTCTTATCCTGCGATCTCGCAGTGTTGTAAGGCTTAGGGCTTTTAAGCGGTTCTCATAAGCCATATCATGCAGCTCCAATGGAAGCCCTGTAAACTTTCTTTGTACCCTCTCCAGCAGTTCGATATCCTTAACATAGTATAGGCTCCAGAGGGGGAAACTGGGGGAAGGCCCCCCCCCTAGCGTATGGAAAGAATGTAGTTAGCTCCTTTACAATTATTTTCTCCATGCATTTGGAAAGTGAACTGGCCAGACTTATTGGTCTGTACTTTTCGGCTAACTGTTTATTTCCTTTTTTGTATATCGGTATAACCACAGCTGTCTTCTAAAAAAATGATTTTTGGTCGCTCATGGAACAGTTCAATGTTAATGTTACAGATTGGATTGTACACAACCCACTTCTGGTTCTTGTCTTGACTGTGTTTTTGCAAAGTCATATTTCAGACCACAAAGATTTGAGGTACGTAACGCAGTATACATTTTCTATTTCCTTACCTTCTTCTGAGAAGTCTTCTAAAAAGTGGATAAATGAAGAAATTATTACCATTTTTTAAATTTAAATTAGATAAGATTGACTGAGGACTCTTTATATAATGGGTGGGGATCCCAATCAGCTGTAAGACTGTTTCTTTTCTCAATATAAGTGGACATTTCATGCTTATTTTCCTAATGTTCTGGTTAGTAGTAATTTTACTTTCAAATCAATCAAGCTTACACTAATGATTATTGCTCGAAAAAAAAGCTTAGTATACTTCATTTCGTATCAACCTTGCTGCAAACCGTCCAAACGTTATTACTTCGAATTTCCTAAATGCTTACCGATCATAGCCTTCTATACAACTTGTGGACTTTCCAACTTAGTTTCGAATCAATCGGACCTCTCTGTTGGACTTGGTGTTCGCCAATGATGAGGGGATCGCAGAGAAGTAATGAAGGTCATTAGGAAGAAAAGGCTACTATGGGACAACTACAAAAGGACCAAAACGCCTATTGACTTCCTAATATATCAGAAATCTAACAATGAACTAAAATATCTTATCACCAACTCAAGCAAAAGGTATGAAAAAAATTTGATAACCCATTTTTGATAACCCATTTTTAAAGACCCTTGAACTCAAATGTGGGAAGAATTATGTTGGAGACCCAATCTCTGGCAAGCTCAAAGGAAACCCCTGCTAACCTATTCGTTAGTTTAAGTTTGAGGAGGTGTTCACGGATGAGGATGTCGTGAATATGCCAGTCTTGCCTTAGGAAAGGAGGTCACACCTAGAAATTAATATAATTGAATTTACGCCTAAAAAGATTTTGCCGGCACTTGAAATCATGAAGATCGACTCTACCCCAGAACCATATAACATATCAGCCTCAATGCTGCAAAAATACTGTTAATCACTGGCAGCTTTATTGGCTATAAGTATAAACATGTTATTAGAAAGTTGCACGTTATGTACCTTATGGAAAACAGCATAAGTAACGACCATTTACAAAAAGAGTAGTAGTGGAAAACATTTTAGTACGAGAGCGCACCATAAATTCAATTCAGCATGGGTTTCTACGTAACAGATCTACCACGTCAAATCTTCTGACCACTTCGAATTAGCGGCCGCTACGGCCTCCTCATTTCCCTGAAATAAGTCCTCCATTCTATAGGGTTGCTTGAGCATGGAACATACCAATAGGTGGTTCAGTTCCTGGACTGCACCACAGTCGCATCTCCTGTCCTTATTATACGGAAGTATGCCCCATCTAGCCATGTCTGTTTTGCATCTCGGCACTCCAACTCATTCTATTCAGTGTTCTCCATACAGGATAAGGGCATTGGCTTCAGGTGGCAAGTTCCCCTTTTACACTTTCTGTGTTGTTCAACTCTTCCCTCCATTTCTCAACGCGGTTATCCTCCGGCGATTCCTCCAGTGCCTTAGTTTGAAAGAGAAAATTTTTTCTAGATCTGAGACATTTATTTATTGGTTGGTGGTCATGAAGGGGATGCCTAGTTTTTGTACAGGGATGGGTTTCAGGGAACCAGTCACTTTCCGAGCGGATCATTAACTGCGGTGTCGAGGAGTTTCGCATGTTTCGAAGCATTCCAGACTGGAGCCAGACAGAAGCTGCAATACTCAGGGCTAGAGCGAAAATTCTCAGGCGTGAAGCCTAAGTATTTTGGTGCTTGAAAATTTTTCAACTATATGCCTCGTCAAACAATGTTTAACTCCCGCCTTGCCTGTTTGTTGTGGAGGTGGAAGGCACAGATCTGGGTCTTGCTAGGGTTTGGTATAAGATGGTTGGAATCGTAGTAAGCAGATAGTTCCTGCAAGGCCTACAGTTTGGTCTCCTCCTCAAAACTTTTGTCCTGAGGAGCCACAGCTGTATCATCCGCGTAGATTAACTGTCTGGTATTACCCGGTAGAGGTTGGTCATTGGAATATATATTATATAGTGTTGGTGCTAGCACACTGCCCTGAGGTATTCCGTTCTTTTGGTTTCTCCACCTACTATTTTTCCACATCAAACTAACATGGAAACGTCTATTCTGGAGTAGGGTACTAACCATGCGTGTTACCTGATACTCTGGGATTAACAGCGTCATATGCTATTGTAAGGTCAATAAATATAGTGCCAGTGATCTGTCTCTCCTCAAGTAGTTGATGCCACTTGCTTTATTGCTCTTAATATCCTGGTTGGCAGTTTTTATTTCTTCTCCAAAACATGGCTCGCTATTGTAGTATTCCTCATCATTCGTGTCTCAAATCAGTGGTTGTCGTGACTGCCTCCCCGTATCTTGCCGCTCAGTAGTAATTGGGCCTCTGATTTTGTAAGTAGCTTCCAAACCCTTCTGCTATTTGTTTACATATCTAGGCTTTCCATCAAATTGCGCCATTTCTACGTTCTACCTTCGGCGATGGACACCATAAGATCCTCACCTGCTTCAATTGGGTCTTCCGAGAAAGGCTTATTCACGCAATTTTTCTGGTACTGATTGAGCATCGGTTTAGTGTCCCTTTATAGGCCGGCTATACATTGAGTTCTGCATCCCCTCGGTATACTTTTTCGTGATATTTTCCCTACCTACCAGCTTAATGAATAACTCATAATTCTCTAGTCGGGGTAATATCTTTGTCATCTTGGCGTCCAAATTTATCCTGAAACTGATCCGGTCTTAAAATTGAAGCGTCTATTAAATGGCACTTGTTCTGGCTCCAAAACGGCGATGGATATAATGGGTCTATTTTGTGTCTTCGGTATTGGTTCTCCCATGTATTTGATGCACATTCCTGCCATTCTCGATAATACAAATATGCTGTCTTGATTCTATTCTCTCTTCCACCTACCGTTATTGAAAGAAGGTCATGTATTAGCTGAAAGTCATGTATTTCAGTCAAAGACTCCAGATCTGTGACGTTGTTATCGGTTTTTCTGTATCTCCATGCAGTTGAAATCGCCTAGGATGAAGTTTGCGAGCTTGTGGTTAAAATTTGCAGTTTTAAGAAAAGCAAAACGAATGTTAGGTGGTTTATAGATGGAGGTCACGAAATATTGTGGCGTTCTGACAGTGAGTATTTCAATGTAACCCTTATCCGTTAAGTATGCTGACGTATTGTTGGTGCCTGGTCGAGCAAAAACTTCGCTACCGTGCTGATCATGAGGTCTCTCATTATCATTGCCCTGTGAGTTTCCTGAACAAGGAGGACATCGTATGCATGGTCCTTACATATTTCTGCCAATAAGACTTGCTTATCTCTAATTTTTCCCTCTATGTTGATCGAGATCGTCACCAATGGACTTGAAAAAGACCTATTTGGTTTTGGTCATTTTGCCTGATCCGGTGTTTGAAGGATTGGTCATTGGACAAATGCCTACAACAGTAATCACAAAGTACCTCACAAAAGATTTCTTTTGAAACTCTAGCAATGTGGAGTTCGTGGTAGACTTCTGAGTTGGATGGAACAATTCCTGAATAATTGAATCTGTAGAGTGAGAGTTGATGGTGAACTTTCAAATGTATACATAGTCGCCAGAGATATTTCCCAACCCACTGGCATGCTATGATGCTGTGAGTGCCAAAAAAAATGGCAACTGAAAGAAATAGAATGCACAACTGTCCATGGTGGTACAAACATTCCCCTATTACAGTACAAACTAGACGACGCCCCACTCAGTGATGAGAGGCAGCAGATTGATTTTGAAGTGATCATTGATGAAATCCTCAAATGGGAAACGAGCATTTCATTCATTGTAAAGCAGGACAACTGCATCCTCTTCTTGATTCGAAAGACTTTTTTGAATAATTCCATCGATATGGTTGCAAAGCTATACAAGACATGTACACGGCCAGGGCTAGTTTATGCTCATACTGGACAGGGTTCAACTGAAGGCCAGTAAGATTCCGTCAGGATCAAAATCAATCTACCATACATCGAAAAGTTAAAACTATTCAGTCTCACTATCTCAAGGAAAGAAGACATCGGAATCACCTGATAAAATCCTTCATGGCCATTATTTTGTTGCCCTAGACTTCTTTGATGTGAATTCACTTCCTGCTCTCAGAGGATACGGCTCAAAACTGAACAAGAAAATACATGCTAAATTAATAAGAAAAAAAACTTATCAAAACGAGTGGTCTACCCTTTGAATGGTCTCTGAGAGCTTCAATAATCGAGTGTACAAAAAGTTGAGAACTCCCAACTAACTTCATACATGTGAAATACGACTAGTAAATTAACTGTTATGATAGATTGAGGCAGTTTCGTCTTCTACGGCTGATAAATAATAATAATAAATAGAAAGTTATAATTAAGCCGTTGATGCTGCCAGAAAGGCCAATTTTAAAAATTACTTTTTGACTTCTCTAAATAAATTAACGGCAACTTGGCGGGTCATAAATATGTTAACAAAAATTAACTTGAATTCTTAGCATGTTCATATGAAAGAGAGAAATCCTAAATACCTAGTTTGCGACTTATGTGATTTATTTCCACTCTTCTGGCTAATCTCCCAAATACATCTACAAAGTTCAATTCTGTAGACTCATGATATGATAAATCATTTAAAATTGTGGTTCATATATATCATATACCGCTCGTTCTCTGAGGGAATTTTTCCTAATAACTTGAAATTTGCTGTTGTTAAACCATTGTTCAAATCGGATGATCCTGATGATCTTAGTTATATAGTCCTATTATTGTTCTGACAGTATTCTTTAAAATATTCGAAAAAAATTTTCAGAATTTTTTGAAAAATTTGAGATAGTCTCTAAATGTCAGCATGGTGCCACAAAAGATAAAAATATCATTATTTACGAATTGATAAAGTATGTTATCAGCACATTCCCATTGACATTTTCTTTGAGATTTCCGAAGCATTCGATTGTGTGGATCATTGCTTAATGCTTTAGCTCTAGAATTATTGTGGAATTAGAGATAGCCAACTGAAATTAATATCAAATTATCTCAGTTATAGAAGACAAATGTAACAGTTAATGGTTCTTCTTACATTTTTGATGAGAGTGAAATTGCAATGGGAATCTCATAGGGTAGTATCCTCGGTCCACTTTTATTTGTAATATACATAAATTCTCTATCTGAAGCTTGTTATTTAGGTACCTGTGGTCCCATCATGTATGCTGGTGAAACCAATTTTCTTGTGAAATTTGTTGATATGGATTCTTTCTGCTCCTGTGGGGATTTTGGAGAATATGAACCATCTGGATCCATAATTTTTGAGTTATAGCTAGAAATACTAACCCTAATGTAATTAGTATTAAAGACAATATCATTGGGATTAGAGACTCTTAAATATCTTGTGTAGACAAACACTAGAAGTGGAATGTCCGCATAGAACTAGTGCGAAAGTGGGTCTCTTTCTTTCGATAACCTACCCTTTCTGAATATACTCAAAATTGTTTATTATTGTAATTATCAGTCTCTATTATCTTATGCTATGATATTGTTTTAGCTCATCGTATATCCTTGAGGTCTTTGTACCGTTTCTGTTTGTTTTTGTATCTCTGATTTGTTCCATTTTTATTTCATCAGACTCTGTTGAACTTGTCTCATGGTTAATTCTTTGGACTCAATAAATATTATTAATATCATTATAAATTAGTATTATTTTTTGCTCAAGGAATAAGTTATAGGACAAATATAATCTAGATAAGAATTTCATTTCTTATTTCCTTTTCCAGAGCATGGATATGGAGGAAATCAATTCGATGCTTTTAGAAGAGTTATTGGGAATTTCCAACAAAAGGTTGAAGTATATTTTCAATGGTCAAAATTTGGATGAAGAAAGCAGCAGTTCAACTAATGAAGATGAATGGTGGGGGGGGGGGGGGGTGGGGGGGGGGGGGGGTGGGGGGGGGGGGGGGTGGGGGGGGGGGGGGGTGGGGGGGGGGGGGGGTGGGGGGGGGGGGGGGTACGATGAAAAACACATACTAACATAGAGAAAAGAAACTTAAAATCACTCGAAATCCTTTGAAATGATTTTTATTATACCAAAAGAACCAAGACAACACAGTTTAACAACAAAATAGATATAAAAGGCCTAAGTTCGATATATGGCCCATTATTGTATACATGAGCTCTATACGCATGAACGATTCATACATCGGTTAAACAGAGATTCGATAGTCAAGTAGTATTGTGACAACTACCGACGAACATTCTGGTGAGATACAATTTCATTTTTATTTTTTATTTTTGTGTATGTGTGTATATGTTTTATATTTACGGCATTTTGAATTGTATTTTAATCCCGAATTTTAGCATTGATGAAGATGGAAACTCCATTGAAACGTTCCTATGAATTTTAATTTTAAAATGTAATGTTGAAATAAAACCTGTTATACCAATAATTGATATCTCTTGGAATATATATATATATATATATATATATATATATATATATATTTATATATATTTATATATATATATATATAATTATATAATATATGGAATAAAGTATAAACTTTAAAATAAAAACACTTGGCTTATGTTTCACAATATAAAAAATATTTAGATACTGTATTTAGCAGTAACGAAAAGTCGACATGTTTCGAGTTATGAACTCATTATCAAGACTGACAATGAGTTCATAACTCGAAACATGTCGACTTTTCGTTACTGCCAAATACAGTATCTAAATATTTTTTATATTGTACCTGCTTCTTTCGGACTAAATGTGTACCAAAAAAGCAGGTAGGTTTTAAATTATTGTTATAAGTTTATCTTTTGTTCAAATAAATGATATGAAAATCACATTTTGTTCTAGCAAAAAGAGAAATATTTCTGCTTCAACAAATAACTAGCTATCGTAACGGCTGAAGTAAGAAAGAGGTGCCAGACGTGCATTAGGAACAAGGGAGAACAGTTCGAACCAATTTTGTAACTAGAGAACAGTTATATATCAAATTATTGTTAGTAGTTTATTTTTTTTTAGATTAAACGATCATAAAAATAAAATTATTTTCCTCACTAAGTCCGAACGATTTCAGTCTTTCTGAAGGAATATCCGCAATTTGAAGCAGAAATGTTTTTTCTTATCAATGTGAAGCATACAGTTGAAAAGTTTATTAAGTAAAGAAGTTTTTAAAGGAGAGTGAATCTCTCAATTGTTGTTACTTTTTTCAACATTGAAGTCTTAAGTTGATTCATAGTCACAAAATCACTAATTTTGTGGAATAAAAACCCTCGTATGCACCTTATGGTACCAACAGTTGTAATGAAAACTATCAACGATTTGAACAAACACACATTACAGAATATTCAGTTAAAAAAATTGGGCTTTTACATGTATTAATAAAAAACATGTGGGTCGAAACTCCTTTATTTTCAAGATACAGGGTGTTAAAAACCTCAATTTTTTTTTGATTTTTTTGTTGAAACTTGTTCAAAAACACACAAGCAATACATGAAATTTTTTATAATCACACCTCATAATAAGGCAAGTAATTGAGCAACTCTTTGTTGGACTTACGTCAGGAGTGAAAAGGGTTCAAGCAGGCACACCTTCGAAACATGAGTCTTTTTCCCAAAGAAAAAAAAGGTGTTTGTAAGCAAATATAAATTTGGATAAACGGAATGCCAAATCGCACTAACAATAAAATAAAATAGAAAAAATATTACTAAATTTTTTATACATTAATTTTTAAATTTTTTTTTTTTTTAAAACCGAAGACGAAAGTGATAGGTTGTATCAGAGTTGTTTGTATTTGTATTCGTTTTGTATCTTTCATACGCCCCCCTCTCGTACTCTCCCTCCCCTTAAAAAGCTTCTATTTCTTGTTTGTTATTTAGTGTGGTCTATGTGAAGTAAATTTTGGAAAATAATTATCAAATTACGAATTTTGCTCTTGTTTAATGAATTAATAAAAAAGGTGTTCAAAATCGGATTATTATCTCTTCAAATTTACTTCGTGACGTCTTTCTAATTTAAATATAAACTATCTTTTTTATATTTGATACTATGTACTAACAGCCTTAGTAATATACAAGTATTCACTTACTTCCTGATTAAAATTTAAAAAGCTTATCTTTGTAACATACGATTATTTCCTCAAGGCTCTCTTTCATTTGCAATGCTAACTATGGGTCGAAGGCGACCTTTATGTAGTGTAGTAAAGAATGTCATCATTTGAACAGCGTTAATATAGTTGGATTGCTTACTGTGGTACAGCGGCGAGCTTAGCTGTACCGCAGTAAAGAATGGATTTACGCCACCGGGAGGACCCTCGGTGGAGTGTGATCTATAAATTGTTAATTATCAACAATATATGGATCAAGTATAAACCTTAAAATAAAAACACTTGGCTTATGTTTCACAATATAAAAAAAATATTTAGATACTGTATTTAGCAGTAACGAAAAGTCGACATGTTTCGAGTTATGAACTCATTATCAAGACTGACTACAGGAGAGTATTACATCCTAATTTATAAAACAGACAAAAGCAAAGGTGATACCTGAAAATCAATTTGTTCGTTTACAAGGGGTAATTGACTATTATGGGCGGAACTTATTTCGAGAATTTCAAGAAGGTCAAGGCGTTTTCCTTTGTTACCTGAATGTAACAATTTGGTTTTGTTGAAATCCAGGAAGTGATTGAATTTTATACAATGCTCAGAGAAGCCAGTGGTATTTTTGTTTTGTAAAATTGACCTTTTATGTTCTTCAACACGAATATTTATATGCCTTCCTGTCTGTCCAATATAGAAAGCAGGACATTCGTCGCAAAATATTTTGTAAATACCACTGTTTTCTCCGATGTTAGATTTTTCTTTATTATTGACCAAGAATGACTTCAAGTTTCTTTTATTTGTACAAATTGTTTTAACATTATTTTTCGATAGTCTGTTACAAATTTTGCTACTCAAATTAGGCACATAATTTATTGGGAAGTATTTTTGTTCTTCATTAATAGTTTGCGTGGGGTATATTGAATGCAACAGATACTTTCTTCGTTTTTTTCCAATGAGCTTGTCGATAAGACTTTTATTGTAACCGTTATTGATGGCTAATAATTTAATTGTATTAACTTCAGTTTGAAAATTTGTTTCCGATAATGGAATCGTGAACAACCTATGTATGAACGAATGAAAAGCACTTAGTTTTATTTTAATGTGTTGGTTACTGTCGCTGTGAATTAAAGTATCTGTGAAGGTTGGTAAATACAGTATCTAAATATTGTTTTTATATTGTGAAACATAAGCCAAGTGTTTTTATTTTAAAGTTTATACTTTATTTTTTATGATGTTTCACCAAGTGATGTCCGAGAATTCAATCTCAGTTAATATATGGATCGACTCATTCCACGGACTGTGACAGAATTATTTCGGAAATTGAATCTTTTCAGCGAAATTATAATTAATACTGATTAAAGGTATCTCAGTTTGTTCAGCACAATCTTGCTTTTGCTATTGCCAAGTACAATTTTTCTACAAATCTACGTTCTCCAGCCAGGAACGTCTGGGGGGTCAGGCCCCCCTGGCCGCCATTCAAATGGCAGCGAATAAGGAAAATTGTTTAAACCTCTAGACTGCTGTTCACAAACATCAACCCAATCTAATTAAAAAATATCAACTGTCTTACTTAAGGTGTATGAGGTATTCTAAACAAAAAAATTATGCAGTCAGGATGATTATTTTAACGTTTTCTACTCAAAAACTATAAAGAACACCGTAACAGTAATCAGTATTGTTAAAATTTTAGTATAAAAACTTTATCCCTATACTACCTTCACAGGGTGTCTGCTCAAGTCGGGATATAAAATTCCCTGAGAATTCCAGGATTATCCAGGTGATTTTCTTCTCCTGGAGCACTCCCGTCATAGATTTTTATTTCATCAATGTCTTAGACACGAGTTAAATACATCTTTTCACCAAGAGAGTTTCTGAAAGAACTTGCTTCATGTGTAAATGCTGTCTGACAATTTGTCTTTACGTAAGAATTCATCAGTATTTATTATTATTTGTCGAAATATACTTGACGTTTTTTTTTCTTCTGCAATTTAATACTAGTTTTACATTTCCATAAATCAAATTTGGAAAAAAACTGATAACACTTGGAAAATTTCCCTGAGTTAACCCAAAATTCCCAGAGAATTCCAGGTTTTTCAATTATGTAGACACCCTGCTTCATTATACAGTGTGGAACAGCCAAATGGAATAAATTCGATAACGAATAAATGAGAGCGTGTTGGGAAAAACGCTTGGATACGTCGATTTGTATTTTTAGATGCGCATTTTTTTCAAAAAAAAAAAATAATTATATAGGGTGTGTCATGTGCCAGTGGCCGATACCAACTTTCTTATTTTAAATACAACCCCCTGTATATTATTAGTTTTTTGGATTCTTCAGAAAATTCTAGACCTTATTCATGTACAATGTCCCATACCTATCTTCAACTGTTTCGGAAATATTAAGTGTTTTCAGGTGTATTACAAACGTTAGAAGACATTTCTATACCAGATTAGCATGTTGCCAAGACGTTCGCGGCGAACATTTTGAACATCTTTTTTTTTATATCATCATCTTTATTAAAATATACAAATATAATAACAATTATAGTAATAATGTCATTCCGAATCAGCAACAATGCTGGTGGTGGAACATTACGTGACAGACCGGCATTAAATACATCTATATCAATTTTAACAATTAAATAATCAGGTACAATACAAATTTGGGTAGCGAGAAGTAAAATAATAACAAACTTAATTCAACAATTACAATATACATTCTTAAATAGCTACGTAATATCACATTAGGAGCACTTCTTGGCAACAAGTTTTTTTTTTATATATATTCATAATAGAGCATTTATTTGACTTATGTGCTGTATCAATTCACTTTTAAATGAAGAATAGTTATCTTTGTCCTTCACAGGATTTGGCAATTGGTTGTAAGTTTCTAGGCATCTGTAAATAGGATCATTGAGAGCTAAATTCGTTCTTACATTTGATAGGTAAAAATTTCTGTGGTTTCTAGTCTTATATGTGTGGGTTTCGCTAACCAAGTTAATTCTAGTATTACATTTTTGTTGATTCTTCTGGATTTTGTAAGTGTATTTGCATTGTTCTATATGCAATATTTGTTCCAGTGGTATTATTCCTGTATCCTTATTTATTATTTCTGTATGTGTTCTGTAGTTATATCCAAATAAAGACTTCACTACTTTATTTTGAAGAGTTTGTATTTTCTTAAATTGTGTTGATCGACATATACCCCATGTTGTTATAAGATAGCGAAAAACTGACAGAAAGTATGCATTGTAAATCATGAGTCTATTTTGTGCATTTAGATAACTGTTACATCTATACAGGGCACCAATCATAGGGACTACCTTTTTTGAAATATGATTTAAGTGTTCATGCCAATTCAATTTATCATTCACTATGACCAGCCCCAGATATTTGGTGTATTCGACTCTTTGAATCGCTTCAGGGCCAATTTTTATGAACAAATCCTGGGTTTCCATATTTTTGTTTTTAAGCAACATGAAAACAGTTTTATTAACATTTATTTTAAGTTTATTACTGAGGAGCCACTCAGCATAAAGTTTCAAATCATCATTCACCAAATGCTCCAATTCATTGAGGTTATTTCCTTCATAGACAAGGACGGTGTCGTCTGCAAATATATAGTAGCGTGCCTTTAATTTGGCTTCTTTAAGATTTAGTGTATGTAAGGAATACAACATAGGTCCCAAGACTGACCCTTGTGGGACTCCACAGGTAACTTTCTTTAGTACACTATTGACTTTGTCTAGTGTTACATATTGTTGTCGGTCTTTTAAATATGTCTCTAGAAGATCCGAGCATTTACCTCTTATTCCCATTAAGTTGAGCTTATTCATTAATATTTCGTGGTGAACCACATCAAATGCCTTCTGCAAATCAACAAATATCGTTATAACATATCTTCTATTGTCTAGATTAGTTATAACGTGATTCAAAAAGTCCATTGTGTCGCTTTGCGTATTTGATTGCTTTTGGAAACTCTTACATTGAAATTAATGTTTTTTTGTTTTTTTTAAATAATTTGTGAAATAAAATAATTTTTTTTTTAATGTTAATTTTTGTAATACATCTGAAAACACTTAATATTTCCGAAACAGTTGAAGATAGGTATGGGATATTGTACATGAATTATGTCTAGAATTTTCTGAAGAATCCAAAAAACTAATAATATACAGGGGATTGTATTTAAAATAAGAAAGTTGGTATCGGCCACTGTCACATGACACACCCTGTATAATTATTTTTTTTTTGAAAAAAATGCGCATCTGAAAATACAAATCGACGTGTCCAAGCGTTTTTCCCAACACGCTCTCATTTATTCGTTATCAAATTTATTCCATTTGGCTGTTCCACACTGTATGTGATTGCTTTATTGTCAACAAGATTGAATAAAGAATTTTAATTTTAATTCATAGAACTCCACCTCTAACAAAGATAGGATCACAAAAGGATTAAATCGCCGTTAGATGTGGCAAATAGGTATCATCTAAAAATAATTTCATTTGGACAGGATCCAATATGAAGGATTATTACAAAAAAACAAAGTATATTTTTGTAGGTGTTGTATTGTGAGGTTGCAGTAAGTTCTGTACTGAGTACAACATCGTTTTTACACATGAGATTACAATTGAATTGAATGAAGGAAACCAAACCGGAACAAGTAAAGACACACACAACTACTAACAGGAGAGTTGTAAAAACACATTTACACTGCTGGAAATGAGACTTAGTGACAGTACCGCAGCCTCAATTTTAATATTTTTATTTTTTCAATTACTTGTTACAATTAAAACTTTCATTCAGACATCAATACAAAAAATGCAATCATTCCCAAAAAAAAAATGAATTGTTTAGAAAATACCCCATATCCTCATCATTCATTCATACATTCGTAAAACAAAATTACATAACAAGGAAAATATCAACAGAGATACTTCAATTAAATTAGTTAAGAATCACACTTTGAAGTTTATAATTCATGGTGCATGAATTGTTTAACACAAAGATAACAACTGATCCTAATACTTCTTAATAGATGTTCAATATTATTTATTGGAAGTGAACTAACTGTATATTTAGATGATATTGTAGAATCATCTTTCAAATAAAAATAGGTTTGGCCATTACAAGGAAAAATAATTTTTTTTTCAACTTTGAATTGTACATTATAAAAATCTTAAATAAACAGAGATAAAAATACATTTTGTCAATTTCCACACAATGCATTTAAATAAATTGTATGGAAATTGACGAAAAATATTTTTATTTCTATTTATTAGAAATGAATATACATAAAATAAATAGTTCATCAATATCGCTAAATAAAAATCTTACCCAATTTAGATAGTCAATGTGTTATTCGATTTCAATTTAAAATAATTTCAGACATTTCCAAAATACTGAAAACTATATATATATATATATATATATATATATATATATATATATATATATATATATATATATATATATATATATATATATATATATATATA
>JARQZK010003695.1:52500-135000 GCA_030704885.1 Cynegetis impunctata | reverse complement strand
AACTGCTAGTCAAGTAGTTCGGTAATTTTGAAAAGATTGAGAAGGGGGCTTGAAGTATGATCGATTTGGCTATTCAATAGGAGACCGGAATGCTTGTATTTATTTATCTGTAATGATTCTAAAAAATTAAGTTTAATTCCCTTACTTTCAGTATTTAATATTTTAAAATCGAAATTGAATGTGTGATTTTCTTGGATTAAATGGTTTGCATAATGTGAATCCGACTTTTGATTAACAAAGCTACGTTTGTGTTCTGAAATTCTAGTTTGAAAACTTCTGAAAGTTCTACCAATGTAAAACTTATCACAATCGCCACAATTAATTTTATAAACTCCCGATTTATTATCTTTATGAACTTTGGATTTAACATTTTTTATATGATTTCCTAAATTATTACCGGTACGATAATAAGCACAACATTAACATTGCTTATCGTACCGGTAATAATTTAGGAAATCATATAAAAAATAAAAAATCCAAAGTTCATAAAGATAATAAATCGGGAGTTTATAAAATTAATTGTGGCGATTGTGATAAGTTTTACATTGGTAGAACTTTCAGAAGTTTTCAAACTAGAATTTCCGAACACAAACGTAGCTTTGTTAATCAGAAGTCAGATTCACATTATGCAAACCATTTAATCCAAGAAAATCACACATTCAATTTCGATTTTAAAATATTAAATACTGAAAGTAAGGGAATTAAAGTTAATTTTTTAGAATCATTACAGATAAATAAATACAAGCATTCCGGTCTCCTATTGAATAGCCAAATCGATCATACTTCAAGCCCCCTTCTCAATCTTTTCAAAATTACCGAACTACCTGACTAGCAGTTCAGAATTGGTGTTTCCTTTTCTAATAATTATTTGTAACCATCTTTGTATTTACCTCTTCTACATAATTTGTCATTTCTTGTTTTCGATATAACAGAGAATCATAGTTAGTTTGCCATTAGCATCTGAAGAAGGTGAAGTTCCACCGAAACGTGCGTCATGCGTTATTTCTTATAATAAATGTGTAAATTGTTATTTTTAACCATTGTTTTAATATAAAAGACCTTTTTCATGGAATTATCAAAATATCATGTAGGGAAAATAGAATTTGGTATTATTCAAGGCGTCTGAGCTGACTATAGTGAGCAACTTTCAGTTACCTCAAGTATTTCAGAATATAAACTTAAAAATAGCTTGTTACATCTTGAAACTTGCTCCACTCCTAAAGAAAATGTTTCAAATTACTGTACAAATGAGCTTCCCTATCTGAAATTTCAGAAATTTAACATTCATCCTGAAGAGGTACCAAAGATGTGTGGTTCCGATAATTAATCAAAACCCTTAAAATTGCACTTAGTTGTGTGCACAGAATTTATCATATCTGCATTAGAAACTTACAATTTTGATTGGTCCGTTAAGATGTTACTAAAGCAGATATCATAAGCACCAACAAGTTTTTATACACTTTTGTTTCACTTCTTGTATATCACTTAAAAAAAACTTTATGCACATTACGTCCTTCAACCTTATCCATTATATTCAGTCAGTTCAGCGAAAGTCGTCAACAAAGTCCATTTGCTATCTTCGTACATTTCTCCGATCACCCATTGATGAATAAACCCTCTTTTGTTTTCTTCTTCAAAATTAAAAGCCACTCTCAATCAAAGTTTTATAACTTATTCGATAGCAGAAAAAATTCTATGTAAAAGTAGGATCACCCTTTTTTCGTGAGGATTCATTATTCGAAGAAAACACATCTAAAAGAACATACGTTTCCACCACTGCCTACAATTTTTCAATACTCAATTAATGAACTTGATTTAATTTTCAAAACGAATATTTTGATTCAATAAAAAATCGAAACAATATTAGAATTATTTTAAAATTATTCGAGAAGAGGTTTATACTAAATGCAATCTCATTAGTAAATTCTCTCGTTGAATGGTTAATTTTTTTCATTTGACGAAGGTAATTACACATCTGATATTTACAGCTTATCAAAACATGTACAATAATTTAACACTGAAATAGATGGACAGATCACTTTCAATTACATACATCACATTAATTAAAATATTTTTCATTTGAGGTGTCGACTTCGATATATTAAAATTCAATGAAAAAAATTGTATAAATAAAATAGTTTTCTGTGTCGTCAACGAATAGGTGAGATCATATTAATCTATTCAAGTTATTTCAATGCAAGCTATTTACAATATATTCTTTAATTCATTTCGACAAAAAAAGAATCTTAAATTTCTATTTGTGTGATATAGAACAAAAACAATTATATTTCTTAAGGCTTGGATTTATAAATCGTAATTTGAAAAAAGAAATTTTTACTATTACAGAATGAAATTGAATACTATATTGAATGGTATTTATACAAGATATGGTGGAAGCATAAAATATATTTATCTTTATAATTGGAGAGGACCAGTGAAAAAAACACAGAAATCTATCTTATGTTAATATCAACGTTTCGACAAGTTATATTGTCATCCTCAGGATACAACATATTCAGATTTCTTTAGTTAGAAATTTAAAACACAGGAAATTTCTACCTAAAGAAATCTGAATATGTTGTTTCCTGAGGATGACAATATAACTTGTCGAAACGTTGATATTAACATAAGATAGATTTCTGTGTTTTTTTCACTGGCCCTCTCCAATTATCTACCAATTATAGAGAATATTTGGGTCACAAACAAACCACTTGAAATATATTTATCTTGTATGGCAATGCGGATGTTCCATATTTCAGACTGAACATTATACGAAAGAATAATATTTCTCAAATACAGAAATCTACACCCAAATCAGTTTTTCACATTCGAGTGGTACGGAAGCATTTTGAGATTATTTATTAAAAGTATTCATTTTCGTGATGTCAGATCCATAAGGAAATGATCTGTGATTCACTCTCACTTTCTTGTTTGTTTAGTGAATTGAAGTTTGAAGATTATCCTACGAAATTTTGCTAAATGTTCACTTTTTTCAATATGGAAGAAAACAAAGGGGCTATTGTCGTTTTATCTCCAATTCGTCATAACTTATATCTTCTATGGTAGATCAATCATTGGGTGAAGTGATTTTAAAAGCTTTTTTCCAGTTTAATCTGTCATCACTGACTGACGGCGGGCGATTTCTTATCAGAATCCTGATTGGGAGTAGTGCCTTGGGGGGGACCGCCTCGATCTCCGACGCCAGCGCCCCAAGAGTTCGAGCCAGGCATGGGTGAATCCGCATGGAAACCATGGTTATCATGGTCCAGCGAATTGGCTGCGTCGTACTGGGTGTTTTCTAACCGCGTTATAAGTCGCTCATCTTCGTCTCCGAATTCCCCACCCATGAGCGACGGTTCACCCACTACCATCACATCCTAAAATAACAAAATAAAAGTACAGAATTTTGAAGCTACTAAAATGAATGTGAAACAAAATAATGAATTAAGATGATGCGATTCGATATATCTTATACATACAAAATTTTAAGTTTTCATTTCAATTTTTAAAATATGCCTCAAATTTTTCGAGGTATATAAGCTTTTAAACCTGAATTGATCTGATGTACACCACTTTAATGTAGTGAATTCCATGGGCTCACTTATTTGCTTTGCTGCAATTTACAATTAGGATGAGCAGAGTTGATTAATGAAAAAACATACTTCAAATTATTATTTCGGGAAGTTCAGTGGTGTTTACTATTGATATACTGACTGAGCATTGCACCCCAAAAAACTGAATTCATAGTTTTGAAAGGACCACGTAACACAAACGACTTGACGCTGAACTTGATGGGAACGGTGAAAGGACCTAGTAAAGAGGTCAAATACTTAGGGGTAGTTTTGAACAGAGGACTCACCTTTGGCCCACACGTTGCTCATGTGATAAAAAAAACAGGGGAAAAATGGAAGCACTGAGGAAAATAATGCCTAATGTAATAGGACCGTCAATGCAGAAAAGAAAAATATTATCAGCAGTGGCTCACAGCGTAGCGCTGTATGCTGCCCCAGCTTGGAGAGAGGCTACAAAGACTGACAAGTATAGAAGGATGCTAATTTCAATGCAGAGGCCTATTTTGCTCAGGGTGATCAGCGGGTATCGCACGGTGTCAGCGGAAGCAGCGCGGATTATATCAGGGATACCTTCAATAGATCTACAAATTTCCGAAAGGAACTTTCTATGCACAATGGGTAATAGCAGACGGGCAGGCGTTCGTAGACTGGCGCGAGAGAAGACAATCAAGAACTGGCAAGCGAAGTGGGGAAAAATGACAGACAAGGCCCAATGGACAAAGCGTCTGATCCCGGATGTGGGAAGCTGGGTGAGGTGTAAGTTTAAAAGAACAAATTACTACTTCACCCAGTTTCTCTCGGGACATGGATCATACGGAACGTTTACGTATAGAATTAAGAAGTCCAGAGAAGCAGAAAGGAGGGAGGCATGGAAGAAGATAGGTGTCGCGATAAACGCAGATAATATAATAGAACATATTCTGAGAAATGAGGAAAAATGGAAGGCTGGGTACGATTATATCACACAGATCATGAAAAAAAAGGAGATAGAAGATAGGAAAAAGCAAGACGACTTGGATGTCACGGAAGAAGGGTAGTAGAAAAGGGCTTTGCGTGCGGAGAAGAGGTCATGGATAGATATGTCTAGTTCCTTCCTGCAAAAGTCGACATGTTTGTGATCACGAGTCGAACAACTGACTTACTGAGGTGATTACCCGGAGTGGTTTTTTAGCAGGTATTCTGAGCAATCAGTGAGTCCTGCACTCAGTGCGTAAAAGCATTTTTCCCTCCGTCGAAAAAAAAACAAAATATATATACTATAATTCTCGTTAGAGTGAAACAGTGAAGCTGGATTGAAAAAATGTAATTTCCGTCCTATAAATGTCGTCTCATCTTCTCAGATTATTCTATTTGTATTTTATTAAATTACAAAAGTGCTCTTTATTTTTAAAAAGTAAAAAAATAACTCATTTTATCATTCTTCAAATATTCATTGTTTAATATTTCGTAAATCTGAACAACTAGAAGAGATTGGAAAAATGGGTTGTTCACCTTCACGTTAATAATAAGGAAAAATTAAATTTGAACTAGTACTCGCAAAAATTTACTACTCATTAAACAAAACATTTTATTTATACATACGTAACTATGTAGTTAAGAATCATTTCTTGAAATGTATACACCAAAAAATAGATTTTAATAATCTAAATTCTGAAAATTTTTCTATTTTATAAATACCTGGGACGCTAGGGAAAAATTTGGCCCGGGAGATCGTTTTTTGTTTGGCGTTGGTGTCGAATTATTTGCAGCGCCCCCTGAGTTTGAACCTTTACGTTTTCTTCTTTTATTGGCAGGTCGTTGAGATTCTGCAAGAAAGTAAAAATTTTCATGAGAATATGGGTTCAACTGAAAAAATTAAATTTTGGTTATGTGCTGAAAGATATGTATTAAGTTTATTCATTTGTGCTGAACAGGATATGCAAAGGCCAAGTAAAAAGAAATAAGATAAAATTTATATAAATATATTCAACATTTATTTAAATTTTTAAAATCAATTTATAAGCTTAATCAAGACATAATATATATATATATATATATATATATATATATATATATATATATATATATATATATATATATAAATATATATATATATATAAATATATATATATATATATATATATATATATATATATATATATATATATATATATATATATATATATATATAAATAAATGAGAACAAGGAAAATTATATGAAAAATTTAAACAATTCAAATATTAGCCCAGGTGGGGTTCTCGTTCATCTCAAAAGCTAATAAACAACTGTTTCGGAATATTTGGAAACCTCATAAGAAATGTCTGTCAATCGAGTATGTAATCCATGCAGAAAGCAACATTTTACACTACAAAACATTGTAGTGTGAACCCACCTGACAACTCCACAACAGTTTCATATATCTGTTGTGTATATATATATATATATATATATATATATATATATATATATATATATATATATATATATATATATATATATATATATATATATATATATATATATATATATATATATATATATATATATATATATATATATATATATATATATATATATATATATATATATATATATATATATATATATATATATATATATATATAATTTGTGTGTACATCAGTAAACATTGGCTTATACACGACTAACCAACATGTCCTCAAAAATATCAAATTTTTAATTAATTCTTAAAGCAATTTTCAAATAGTACAAACTAAAAAATGAATATAAGAAATCAAATTTTTACTATGATTTTCTTATATTCAAGTAACCGTTAAATTATTTATTATATAAACAGATTTCAGAGACAGGGACAATGTTGTTGTATTGTTTCTAGCATGTAGTATTTTTAACAAATATTAGTTTTTTGCCGAACGCGATGCGGATTTTCAATATTCGACATAGAAGATACACCTTAACAACGTGAACGCAATCTGAAATATGTTCATATGTTATAATAAATCTTTTAGTGAAAGAAGAAAAAAAAGAATTTGGGATTAATATTGAAAGATTCACTAAGCATTGTTCTTAAATTTCAGAAGATATTGTTTCATAATTATGATGAAATAAATGTGTGCATAATATATTTGAAATTTCAGCCAAAAAACGTTGATTTTTAATCTATGTCTACAAAGAAATGATCAGGTTTGAAATTTTGAACAGAAAATTGGAATAAAAATCACAAAGTAAGAAGTAGTATGAATCGTTCTTGAAAATCATTGCCTCAAGAAGTATCATATTTGCCCTACATTAGTTTCGCTAATTACTTCATTTTAGTTTTAGTGAAAGAAGAAAAAAAAAAAGAATTTGGGATTAATATTGAAAGTTTCACTAAGCATTGTTCTTAAATTTCAGAAGAGATTATTTGATAATTATGATGAAATAAAAGTGTTCATAATAAATTCGAAAATTCAGCCAAAAAAAACATTGATTTTTAAAGAGTAAAAGTAAGAAGTAGTATGAATCGTTCTTGAAAATCATTGCCTCAATAAGTATCATATTTGCCCTACATTATTAGTTTAGCTAATTACTTCATTTTAGTTTTAATTTAGTCTAGCAGAAATGAATCGAACTCAAGTGCTCAATAAAATTGGTACCTCTCTTACCCGGCGGGGCACACATCCTCTGCCACTTTTGAAACAAAGTCGTCTTCAAACAGTCCCTCGGACTGAGGGCGTAAGCTTTGTGTCTCGACATCAATTCTTGCATTGGTTCTAGTATCACACATAGCTGAAAACAATCATTTTTAAAATTTCGAGGAATAATATATAATAATAATAATTTCACAACAGATTAATAAATTTTATACATAAATCTAACATCATTCTAATAAACAATAAGGCTTTTTAAAAAATAAAAGTACGAAAGACGCATTGAATTTCATAATCGATAAAATTTTGCTTAAACTTGATAAAAGTAGTCCAATAACTATCACTTTTTTAGACCTAGCCAAAGCTTTTGATACCGTAAATCACGAAATCTTGCTAAAAAAATTATATAACTACGGAATCAGAGGAAATGCCTATACTTTGATTTCTAGTTACTTGAGAGGAAGGCTGCAGAAGGTCAGAATAAATCGAAATTACAGTGACTTTGAGGAGGTGAATGTGGGTGTTCCCCAGGGAACAATCCTGGGACCACTCTTATTCATACTCTATGTTAATGATCTGCTCATTAATACGCCTGAGGGCCAGATTGTCTCATATGCTGATGATACTGCAGTCATAACTGAGGAATCAGATTGGAAAAAAGTAGAGGAAAAAATGAACTTTCAACTACAAGAAATATCAGATTGGATGCTTTAAATAAATTGTCGTTGAATATTGATAAAACTGTATTTGTAACTTTTGGAAATTATTGTGATAGTGTACCTGAAAGATTGCATGTTAAAATAAGTAATCAAGAAGTTAAGAGAGTTGAAAGTTGTAAATATCTGGGTCTAATAGTAGACTATAGGTTAAGTTGGAATTTGCATGTTAACTATATATTGAACAAAACAAAATATTTGGTTTTTATATTTTTTAAGTTATCAAAAATAATGCAACATAAGACGTTAATGATAGTCTATTACGCTTTATTTAATAGTGTGCTCAACGATGGTATAATAGCTTGGGGTGGAGCTTATTCCACGCAAATCTCTTTGCTGCAAAGAAGGCAGAATAGAATTTTAAAAATAATCAACAAAAAAAACTTCATATATGAAAATCAACCTTGCACAATAGAACAACAATTTTCACTTGAATCTCTACTATATCATTATGTAACTTTATCAGAATTATGTTCAAAATCAACAAGTGCAACTAGAAATAAATCTATACAATTGCCAAAAGGAACATTAAAAATAAGTAAAAAAAGATCTTATATCAAAGCTATCCTAGTCTTTAATGCATTACCTAATGAACTAAAAAATATTGAAAATAAAATTAAAAGAAAAAAGCAGCTAAAAAAGAATGTATTAGACGTAATAATATTTAATTGTGCATCAGGTGACGAGTGTGATACAAACTAAAGAAGATTTTTAGAAAATATTTAAAGCCTAGTTTTTGAAGTTACTTAGAGTTAATTATATTAGTTTTCAGTTTAGTTTTAATTACCGGCCTCACGCACAGGTAACTTTGATTACCTCTGTGAGGATATACTATTTATATTAGTCTTTAAGCTATGTATTTTGTATATTTTTTTTATAAAAAACTGGTAATAAATACAATACAATACAATAAAATTATATTTAATAAATGAATCGGTTTGTCACTTATTGTTAAGAATGTCGTAAAGTGAACATTCACATCTTTCCATAATTTTGAACCCGGTATTATAGCCTGGCGCTTAGTTCACGAAGATAAAGTTGTTTGATAGAAGTATTGCACTTTTCTCAGCGGCTATATAACGTTCTGATATATTTTTCAAAAACTACTCTTTCCATGTATATTTTATTTATTTATTTATTATATAATACAACTACAAATCAGTCATAACTGTTATTGTAGAGGAATCTATTATAATTATGGTTTACAATAATAAACTTAATGAATTATAATATACCATCTTAAAATATAAATTTCATTAAGTAATCTTAATATTTAAATTAAATGCTAACTTCTGAATATTTATTTTTTTTTTCAATTCAATAAGTGAACTTTCATCTTGTTTGAAAATTTTTTAAAGTCTATCTGGTTTTTTATTGTTATTGGTAGTTTATTAAATATTTTGGTCCCCACAAATATAGGTGATCTTGTCGCTAAGGTTGTTTTTGCTTTTTTTTGGGATATATGTTGCGCTGATCGAGTAGAGTAAATATGTTTAGTAGCATTAATTTTCAGTTGTTGTTGTTTTTTTTTTCGATTTCTGAATGACATATATGAGTTTGCATAATGTCTGTTTTTTGAGTTGATTTATATTAAGTATTCTTAGCTTGCTCATTTTCTTTTCAGCAACTTGCTTATAGTCCAATCCAGAGATGGTTTTTGATTGAACTAGTAAAATATTCAATCCAAAAAATGT
This sequence comes from Cynegetis impunctata, assembly GCA_030704885.1. Classification (NCBI taxonomy): domain Eukaryota; kingdom Metazoa; phylum Arthropoda; class Insecta; order Coleoptera; family Coccinellidae; genus Cynegetis; species Cynegetis impunctata. Next base: position 125,430 of record JARQZK010003695.1, on the reverse strand, counting down.
TTTCAGGGAGAAAATAGTTAAAAACTAAAGTAACATGTGATTATGTTACTCAAATGAAAAAAATGTTACTTGTTGAATAATGTCTTTGAACATGTTGAATTGGAGATATATTTTCAGCAGACAAGAAAGCAGTTATACTCAATTCAAATTGAGGATTTTTACTTGCTTAATTATGTTAGAATATAAATAGATAACGCAATTTATTATAGTAACTACTTACCCTAAGATAATTGAGAGTTGAATTCGTGATGCCTTGTCTAGTGATATTTTTCGATAACTGATCTAACATACTTGGGTCCTGTTGCGAGTGTACACCCACGACAGACCGTGGTATGAGTTCTCGATGAGTCCTAATAGTAAAATGCCACGATTTTATCCTCATTAAATCATCAAATGTAAATTCTAGAATTAAGCGGCCTTCAGTACAGACCTGTAAGGAAGATTTGAATTACTATAAATAAAATTCAAATATAACCTGAACAAATATTGAAACAATAAATTGCAATACAATAAATTATTAGAAACCCCCCCTGGAAACCCATTTTTCTAGAAAAAATTGACAAATATTGCAAATTCTGCAAGAAAACATTGACAAACAAATACGACTTATACTACATTAAATTATTTCCGGAACCATGCTGATAATATAGTGTATGAACTCAGACAACTTTTCCTGATAATTGAGTAATTTCAGTAACTTATATCGAATAGTACATGCTTCAATTAGCTCTCTGTCGCTAGCAACACAAAGTCAGGGTTTTGCATTTAGTAGAAGACAAAATTAGAGACTTTTTAGGTGCTAATTAAGTGCTTTGAAATTTTCACAGCAACGAATTGCTCAAAATTGCGTTGCTAGCAAAACATTTCGCTAACAACGAAGTGACAATAATAAATCTACAAAAGGTATAAGTAAGAAGGAATTAAGTGCTAATTAGGTGCTGCAGGTATAGAAAATTACATTGAAATTATACTAACAATAGAGTCGTTATTAAAAGAAAGCTAATGCGAAAATAAGGTCTTCCGGAAATTGAAATCAAGTTTAGTAACAATTAAAGAATTGAGAGCTAATAAAGTGCTATCAATAATACAAAGGTTAAATTACTTTAATAATATAAGAATTAATTGCTAAATAGGATAAATGACGGTCCAGAATTAAGTTCTAATTGAGACCTTTTTCGTTAGTCTGCGGTGGTCTTTGTACCTATGAATCCTATAATAATAACGTTTTATAAGTCTGTACTCAATTTGTAATTAGCACTTAATCATTAGCTACTGATAAAAAACAAAACGTAACCTCAATAACTTGTTTAGACTATGTCGGTTTTGGGCTCTGTACATACCAAAAACCTAACCTAACCTTTGTGTTATTGAAAGAACATTATCAGCACTTAAATCTTAAATTATTACTAAACCTGATTTCAATTTCCGGAAGATTTTCGCATTAGCTTTTTTTTTAAATAAGGACTTTATTTTTAGTATAATTTCAATGTAATTTTGTATAACTGAACTTAATTCCTCCTTACTTATATTTATTGTAGATATATTGTCACATCATTGCTAGCAAAACATTTTGTTAACAACGCAATTTTCAGCAATTCGTTGCGGTGAAAATTTAAGAGAACCTATTAAACTTGGCACCCTAATTTTAGTTTTTTTCTAAATGCAAATCCTTGACTTGCGTCTTCAATGAGAAATACATTCTTCATTAATTCAAAGCAGGGTTGCGATAATTCAAATAAAATGATCAACGTTAACTGATTTCTTCAATTTAAATCAAGGTATAGATTTGTCAAAAAAAGTCCCCGATGCAAGGTAATCGTCATAAAATTGAAATGAAAGGAACATTTTACTTGTAAACCAAGTTAATAAAATATAAAAGCAACCTAATGCGTCCTGAATTCACAAACATCTTCAGTGTACTAACAAATCATCTGAAGAAATTAAAGTTGAGAAATCTCAAGATGGCAGGAACAGTTTATATGGCACCAGACCAACATATACTATAATTATTATTAACAAAATGTCAGAGAACAAACTAATATTATTATTGAACAGAAGCTACTATATCATAATATGTATATTGAAAAAAGCGTATATTCATAAAAAGAAATTTGAAGTAAAGCTTGCAAAGAAAAACCAATTAAGTGGATTTCTCGGACCCAAGCAATCTCTAATTTTTTAGAATTTACTGACAGTAAATCAACAAATAAAATAAGTACGCGTCATTCGCACTTTATGGCAGACGCAATTTCTTGTTCTGCAATGAACGCGGTCGAGAATTTTCATGAAAGCACAAATTTTTTCGATGTCATAAGTCTAATAAGTAGTTTCAGTACAATAAAGAAAAATAGTTTGAAATAAATTTAAAAGTCTTTTATATCTACTCGTATGTTTAAAAAATCATTATGGATCAATAATATCGAAAAAATCAAGATTTTGTATTTTTTTAAGGGAAAACTATGACTGTTTACAAATCCGGTTCAACGGAAAAAAATCACGTCAAATCACGATTACTTACTGTTTACAGTGGTTAAGCGACTGGCCTTAATCCTTGTATAATCCCAGTCAATCATGCCATAAGAGTACACCGTAATAGCAAATTCGAGTGTCAATAAATAACGTATGAAAACGTCCATGAGGAACTTTTTTATAAGTTGCAAAAGCAACCAACTAAGGTTTGTTCACTACGTTTTCTTGTCCACAAACCATATGAATGGATAGCATTCATACAATAATTGAATTATGTTATCCGCATATATTTGAGTTGGGGTTATTATAGTCCCATATCTTTCCTATTTAATAGAATATCTAAAATCCAATTTTACCTTTGTTTGCCATGGTTTGCCATGATGCGTCACCATTGTGCACTGATCACAGTCCAACGTAATACTAGTGTTGTGGAAGGACTCCTTTGGATGTTTCATATTATAATACAATTCAGTCACTCCGCCTTCGAATATACTCCTAAAATACCTTGGAATTAGCGTCCTCCCAATTGCTGCAAAAAATATACCGTCAATTAGTTATTCATATTGGCAAAAAAATATTTTTGGTAACAAACTATTAACTAGGACAGAAAAAGTTTTTAACTGAGATGTTCTCGGTTGAAATCCATAACAATATCATTAGAAAAACATGTTTGATTTTAACGATTACTATATTTGAATCTATCACTACGTGGTAGCTCAATCAGATGGAACCGTATACAAAAATTTTAGCAGCACAGTTCATGTAGATAATCAAAAGTCAAATAATGGGTAATCATTCCACAAATTATATCAAATATTTAATATATTCAGTAGGTTGAAATGATTTAAGTCTCTTCGTTCATTCAATAAGTTATCAGAATTCTTATGTCGTATTTTATCCCATATTTGGTACCTGGGATTGTTTTCGTTGCAGAACGAAAGTATCATAATTTAGGTCAATTACTGCAACCGCCGTCATTTTTACATAGATATTTCTAATTTTCATATAAATATCCTTCCCGGAACATATTGACATCTCCAGCGGTCCATATCACACCAAATCAGCTGAAAAAATTTATTTCCTTCTACCCTACAGAAAGTACTCACTTTCGTCTCTCACATCAGGGAGAAAAGTCGTATTTCCCTCCCTAGGGAGGAAAGTCGTATTTCCTTCCCTAGGGAGGAAAGTAGTATTTCCCTCCCTAGGGTGGAAAAGTACTTTTCCGCCCTCTAATTTTGAATATTTAGGACGAGTTGGCTGACTGGCAGTGGCATCAAACATAAATTCTTTATTTGTGCAGTAAATAAAGTTTCAATTTAGGGTAGAAGGAAACATCATATGAATTACACGGAAGTAAAGTGCCTTTTCCTCTCTTGGATGTTTACTTTACAGTAACCTACATCATACGAGAGGAAAAGTGGAACTTTCTTCCCTAGTAATGCCAATAGCTATTTTCCAACCGGCGCCAGTTTTGCGTAGGTAGATATTTCTTGTTTTTTCATGGTTTTTGAAAAAACTCCACAGCTTCTGCAGATTGAGTTAGAGGGTTGAAGTTTGGTACGTACATTGAGTTTATGTTGACTTAAGATCCTTTTTTGGATTCAACTCTTTTTCTCAACCGCGCTGCTTTTCGTGGTGATATTCCGTTCAACTTACATCTCGTTGAGGTGCGTTTCTTCGTTGGTTTCAACTTTTTTCCTCAACCACGATGCACTTCGCGATTTTTTTTAAGTAATATAAATTATTCTCTACTTTTCAATTCAGTTTGCTATAAGCGTGATTTTCACAAATATAATTCAAACGTTAGAATCGCATCTCAAAGCGATGCATTTCGCGCGAAAAATACGACCTTAGTGATGGAGCTCTGCTGCTTATGAGTTATTTACTGCTAATTTATAGGGCTTCTCAAAAGTTCAATTTCAATCCTCTGCTTATTCTTCATAAAATATGGAAATATGTATTAAATGTATGAATCTCACCTAATAAATTATTGAAAACACTCTATCGCAGCGAGCTGCATTAGAAAAGCAGGTTTTCAAAACGTATCCAGTTTAAAAAATCTATTCATTCAATTATGATTTTTTTCCAAATACTAAAAACAAAAATTGCGCCCTCTATCGTTGAACAATATTCATTTCCTCCTCCAGGGGGTCAACCCCCAACCAATTTATATCTAAATGAATACCATCCAAGATATCCTACGAAACTACTAACATACAAAGTTTCAACCCTATGGTCCCAAAATTGCGCCTTCTATCGTGTAAACAAGATTCATTTCCTCTCCTAGGGGGTCAACCCCCCAAGCAATTCGTACCAAAACCAATTCTATCCAATATATCATACGAAACTACCTACTCACAAACTTTCAATCTTATTGCTCCAAAATTACGCCCTTTATCGTGTAAAGAAGGTGTATTTCCTCCCCCGAGGGGTCAACCCAGGAGTGGATTCAGGCTCGACCTTTGAGGGGGGAACTTTTATATATTCAAAAGCCAAAAAGGTACTGGTATTTTGGGCAATTGAAAATCGAGTAGCTCCCAATCAAAACAATTAGGTGGGGCCGGGCCATTTGGGGGGGGGGGTCCCCCAGTTCCCCCCTCTGAATCCGCGCCCGGGTCAACCCCCCCACCAATTCGAACCAAAACCAATCCCATTTAAGATATCATACAAACTTACCTAGATACAAACTTTCAACCCTATTGCTATAAAATTGCGCCTTCTGTGGAGTAAACAAGATTTATTTTCCCCCTGGGGGGTCAACCCCCTAACCAATTCGAACCAAAACCAATACCATCCAAGATATCATACGAAACTACTTATTTACAAACTTTCAACCCTATTGTTCTATATTTGCGCCCTTTATAGTGTAAACAACGTTAAAATACATATATATTTATATATATATATATATATATATATATATATATATATATATATATATATATATATATATATCTATATATATATATATATATATATAGAGAGAGAGAGAGAGAGAGAGAGAGAGAGAGAGATATGAAATTGAGTTTTTGGTGCCAAGCATCATAAAGTCATGAAACGAAAAACTATCTTGGTCCTAGGTCCAACTTTGCTAATCGCACCCATTATAATAAGCAGGTTTTCAAAGTGAAAACCTGCTAATATTTAGAACATCTCTTACTGTTTTCAAAACTACGCGTATGCTCTTTGATTTTTTTCCCGAAGTTTCTATGTGTTCTACCGATATACATTTTATTACAATTGCTACGACACTTTATAAACACTCGATTTTGAGAACTTATATAGATAATGTTTATGTTTTATTGTTGATTTTCTAATAATGAGAGTCGTTCGGAACAGAATTACCCGATCGGAATGTTCTACAAACAATGAGATGGAGGCATATATGAAGTCGTTGAATTCCTTTTGTGTATTTGTTATTAGTTAACAAATCCAAAAAAATATCGTTTTTCCTGAATTTTCCACTTCTTTACTTCATACAAATTCTGGCTCGATTTCTTGGGCAATTCATTTGAAATAAATCTGAAATGTACAGTTTCCATAAAGTATTTTGGAAGCATATGCATGAGGCATTGCCAATCATAAAAAAAATTATGTGTGAATAGAAATCAATAAACTCTTGAAAGACTGATAATTCAAAAGTGCAATAAATTAGTTATACTGTTCAGGAGATATATGCCTAGGTTATGACAAACTCAATATCTTTCTCATTTCCCACACTATTTCGCAATTCAATATGAACAGGATATTTTGCTCATTGAAATTTTGTTTTTATTCTCCATTTATATCATAAAAAATTGTTGCAAATTCTACAGAAAATTGCCATATAAATTCTATGATGAGACAACCACATAAAAATTGGTATTAAATTATTGTTTATTGAGAGTAGATAATCACTCGTCTCACCAATTCAACTCATTTTGCTTCTTAAACGTTCTACTGAATTAATTTTTGTAGGTTTCCAGTTGAACAAGTCTTGGCATGTTCGCCGCAGTCTCTTGACAAGTTAGATCACAAATTAATTCCAATTCCGTTTCAGATTTCGCAGTCTAAAATTTATGATGACCGTGAAGCAGGAATTTTATGAAATAATGCACTAGCTCGTGGCAAACAATACGATAACTTTTACCTCTTTAGAGGCCTAGGCAGCCCAGCGGTAGCGTGTATCGCTTGTAAACCGAGTATTGTGGGTTCGAGTCCCACGTGCTCGAGTGTATGTCACATGAAATTTAGAGATTCTAAATATTAGTTAAATTAAGTTTATGTTCCATGTGACCGGATGTACAAATCGTTCATGGAAAGCCAATGCCCATCAGTCGAGCGTGCTAATCAAGACATAAAAAGTAAATTGAGCTGGATGGATACCAATCAGTTATAAAAGTAGTCAGAAGGTTTAAAATTCATACGGGCAATGAAAAACAGATCATATCGCGAGAGAATCAAATGTTTTTCCTACGAAGAAATGTTTGGTTGTCCAATAAAAATAGGCTTTGCAATTCAGCAATCCCTGGTGATATGCTAAGGTATAGCTTAGCTTAGATATGAAGACGATTAATATAAATAATAATACGTAAGATAAGAACCACAAAGAATGAGTGGCTGAAACAACAGTGTGAAGAACAACTACAAAGAATACACGATGACTTCAACCTACACAGAAAGATAAAAGAGACGGCAGGAGTATATAGAAAGAGTCCATTCTCTAATGTAGAAAACGATCAGGGATAATTAGCGCAGGATGATCAACAGCGTAAAATCATATGGGAAAACTATATTAGCAACCTTTTTGCTGATGAAAGACCTGCTATTAAAAATATAGGCGACAAAGACCTCTCTGGACCTCCCATCACAAAAGAGGAAATTATAAGAGCGATCAATACATCCAAAGATAGAAAGGCAATTGGCCCAGACCGCATACTTGTCGAGTTGCTCAAACTATTGGACGACAAGAACATCACAGTTCTTCAGACGATATTTATTCGAATCTATCACACAGGCGAATATCCCGCCAAATGGTTAACATCTAATTTTATCCCCTTGCCAAAAAAGAACAATGCAACAAAATGTGGGAACCACATACTAATCAGCCTCATGAGTCACACACTGAAGATATTCCTTAAGATTATCCACTACAGAATATCAATAAAGTGCGAAATAAACATCGGATCCACACAGTTTGGATTCACACGAGGTTTAGGCACGAGAGAAGTATTAGTTGCGACTCAAGTACTAATTCAGAATTGCAACGATCAGAGAAAGGACATAATGCTGTGTTTCATCGATTATGAAAAGGCATTCGACAGAGTCCAACATCATAAACTGATCCAAATCCTAAATAAATTGGACATAGACCAAAAAGGCATCCGCCGCCTTCAAAGCCTATACTGGAACCTAATGGCTGAAGTCAGAGTTGGTAACTATCTCACAGAAGCAAGACCAATTTGTAGAGGGGTCAGACAGGGGTGTGTTCTATCCCCACTTCTCTTCGATTTATATTCTGAAGCCATCTTTCAGGAAGCCCTAGAAGAACGCAACGTGAGCGTTAAAGTGGTGTATGGGTCAACAATATTCGTTATGCGGACGACACAGTTCTTATTGCAGATAACATGGAAGATTTGCGGGATATGCTTGGGACTGTCGGTGAGTGCATTAAAAACATGGGCCTCAATATCAACGCCAAGAAGACTAAATTCCTGATAATTACTTGAAAGCCACAAGAATTTCAAAACTCAAACCTAACATATGAGAATCAACCAATAGAGCGAGTAAATAAATTTAAATATCTAGGAACATGATGACTGCGTGAAAACTGGAAATCAGACATACAAATCAGATGCCGGATTGAAAATGCCTGCAGTGCGTTCATGAAATTCAAAAAAGTGCTCACCAATACTGATTTCGATCTTGGCTTGAGAATTAGATTATTCAAATGCTATGTCTGGACAGTGTTGCTTTATGGCATGAAGGGATGGACACTGAAGGTGAGCACTATAAACAAGCTGGGGGCATTCGAGATGTGGGTCTATAGGCGTGTACTGAGGATTCCATGGACTGCAATAAGAACCAACGATGAGGTCTTGAGAATGATCAACAAAGACCGCGAACTGTTAGACACCATTAAACGTCGAACAACAGCATACCTGGGCCACGTTATACGCAACGAGAGGTATCAATTCCTGCAGTTGATAATTGAGGGGAAGATTGAGGGAAAGAGAGGAATCGGCAGGAAAAAGATGTCATGGCTCCGCAACGTTAAGCAGTGGACAGGACTGAGGACAATGCAAGAACTAATACACACCATACGTAATAGGAAAGAATGGACAAATGTGATCGCAAACATCCATTAATGGACATGCAGCAGAAGAAGAAGAATAATAATACGTAACAAACTAATTATTTCGAAAATGCATTCGAACAAGACAAGTATTGTTGAACAACAGTCAGAAGGGGTATAAATAATAGAACTGTCAAAGATTAAACAGTAGATGATGTTATAATTAATTACTACTATTAACGAACAAATTACCGATGATTCCATTCAAAGACAGAAAACAAGATTCAGTTACATAAAGTTCTTCAACTATAGACACAATAGCACAGAAGATAGGATCTCTACCGACCACAAAAAAAAATGTGATCTGGACTAATCTGGAGTGAAAATCGCATTATTTGTCGAATTCATCAGATCACCGATGTGTATTAAAAATAAGAGAACCCTTAGGTATACCTGCTATCGTTGAAGAAGAGTGACCTAAGAAATAACATAAACTACGACGTAGATTCATGGGTTAGGGAGAAAATTTTCTCGTCACAAATTTTCTTAGGTAGACCATAAGAGATCAATTTATTTTTTATTGGCCTACAAAGTTTCCCTAGCTAGACCATAAGAGATAAATATATTAATTTTCACCCACATCCTATCTCAGGTGAGTTATAAGATATCAATTATTTATTTTCACCAAAAAAGCTTATCAGGTAGACTATAAAAGATAATTGACCATGAGAGGTAAATTTATTCCACAGCAGTTTCTGATAAGCTTTGTCATATTAGCAACATTATATGCAAATTGACGTCGCATATTGGCAATATGCGATATCAATTGGCCTACCATGCTTTTCATCGGTCGTCGTCCAAAGATGATAAACATAACACAATACTGTTATCCAGTACAACAGCACTCATGTCGAAATCTATACTGGTGAACGTTGATAATATATTAAACAAAATCAATTTCACAGTTTTGTATTATTTTATAGAGAAAGCAGATAGTAATGCGATTGGTCTGTAATAATTATAGTATACATATTTCCTATCTTTCTTAGAATATGCTGGATCGAGCAATCTTCTAGATTACTTGAAAGCAGACCAATGTTAACTCTTTTCGTTATTTTAAAAGTAGAATGGATGGTATTTATTAATTAAGTAATTCTACAAAAATCATGAAATCCAAAAAATCCGGACACCCTACTGCGTAGCACTAGGAATGATAAAACCCCTCGGCGCATGTGCATGTCGTCAATATTTTTTTAATGTATTATATAAATTAAAAAACTACACATTATGCTATCATTTTATTTCATTATTGTGAAAATCGGTTTAGCTTTAAGATTTATAGATAGCACTACATGTCTATGGACAAAAAATCTAAAAAACGCTATAATTTTTTTATTCTTCGTGGGGAAAATTTTTTGAAAACACTTTTCTTAAGAAATCATATGTGTTTTATCGATATCCGTAGGAATTTTTAAAATCGGACCAGCTACTAACTTTTTGTCGCGAGACTATAACCCCTTAGCTCGCCTAATAATCAAAACAGTAATTCATGTAATATGGATTACTTCTTTTTTAGAAAGATGTCTTTTATATGTACTTGCAAAAGAATATGCGGCACACAAATCACACTTCTCTTAGCAAGTTTAGATTTATGACTAAAATTGAAATTTCAAGTCAGAATGTAATTTAGTTCATTTCAGGAATGGTCCTTCCGATATCATATCCTGTCTAACACTATATCATTACCATATTACAGTCTCCTGTGGTACTTTCAATTTTAAAATCTACATGAATTTCTGGAAGAAATAATAACGTGTAGCAACGTTTCCAATGAGTTTAAAACTATTCTCATTTTAGAGATACTGATTTTATAACTTATGATGACAAAACGAAACTCCATAGACAGGCAACCGATGTCTCATTTAACAAGTTTTTATGTACGAGTCTAACCGGTATCTGAACATGATTTCTGTAAAAGTTTGATTATTTTTTGCAATTTCTATACTCGAATAAACTGCAGCAGTCGAATTGGAATGACACTCGTCACTCGACGAGTGTCGAGTACACACGAACTTTTCAACTGAATCTGATATGAAGATATTTAGATTGACATAGAATAGAATTAGCATTTTTCTTTAATCGTCAGGAAATTATTATTCATTATTTTTATTTATGAAACTATAAATACTATAAAGTGTATTAATTGACAGAAGTTTTCGGAAAATTCTTCGAATCTATTATTTGTTGTTGTAATTTCTCAAATAATGACGTATTGCCGAGCGTATTGCATATATAATTATTGAACGGAAGCTACCCAAATTGTACACTAATATAGATTTTTTTTGTCGATAAATAACGAAAAACATCTTTTTCGATCAGATAATTTAAAAAAAATAGTACTTACAGCCTTAAGGTTTTAAGAATACTTTAAAATAGTTTCCTATAAAACCCTAATCATTTATCATACATAAGCTAGCATATTCATTATTGAGCTTCTTTCTAATCCAATTTCACTTGCATCTCTCATATATATATATATATATATATATATATATATATATATATATATATATATATATATATATATATATCCTTTGTGGCAGTCTTTCTTAAACAGTTAACGTTTCGTCACGAAAATAGTGTGAATTAGTTAAAACTTTTGAAAGATAAAAAATATGTATATGAATACTACCTTGCTACTCTAGTAATTAATTTAGCGACAAAGGCTCAAAAAACTCGAAAATAAATTTGAAAGACACCAGATATGCAGCATGAACGGCGGAACTCCATCACAACGGTCGTATTTCTCCCTCATTTTTAATTTTTTTTCTACATACAAATTCGTAACCCTCTACGCCAATATAGAGTGACTGAATCGCATGAAATTTCTTCATTAAAATTGAGACAATGAGAAAAAACATTTGAAACCCCCAAATAGCACCTCCCTAACATAATATTTTCAGTCTTCCAACTGAATTTTGAATTGCTGTAGATATGCGCAAATTTAGAAATTCCTCAGAAACACTTGAAATGTCAACATTTAAATCCAGTTGAGAAATTTCAACTTCCTAACTCGATCTGGATGAGCTATGGACGTGCGCAAATCCTCAAACACAGCGAAAAAACAAGAAATCTCTACATTAAAATCACCGCGATTAGAGGTGAAGATTTAAGTCTAAATACACATTTTCAACCTTCTAACTCTATTTAAAAGGTGTGCAAAGTCTCTCGTCATATTTTGAAACCATCTCCCCGCCACTCCCTTGGGTTTTAAGATTCCAAAATTTCGACGGAATTGCTGAAAATGACATGTTTGCCCCAGTATGGCGGCCACTTGGCGACGCCCCAGAGGTATGGCGTTTTGAGATCTCGTTCTACAGTTCATTGTTAACAAAGATCACGAAACAACAGCGTGGGGCCTATGATCCATGTTCACAGTGGAAAAATTACACGTTTCGGTAAGCATGGCGGACCTTAAGTGACGCCATATTGGTATGGCATATTGAGTTTGCGGACTTTGGCGACTTGCTTGACCACATAATACAAGAATCAAAGTGGGGCCTATGATCCAGGGGCATGGATACTGACAACACGTTTGAAAATTCACCCCTCCTAAAAGCTAGACTTTAGGGGTGCCATACCGAGAATTCGAAGTCGGAAATAACATTGTCTATCAGCCCCCAAATCCTCGTCGTGGGGCCTATGATACATGCAAAAACCCTCTCGGCTCCCGGTCTATGACCTTGTTTCGCGCCCGTAGAATGTCGTGGTTAAAATTCATATTTGCATCTTTCTTATTTTGAGAGAAATTGGATCGAATTGTGTTTTTCATTACTGCTTTAGTCATCCTGTATTATCTAAACAGTGAGATCTAGGGTAAAACTTTATAAAGATTTTCTTCATATTTCACTTTATTTGCGCTCAAGTTTAAGATACAGATTATGATACACCATAGGTTGAACAAGGTATATTCTTCAATAATTGAAAAAAATTCAACTAACTGTCCAAGGGAGCTGGTTATATGTAATATAACCGTTAGATTGTGAATGTAGAATTCATGTCGCGGAATACACAGAACCAGCAACCGTGGAAAGTTGTTTGAAATTTTTTAAATAATTGAAGAATTTTCCTTGTTATATTTAATAGATGTTGGCAACTTGTATTTTATTCATGATTTGATTTACATACATTATATATATATATATATATATATATATATATATATATATATATATATATATATATATATATATATATATATATATATATATATAAATATATTTATTTTTCTTCTTCATAAAGCTGTTATTACCATATATCCTTCAACTGTTAATATTGCCGCGAGTATACTGAATAGAACACATCCGCAAAGAGGTTCATCTCTACTTCAACGTCAAATTAAAGAAGCGTACTGGCTGAAGTTACATGAATAACGGAAACTAAATAACTGTACTATAATGATCGTTTCATTTTGTTGAATCTGCAGTTTGGATTTTGAAATGAACTTGGGGAAAATAATGAAGTTCCACCGGTACTTCTGTCAGAGTTCAATGTACAGAGGCAGTGAAAGGTGTCGATACGAAAATCTTTTTGTCCGATATCGGACGATGTAAACAGTAGTTCTCAAGAGCAATATTCGAATCGACACAATTAAAAAATATTGTTGAAACATTGGAAGCAAACATTGTTAATTATAGGAAGATGAATAGCACGGTCATGACAACTTGAATGATAATCACACTGAAAATTAGTATAAATTTAATATATAATGTTCGACAGGGCCGTAATCAGCACTGGTTTCTAGAGGGGGCTGAACAAATTCTTGAGGAGGTTTGTTTTTTACATAGTACTAAAATAAATATACCTGAAAAAAAGATAGGAATATACAGCTTTTTCTGTCTTTTTACCACGAATATTAATTGAAAAACATTTTGGAAAAATGAAAAAATTTATTCTAATAAAAATAATAAATTAAAAATCTCTCCTATAAAACTCTAAATAAATAAAACTAATAGAAATAAAAAATATTTTAAAAAAATGAAAATGTACTTTCATCATTAGATATAAACAAATAAATATATCTATAGACGTTTATATCATAGAGCCACTTTTTGGAGGAAGATTATAGATATATAAATGCAGTCTACAAATTCATGTTTGAAGATTTAGTTCTATTTGCATTTACTCTTCTAAGGTTACCGTCATCCAATTCATTCGTGGAAAGGATATTTTCATTGATTCATATTGTTAAATGTAAAATTCGAAATAAAATGATACTAAAAATGTTAAATTCATTTGTGCCTATTAGATCTCACTTGGAAATAAATGAGATTTGCTGTAAATAATTTGAGCCTAGCAAAGCTATGTATGCTAAATTTTGATATGTAGGTACCAGTAGCAGAACCAATCCACAACTTGTAACGATGTCTTGTGAACAGTTTATATAAAAATAAAGATATTTGTAACAGAATCGTGGATTTGATTGCTATTGTAATTTAAGTAAAAAGTCCCGAAAGTACATATTATTGTTTTTCGGACGAATAGGCAACATGTTGGGTGCACTATTTTTTCGTGCAGTTGCGAAAAAAATCAGCGTTTGTCGCTATTTCATTTTAGGATGAAAAACGTCAACATGTTTTGCGGGTTAAAAGATAAATAATTTTAAGTCAGTTTTACAATTAGGTAGATTTGTTTGTAACTAGGCTAGTTTTATGTTTAAACGCAGATATAAAATTTTTTGGTTTGTAATAATTCTGGTATCTTTTCTAGATAATTCCAGAGGGGCTCAGCCCTCTCTGGCGCCCCCCTGGACACGGCCCTGATGTGGGATCTTCAAAATGTGCCATGCTGACTCGAATTGCCATTCGTATTTATACGATAGTGAATATGGTACGAACATGTGCCACAGAAATAACTTTACAATGGTGTTTATTAAATATTTCCTCAATTTTATTCCGTATAATAATGAACACAAACAAAACTAGATATAATAAACATATTATCATCATATTTGTGTTCATCATGATGAATCATCACGTAATACGTTCGGATTCAATGAACTATAAGTATAATAATTGAATACAATGTAACTACATATTACATAAAATGAATAAGTAGATATTGAATTATGAAATATAAAGATTGAAAGGAGTTATACAAGATTTATCATAAAGATTGAAGAGGAAAGAAATAAATTAAAGAATATTTTTGAATAGACTACTCTAAAAATGATAAAAACCAAGCAGCGTTACGTAGCTGATTCAACGATTGCTATATTGTAACAAGGAAAAAACTCACAGAGACATGATAATTTTTGAAAGAAAGTTAATGAGATGTTCGAAAATATACAATAATATATTTCATAAAAGTATGACTTTGAATATAGATATATGTGCGCTGGTTTAGATATTTGAAATTAAAAGGGTTGGATTTCGAAAGTTTCAAAATAGATGATTATACTTACTATATCGTTTAGGGCCATCTTCCAAGCAAAACGCCAGCGTCAAAGAAGCATCGTCTTCGAAAAACTCCGTCGCGAAGGCGTCCCACCATAAATTATCACTTTCCTTAAAAAGAAAATGTTTGTATATTTAAATACATGTTTAAAATTATTTATCGATTATTAGTTTTTGTAATGTTCTGTATTTATACTGTTATATTGTACATTTATACAGCAAATATAAATGCTAATGTTTGGTGGCCAATTATGAATACGCGTAGTTGTCCCTCTCAATACTTAAATAAATCTAAACTTGGCATTTTTACTTCTGCTCTCAACGATATTGTTCTTTGTTTTCGAAAAAACCATAAAAATCACTAATTTTACTTACACACCGTTGGATAGGTCTCGGCAAGACCTTTCTAATGATGGACTATACTCGGTCATTTGAGGCAGGAGAGCCCTCCAAATGATAAATTTTTCAGAGTTGCACGATCTTGTTAGTAATATTTTATCCCATGACATACATACTATTGCAGTGTAATTTTTCTATACGTTTTAGACCTCCTAGGCCACGATTTTCGAAAAAAAAATTCACGTCTATATATTTTTGTTCTGTGGATTACTTCTTCTTACTCTCGATGATATATTTTTCTGAGGTTACAAGTTAAGTGTAAAATGTGATTATTAAGAGCGGTTTTTTTCTAGAAGTATTTTTGCAGAATAAAATAATAGTTTTTCATTACACTGGATATATTATTTTAAGATGATAGCAGAGCGTGGTGAAGTATTATAATAAGCTGGATAGCAGAATAACAAAAGAATTTCAAAAAAATGGACACTCATATTCCAATACCTAATTTTAAATCAGGTTCAGAACCGTATGATACATGGCGATTCAAATTTCTCTTGTTACTGGAAATGAGAAACTGTAAGGGAACAATTGAGCATGAGGCAAAACCGAATTCAGTCCCAACTGACTCGGAATGGAATAAAATGCAAATTAAGACTAAATTACTCATTGCATCGACTGTGGATGTTGAAATTATTATGGATTGCGAGAAAGCAAAACAGATGATGAATAAGTTACTTATAGGTATTTGAAGAAAAGTGAACTGAGGCAAGCATGGATTGAAAGAAAATTAAGCAGGCTTCGATTCAACGAAAGTGAAAATCCTGAAAAATTCTTTGAGACTTTTGAACGTTTAATAAACGATCTTCAAAATGCTGGTGCTACTGTCGATAAAAAAAGAAAGTTGACTTTATTAATTATAACCATACCAGATAGTCTAGACCATTTGACCGAAACAATTGACTTATTACCTAAAGAGAATAAAACGGTAGATTATAATTGTGAGAAAATTTTAATTAGGAGAGCTAAGAAGGATGACATTCAAATTCGCCTGACCAAACTAATACTACTGATTCTGAAACAAAACATGATGCTCGTGTATTCAAAACTGCTGTGAAAAAATTTTCATAGTCAAGGACGAGGCATTCAACGTGGAGGTCATTTTCAGCGAGGCGAATGCGGAGGTGGAAACAACATTCAAGCAGACGATCAAATTTCAACAATGAGGTGGATGATATACAGACTATTAATTCCTTTAATATTGAGATCAACACAACTCACGTGAAAGAACAAGGTAGGATACATTGGATTCTAGATAGTGGTTCAACTAATCACTTGATTAATAATGATGTTTATTTTGATGAAAGTTGTAATCTTAAGAACCCAGTAAATATTAAAGTAGGAAATGGAAATAATGAAATAGCCACCAAAATTGCTAATATTAAATGTAATTTTAATGGAAATATTGTTGATGTCAAGAATGTTCACCATTCAGATAATATTAAACGTAATTAGCCTAGTGCTTCATGTATTCTTAAAGCTGGTAATTCTATTTTGTTTGAAAGGCAATAGGATCCGTGAAATTCGTTTTGATGGTGGTACAGAGTACCTGAATCAAAATTTTTATAGTTTGGCTAGGGAATTAGGTTTTCGTTTAAGTCCATCCCCTCCTTATGTTCATGAATTGAATGGTGTTGCAGAACGATTTAATCGAACTATGATGGACCGTACCAGGTGTTTGCTAAAAGAAGCAGGTTTAGAAAAAAATACTGGCCTGACATTTTAGTAGCTGCTACTTATATAGGCAAAAGGTTAATTTGTTCTACAACTGGAGATTTTCTTCGGAAAGAAGACTTCAATTAAAAACTTACACTTGAATGGTAGTAAAGCATTTGTTCATGTACCGGAAGTACATAGAAAAACACAAGATGATAAAGCTCGAGAGGGTATTTTAGTTGGTTTTTCGGATGTAGGTTTTCGTATTTTGGTTAATGAAAAAGTTATTGTTGCAAGAGATGTGAAATTCATTGAAAAGGATAAACCTTTCATAAGATTAGATGATGATGATAATAGTACAAAGGGTAATGATAGAGAAGAATTAAGTGACATGTCCGAAAAAGATCAAGATGAAATTCGTAAATCAACTAGGTCGAAGAAATTTCCTGAAAAAAACAAGATTTCGAATTATACAACTGCATAGTTGACATTCCTAAAAATGTTGAGGAAGCTTTAACCAATGACCACTGGGAAAAGGCCATGGAAAGGGAGTATAATCATTTGACTGAAAATAAAACCTGGAGTATCAACAGCCAGTCTTTGGGGTATCAACAGCCAGTTTCATTTGGGGAAAGTTTATTTTCACCAGTCGTCAGTTACACTCTTATGAAAGTCTTCTTAGTAATATCAACTAAATTAAAACATTACGTTCATCAGTTTGATGTTGTCACAGCATTTTTACATGGGAAAGTTAAAAGTGAAGTCTACATGACTCAACCTGAGGGGTTTTCGGATGGTTCTAGTAAGGTCTGTCTTCTGAGGAAAGCACTTTATGGTTTATAAGAGAGATTCCAAGATGCTGGTTTGAATGTTTTCATAATAAGTATGTATTTAACATTTAAGTTTTGTTTGAAAAATTCTTCTTTGATAATTTCTATGTTTGTAAAAACCTAAAAATTGAGGAGGAGTGTTCTGTGGATTACTTCTTCTCACTCGACGATATATTTTTCTGAGGTTAGAAGTTAAGTGTAAAATGTGATTATTAAGAAAGAGCGGTTTTTTGTATAGAAGTATTTTTGGAGAATAAAATAATAGTTTTTCATTACACTGGATATATTATTCTAATAATTTTAGGGCTATATAGGCTTCAAGGAGGTTGAGTCCTCACTGATACAAGTTTCTTGTGCAAAGCATTTTTTATTTCGGCTTGCAATGGCGAGGCATTCTGCAAATAGATGAACAGGAGTTTCCTCCTCCTCCCCACAGAATCTACACTCGTCAGTTTCTGATGGACATATTCTCATCAGATACTTCCTGAGGCGACAGTGAGGAGGTGTAACTTGTTCTTGTAGAGATCCAGATGCAGTTTTAAATATCCGAAGGAACTTTTTGGAGTGATCCAGCCCTGGAAGATTCGGCCAGAATGTTTCTCTCCCGAAACTATTTCTTAAATGTGCATTTTAATTTATCACAGAGGGGTTCTGGGCCAGTAAATGGGGCTCATGCTCCTTTCTGGCAAGTATAGGTGAGAAACCTTTACTTTGTATAATTTCAGATCTAAATAACTGACATCTTGATCAAAAATAACTGACATCTTGAAGTTCCTGCATCATCGTCAGCCTTATCCATCTATTCAAAATGTAGCATTTGGTTTTGTAGTTTCCTGAAGTCTTGATTCAGCCTATGGCAATTCGTTTTTCATTCCATTCATGCAACTATGTATAATTTTGAAGTGAAAGAAATGTTCGTGGATCTATAGGTTCCACAAGTGTAGAGGTACAATATGCACCGTATTTCCGGTAGTGAGACAGGAAGGTATTGAACATTGGATACGTAAATGTTAACAAGTTACAGTGTTCTATGAAGACTAACGGTATTTACGAATAAAGCACATAGATTCATGAATTCAACTGATTTAACAGTTACTACTTGATAGCCAAACACAATGAAACACATTGAGTGCATGTTCACCATGTAATAATCTATTAAACAAATGACATCATACATATTTTTTGTGGCTTCAAGAATTTTTATTCACCCTCGCACGCCCCTGTCATTTATGAGTCAACTAGTGCTTTTCTGTTCAACTTTTTTCAGCAGTCTCGAAAAAATATGAGCATTCGATTCGGAATAGCATCAATATATTTATTGAAAAAATAAAGTTCCGCTCGGGAAAATTGTAAGTTATATACAATTTACTGAAAGAAAAAAAGAGAAGTTTGATTTTGCAAATATCTCAAAAACTAATCGAGATTTTTGATATATAAAAAAAGATTCAAAAAGAGGAGGAAATTGCCTAAAAGAAAATCTCCAATTTCGGAAATATAGGATCACTATTTATATTCTTCTCAGAGGGGTAAAAATATGGTCAACGAACGGGAAATCTGGCTTGAGCAAGTCACGCTCATTTAGGACACTTTAACAATAAACATTATTCAACCATATTAAATATGAAAGGTGTGATAACTGTTCAACTATAGATCTGAGATTTTTTCCTTTCTTGGACCTAGTTTTAAAAAGAGTCAGATTAGAACGCCGATGAGAAAATTTTAAAATTTCAGTTTTCCGTTTTTTATTATCGGAAGCTGCATGGAGATTGTTATTCTAAATTTTCATCGCCTATTGTTGGAAAATTTTGTTATGAACAAATGCGTTGTTTAAAAGAGAATCGAAAAGATTTTGTTTATGATTAATTAAATTTTTCAATTTTGCAACTACGTAAATTGTTAAGAAACTTTCTTTTACGAAATTTTCTAATTTTTTCGAATTTTTTTTTTCAGATATCAAAAATCTCAATTAGTTTTTGAGATATTTGCAAAAAACCCTATTCCTCTTTTTTCCTTCAGTAAAGTGTTTATAACTTTTATAATTTTCGCTAGAGGAACTTCATTTTCTCAAAAAACCTCTTCATGCTATTCCGAATCGAGAAACACCTTTCTCATATTTTTCCGAGACTGCTGAAAAAAACTTAACAAAAAATCACTTGTTGACTAGACTATTAGGAGGTTAAGAGTTTGTAAGTAAAAAAGAACGAATATATTGGGAAAATACGACCTTAATGTATCCGCACAACGCGCCTGGATGGTAGCCTGGCTGGTAGCTGGTCGAATGTAAAATGTTGTTCTTCGAGCGACCACCGAGATAGCCCGCTAGCATACAATCGACCGGAACTGCGCGCACGTACGGTACCCCATAAGGAACCACGAAGATAATTCTTGCAGCCAGGCGACCAGCTGGATGGTAGCTGGTAGCCTAGCTGGTCGCCTGGCTGCAAGAATTATCTTCGTAGTTTCTTATGGGGTACCGTACGTGCGCGCAGTTCCGGTCGATTTTATGCTAGCGGGCTATTTCGCTGGTCGCTCGAAGAACAACATTTTACATTCTACCAGCTACCAGCGACCAGCCAGGCTACCATCCAGGAGGCGCGATGTGCGGATACCCTAAGTGACGGAGCTCTGCTGTTCACGCGTTTTTAATAATAACAGCTGATATTGAAGGAATTAACACTATGTTAAAATTATATAGTAGAAACATAGGGTTCTCCAGCAGGGAATATACTCGCTAGGCTAGCAGCACGATTTCTTCCATTTCCAATCGTTGAAGAGGTAGTGTTGCCTGCAATTACTTGATGATAGGAAGTAGGGAACAAGAAGAAACTCGTCAAATCAATCCTGGTCGAATGTGCAGTATTGACGAGATCTAACAAGATGGTAACGTGGAATTCTCTATGTTAGAACTCATATAGTCAGCTCACTCGGAAGGTTATTTGATTATTTTCAATTACCAAAAGACTTTACTTGTTCAAATTCGAAGCGAATTGATGGTTTGAGTACAAATGACAAATGAATGGATAGATTTTCTGATAAAAAGCTAATCGAATAATTTCTGAAGAGATGATTCTATGCAAACGTTAACTGTGTTAGTAATGTTTTGGATAAGCTTCAAAAATTAATTTCAATAGAAAAAAGAAAAAAATTAAAGAAATTTATAATAATATTACTAATAATAGAACTTAATTAGCACTTCAGTACAGAAAGCATACATACATGATGTTACATTTACACATTTGCAATACATATTTGAGATTATACTAACATTCAACTATCCTACTTCTAAATGGTGAAATACAGCAGGAGCTGATTAATCCAAACAGGAGCTGATTAATCCAACCATTATCAATATTTTTTTAAATGAGTCATTCGGTTTCGAAATAATGAAAAACTTCAGTACAGAAAGCATACACATACATGATGTGACATTTACAATACATATTTGAGATTATACTAACATTCAACTATCCTACTTCTAAATGGTGAAATACAGCAGGAGCTGATTAATCCAACCAGGAGCTGATTAATCCAACCATTATTAATATTTTTTTGAATGAGTCATTCGTTTTCGAAATAATGAATATCTTAAGTAGGCTTCCAAATGATTCCATTATTAATCGTTGTGGTAATATTAATCGATTCAGTAACTAATATACCAGATCAAATAATATATGATCTCATCAGTGTTGTGTACTCAGAGTAGAATGATTCATCAAGTTTACAACGATCCTCTATCGAAATAGTCCAGTCAACGAAGGGTTTAACCAACTTGTGGTTACTATCTCGAAAACAATTGATCGAAACTGAACCGTGACCATATACATAATTGAAGCTGGTGTAATTTGCAACAAAATCAAGTATTAAGACATTGTAAATTAAAAAATTAAAAAAGCAAGATGCCACCTATGGGATTTGAATCCAGAAATAGGGCACCAGGGTTCAGTACTTAGACCACTCGGTCGTCAATGCAATGTAAAATACAGACGCAAGAGTGTATATAACGAGAGGGAAACGTATCGCCACGCTTTATAATTTAATATAAACCTACAATACGTAGTTATTATTTTATGGAACAAATTTGTAAAGCTTTATCTTTTCATTATGCCATATCTGATTCCTGTCGTAATCTGTTCTTTTATGCATATAACTTATACAAAATTATTTCGATGTTTCACATCTGCCAGGCGTCCCGCGACGGCTCATGACGCTTTCGCGTTGCTTGTACATGAATTCATGAGTATATACTATGCATTGGCGAGTGGCGTGGCGGAGTGGGATCAGAAAGAGAAGGGATGAGAGAACGGAAAGAAAGAGGGAGAAAGAGAAAGGTATTTTACGCTACTCCCTTGTGTGAGTCACATTCTTACGGTTTTATCGTTACGGTTTTAGTCTCACATTATTTTCAGGTAGGTCCCGCATCGAAATCCCTAACTCCTCCAAGCTTGACGTAAGGAACTTCGTTCCAAAAAATATTTACAATAACTGAACAAACAATAGTAATTTCATGTGAATAAATACTATCATTAGAGAAAATACCTAAGACATCTAAGAGTTTAAATGTGCACAAAAACAAGGAATTACTTTTGCATTACATAAAGTGAACAAGGAAAATTCATGACTTGATAATTACTTTTAGTTTTCCGTTTTTTCCTCGTAGAAGTTCCCTTTCAATTTCAGTGATCAAAAAAAGTTGATCTAGTGATCATTTTTTCTTCATGAAAATATATTGACCTTGTCTATTCAATATATTTACACTAAGTATTTGAAATATAGTAAAATAAATCAACTTACGCTTACCTCCGTCCTCTGTTGTAACCTTTTATTAAGTTCATATATTCTATAATCAGGTTGACCGAAGTAGGGGGTATGCCTCCTAGGTACCGGTAGAGACCTGAAAGAGAAAAAAAAGACTATTAAAAAAAAAGTAACTTGCTGTCACATTTTCCACATTATCATTGCTCTTTAATATGCGATGAAATAACATGAAACTCTTTTACATTTTTTGGATTCAAGAGGGACGTGCGTCAAAGTATGAAGGGGATATTGAATGAAATAAATTCGTAATTTTCAGTTTTTTGATAACAAAATGAAGTAAAATTAATATGGATATGGATAATGACATATTTCGAGGTTATTATTAGAACTCGAAAAGTTTGATATAAATATAAAGGAAATGATTATTCTCACAGATGGAAGGAAGATTGGGATTTTTAGAATGAGAAATGAGCCCAATAGATGTAAGAATTTTCCTACGTGGGTCCTACCCACTCCGCACAGGCGGACATTTTGATTGTTTATGGTGGGCAATTCGAAATTAAAACTTTACGGAAATTGGCCAAAGTTAATTTTATCTAGATCTGTTGATATATTCTTTACTAGAGTATATTTCGCTGATATATTAATGTAACTTCGATATTTTTATAGAAGTAAAATATAAGTTATGATTTAGCATTCACTAATTTCAGTTTTTCATAATGTTTTGAAAATATACTTACTGTGTTTGCTGATTAATTTCTTTTATGGACCTCTCAATTTTTGATAAATCTTTGTTTGCAGGGATAGAGGTTATGAAACAGATATACAGTGAATATTTTTCAATATGGTTGATTCGATAAATTATAAAATTGATTCTGGCTATTAACAGTCACACTTTGAGCATGTATAGTGTACAAACAATTCATTTCATACCAATAACAGAACATTCCGAATGGTGTGATATGGAAGTGAGTTGGATCATATAGGGAAAACGTATTTGAAACGAATGGCATATTTTGATCTAGGACATTCCAACAATTAACTGTAGATGCGCACATAAGAATTTTTTTGTCAGTGTTTTCGTATGAATGAAAATGACCATCAATATTGTTGAATTTTGATCTTAAATAAAATTAGCTTATTGTCGTCATGTCAGAGTGATTTTCGTTCTCTATATTCTCATAATGTATAATCTGTTCAAACAACATCTCGTCTACATCAAATTTAGTTATTGAAAGTTTCATTTCAATTTGAATAACAAGGTGATAAGTGATTACGACTTGACGCTATACCAAAACTGAAGTTATAGTTCCCCAAAAAGTAAAAGTACAACTAATATATTCAGTATGAGCATTAAATATTAGATTTATTCGATAAATTGTTTCACTTATTTATCACGTTTTACTATAAAATCCAGTTTCTTAAAATACTTACTTCTCAAAATTTGTTAACCGTGTGATTATATTTTGTTTGTTTCTCAATAGGTACTTCTCAAAATTTGCTAACCGTATGATCAAATTTTGTTATTGAAAGTATCATTTTAATTTGAAAAACAAGGTGATAAGTGATAACGGACTTATACCAAAACTAAAGTTATAGTTCTTGAAAAAGTCAAATTACAACTGATATATTCAGTATGAGCATGAAATATTAGATTTTTTAGATAAATTCTTTCACTTATTAATCACGTTTTAGTATAAAATAACGTTTTTCAAAATTTGTGAACCGTATAATCCTTAGACATGCTGTATAATATGAATTCCCAGAGATCCTTAGAATTTTCGATTAAATTTCGTAACTGATTGTTGCTGATAATAGTAATAATTAATCAAGTTCGATTTTACCTACGCGTGGTTAGAAGTGTTGGCTTCATTCTGTAGAACGTGTGGGGTCCAAATGAATTGAAAGGACTAGACATTGGCGTTTTTGGCATTGAACGCAACCGGCTATATATCCGATTTCAGATTGCGTTACAGTTTAGAACGCAAAATGATGTGCCCGATTTCAGATTTCAAAATTCGATTTCAGTAGCACATGGCCCCGCCAATCCGCTTGCATACGTAGATTTCGTTTTATGAGCTAACGATCGACAAACACAAATGTACCACTACGAATCAGATAGAGATTTTCTCGATTTTCCTTCATGATTTAGTCTAGGCTTATGACTACAAGAATAGTTTCGTTTACGATTACGCGTAAAACTTTTCCGGCCCATTCAAAAACGGCATATTTACGATTTATTTATATACATACTTTTTAGTTTATTTAATTATTATTATTCATCAAATCTATTTGGATCCAGATTCGCGTTCAAAAACGCAAGTTGCTCGACTTTCGAGGACTTTAGACGACACCTCTTTTCGTTTATAATTAGCCCCGTCTTAGAAAAAAGTCTTTCGCACGGAACAGAAGTCGCAACAATATTACATTTTGTGCGATATATTTCCGACAAATGCGGGTAAATTATTTTATGATCCCTCCACCACTGCGAGGGGCTGTTCCAATTGCCGTCTGTATTTTTTCTAGCGAGCATCTCGTCGTCGATGTACATTTGCAGCTCACGTATAGCTCTTGCCTGAGCTGTTCCTTGTGGCTTATTTTTTTTTAATAGGTCGTCAAATTTGTCCCAAGCACTAAGGTTTGCGCAGGGCTTTTCTCGAACTTCATCAGTGCTTACTTCTGAATTTCCATTATTATTTATAAGGCCTATTATTAAGTCATGGACATATTTTTTCAATTCGGAGATCGCATTGTCATTTTTGAAACAAACAAGCTTAAACCGTGGGTCCAACAATGTGCACACTGCGAAGGTCTTGCTGTGCTCTATTCCCTGAAATGTATCTTCCAATCCTTGTTTCAAACTCCGAATTATGTCAATCACAGCTTGGTTGAACGATGCGCCATATTCTTTTTTGATTAAAAATTCGTCACAAATGTCTTTCAAGCAGTTGGTCATGACTATGACCATACTTCCTGGGAGGTACTGATCTCCACTTATTGAAGAAGTGACCTCTTCGAATGGCTGGAGTACTGTGCACACCTGTTCGATGATGCCCCAGTCTTCGAAACGTATAATGGGCAATTCCCTTTCAATAAGATCCATACAGAATGTTACCGCTTCCTTCAGTAAGATGAAACGGCGGAACATAAAAAATGTAGAGTTCCACCTTTTAGGTACTTGTTGAATTAACTTTTTTGGTTCTCCACATTCCGTCATGTTTTTCAATTGATATCCAAGAAGCATATCCGTTGCAATTGTACTACGTTTAAAATAAGCCACAATTTTGTTAACATTTTCTATTACTTCTTCCAATGATCTTAAAGCCCCTGACACGAAAAGATTGAGGGAATGAGCATAACAACCGTAATGCTCCCACCCCAGCTCTATCTCTATTGCTTTGACAATATTTCTAGCATTGCCTGTAATAACAAAATTAACTTTGTTTGTTAAATTCCATTCGTCCGTCACTCTCCTTAATTCTTTGGCTAAATTGTCACTAGTGTGAGTTGCGTTAAGACCTTTACATTCTAAAAGTATTTGTTGTGGTTCAAAGTTCGTATCAATATAATGCACAGTCACGCCAATATAACTTTCAGTCTGCGACGATGTCCAACAATCAATAGTCAAACAAACACTGCTAGCGTCTAGAGAAACTCTGGTCTTTACATCACTTAGTGTCGTCTGGTACAATGCCGGGATCATAACAGAAGATATATTTTTCCTACTAGGCAACGTGTATCCCGGAATGTTTTTCACGAATTTTTTAAAACCTTTGTCTTCTACTATGCGGAAAGGTTGATAATCCATTATAAACAATTCCAACAAATCACGATCGACTCGCGTACTTTCTTCTGGAGTCATTTTTTCAATAAAATAATTTTGTATCGGCCTTAGCCGTTTTCGAGTCGGAATTTCCTCTGTTTTGTAATCTTCTGAACTCTTACTGGTTTCCTTTGCAGCGATCGTCAGAATAGAGCCACTCGTATCTTTAGAAGTACTCGCCAAACACTCAAAAGTCGCAATTTGTTGATTACACCCTAAATACCGTTTACGAGTCGGAATTTCCTCTGTTTTATGATCTTCTGAACTCTTATTGGTCTCCTTGGCAGCGATCGTCAGAATCGAGCCACTCGTATCTTTAGACGTACTCGTCAAACACTCAACAGTCGTAATTTGTTGATTACATCCTAAATCGGTACTTGCCTTTTGAGTCAAATAAAGTGATGCGTGAGATCTTTTTAAATGTGCCCCTAGGTTACCCGTTGTACATTTATATGATATATTTTGACTGCAATATTTACACACCGCAACAAATGGAGAATTTTCTTTTTTGTCATAATGAGTCCATATCTCACTGGGTTTTCGGGACATTTTTAAAACCGAAACACTGTCCGTTTAATCAGTTAAAAAGTCTAAACTTAAAAATTTAATAATTCACATCAAAACAATTTGAATTTTATACACACAATTCACTAAACTTTACTCCACTCGGAACAAACGTAAATTGCATTAGATTTCCGTAACCTACAAACAAACAAATTCTGAATCCCAAAATTCAAGCCATCCTTTTTATTCCGAAGTTTGCGTTTCGATGCACACTTTAGAAGGCAAACTGATGTGTCCGATTTCCGATTTCTAAATCAGATTGTTGATAGCCGATTTCAATATCGCCTAGCG
This sequence comes from Cynegetis impunctata, assembly GCA_030704885.1. NCBI lineage: Eukaryota > Metazoa > Arthropoda > Insecta > Coleoptera > Coccinellidae > Cynegetis > Cynegetis impunctata. The sequence continues at coordinate 97,917 of JARQZK010003695.1, read as the reverse complement.
TAGCCAATTCGCCTGCGTACGTGGATTTCGTTTTATCAGCTAACGATCGACAAACACAAAATGTACCACTAAGAATCAGATCGAGATTAGAGCGATCGTTCTTCATGCTTTAGTATAGGTTTAAGAATAGCAGAACAGTTTTGTTAACGATTACAGGTAAAACTTTGCCGAATATCTAATGCACTTCCGTAACCGACGAACAAACAAAATCTTAATCCTAAAATTCACGCCATCTTTTTATTCCGCTATGCTACTTACGGTTAGAAAGAGAGAAACCGAATTTCTACGCATGTCAGTTTGCGTTTGGATACGCACACAATTCGTTTGGGATATCCAGTGATTTTATTTGTCGATTCGGATTTGTTTCGTGCAGCGTTGCCGGTTTGTAACATAATTATCGAATTGGTAACATAATTCATCCTCAAAATTTTTCTCAAAAATAATTATTACATAATTGGTAATTGCATCATATTTTTAACCTAGAGATTGTTGACAACCATTCTTACAGTTCATTTCGATGAATTTAATTGATCCCTTTCTAAAAATGAGTGTTTCTATTTATACATAATTCTTAGGAAAAATCGATAATTCTAGCAACGCTGTACCATCATTCTCATGTTGGTCTGTGGCAACCCTGCTTTCGTTGTATAGATCGTTGGCGTTTAGTTCGCTTAGGTCGATTTTTGAAATCGGATTTTCTAGTTGAAGAAATCGATACGAATCGATTTGCGTTTGAATTTTAAAATAGTTTTGATTTATTGGTTTCATCTCTAGAAACGACAAATAACTTCAATGTTTGGGGAGGTCTTTGAAACATTGGTAAAGCTCGTTTTTCATTATAAAAGCTAGCCTGCATAGCTGAATTTATAATAAGGCATTAATAATAATTTGTGAACAAATACAAAACACAAATTTACACTGAGGAAAAATTAATTATTGAGTTCTGAGTAGCTTTCCCCTGAAAATAATTTTTTTTTGGGATTTTGGAGAACAGATTTTTCAATATCGGTTGTAAGTATCAATATATGGCAATGAAGTTTCAGCAGCAACAATTCTACATTTCATTTACATTGCTTAGATGCAATTTTTTTATTATCAATTGGGGACTCGCCTAGTACTTAAAGGGATATGCTGAGTGCTTGAACAACCACTGAGCTTATGGTACAGTCTGGGTGTATGTTTGGGACTGTTACCTCTGATGCAGAAGAATCTTCATTTTCAGCATTATTATCGCTGAGTAGCTCTGTATTTTTCAACCTGATCACGCCTCATGGAGCCATTAGGTATTTGTGGAAATGATTCCAGCATCCCCACGATATTTCTCTGTTTTTTTTGTCTGTGTTAAATGGTTTATAATGCCAATTGTTTTTGAAGTATATAATTTTTAAAGGTAGATAGGAATTAAAATTTGGTGAAAACGGCCTATTAAAGTGCCAAGTAAACTTCTTTTTAACAATGAAGCCATTACAACCCTACTTTTATATTTGGCCAGGTGATTGACAATAGTACTAACTATTTGTAGAATAATTTTGAAAATTTTAAATTATGTACTTTTTGGAAAAATATTAAGTCAAAATATGAATTTGCATTCTGACAAAAACTTTTTTGTTATAACGTATGGTATATTATATAAAACTGGAAAGAGCATGAAGAATGCTGCAAAATAACACCTGTTTCAGCTCTCTAGCTCAACTAGGACAGCTCTTAGAGCAATTTCAAAAAAGTAAGTTTTCGGTTTTTGGCAGAAATTTGAAAGTTTACACAGCCATATTTTGAAAACGGTTCGAGATAAAAATTTGAAATTCGGTACTTTTCTTAGTTCCAGCATCCACAATGAGTATTCCAATTTCATCGAAATCTAAAATGGTGAGGAAAATTGAGTGTGTTGATTTGACATGGAATCATGATCCATTAAGAACAAATTACACTTCCTCACTGGCTTTCTGACAGGACATTGTCGTCTCAGGAAGCATCTGACGAAAATAGGTTTATAATAAAATTATTAAAACAATGCGTTGGACAACAAACTTGTAGGAGTGAGGACGTAACCTCCTTGAAGCCTCACCAGAGAATGGAGTTCATTAGTACTCTAGAACTAGAAGGCGAGCTAATCTCTGATGGGGGGCACAATAAACTGCACCTTAAAGTCGCGGTGCAGTCTATCCTCAACTCCCCATATTAAATAAATAATAAATAAATACGGAAAAACACCAATGATAGCATTGCCTTTCAAATGCAAATCTTACTTTTCTATCAGAAGTGAAATGGTTGTTGATTCTGCATTTTTCATCACACATAAGATATTTCCAGTGCGAGGAACATATTCCTACAAAAAAATGGGTTTCTAGGAAAAATTTTGAAATAAGAATAACGTAAATGTTGCTGTATTATACGCGAACAATGCAGAAAAAATTTGATATATTTTATTTGTAAATACTTTATGAAGATCTCTTATGTTTATATTATTCTATCATTATACTATTAATACAGTTAACTTGTATTGGTACCACAAATCAGTACAATATAAAGTTACAGTGTTAAGCAACTTATATTCTATTCATATATATTTGCAATCCATTTAGAGTTTTATTTAATTGTTTATACTGTTAATACTGGCGTTCTTTCGTACTGATACAACTGATTGAATTTATCTGATTGAAGTGAATGTGATTTTACAATCAGAGCACATTCATTCACTGAATGCCCGAAAGAATGCGCTCATTTTCATTATATCTGTGTAAAAATTTGAAATATATATAAACTTCAAATTCTGAGGTTAACTTTGCCAATGTAATCCTAACTGATAGAAGATATTCTGCGTTCAGAATAATTACTTACGTTCACTTTTAAGTTGTGGAGGGGGGAACTGATTGAAAACGAAAGAACCACCGCTTAAACTGATCTATCTGATTTTATATTCATAAAAATTAAGTACGAAAGAACACTAGTATTAAATAGGTCATCTTTCATAAAGTAAATCTCAAGAAGATTCTATGATGACGAGGTGATTTCGATAGATTCCAGTTTGATTTGTTTTCGTGTCTAATAATTCCTCATAATGAAATACTATACAAAAAATAATCACCAAATGAAAGCATAGGTATCAGTCGTAGTTATGTAGTCTCCTTATATATACTTTCAATTTTTGTAGAGTTATATTTAATTGTTTTTACTATAATTAATCGTTTCTAGGTCACCTCTGTATTTTCCTAGTAGAATTTCGTAATCATTTTTCACATAATAATTGCACCCACCTGTAAATAGGATTCCCGAAAGGGGAGCACATAAGCGGATCTCCATGTAGATGCGGCGAAGCCATTCCCATTCGAACGTCGTAGGAGCACGTGTTTTTCGTCGTCGGCATGACGTTGACCGAGGGTGGGAGTCCCGGGCTCCCACCATTTTGGCCCCCCGTACAAATCGTGCTCAGTGCCGGATCGATGGGGATGTCCCCCACGAGCATGGGAGAGGGAAAGCGCGCCAAAAAACCCCCGTTTCGCGGCCTGCCTCGTCGCGATCTGCCGATTGGTTTAGCCAGTCCATATCTCATAGGATCATCGGCATATGGCTCGTGTATTACATCGACCAAACTGGTGGCTGGTTGGAACCAAATGCCGAAAAGTAAATTTTAATGAATGAACAGAGTAATACACTTGATAACAGCTAATTTAATCTCAGTAGAATCGAGAGCATCTTGAAGTTTTAATGTATCATTTAAATTGTCAGTGGACGACAATTTTAAGTATTTTGTGCAGAAATCTTTTCGATATATTGTTGTGTACGAGAAACTAAAACGTAATTTGAAATGAAGACAAGCTATTAGGTATTAAGTTGGTGTTACATAACTTAAAAATATTGCATTCATACAATTATTAGTTTGAAATTTGAATAGAAAGAGTGCTTTCTGACGCGAAACATTGTTTAAAGCAAAAGGTCATTCAAATTGTTCCGATAAAATCGTCAGGATGGCGAAATTTTGAATATTTTCTCAATCGTCTTGATGAACAACCTGAATACTCTGAACTACTGGATTTTTAGCTACAATTTATTAATGTATACCTACATTCATTCACTGCTGCATTTACCATCGTTTTGTTCAAGTCGAATTGATGTTTTCAAAGAGATCATATAGCTAAATATGTTACAATTGAAACTGGCCCATATCGCTATTAAAAAAATTGACCACTAATTATTGATTACGGAATCTAAATTATTAATCGCAATTTTTTTTTATTCTCACATATTCCGCAATAACGAAATTGCACATCCCATTATCAACCACCTTTCGCATAAGAGCCCTAAATTTCTCTGATATTTAAACAGGTAAAAAATGAGCATCAGTTATCAAAAGTTGTGACAATTTTCAATACGTAATTTTCAGCATTATACGCACCCGAACCCCGATACATTTAAGGAAAATTAAACGCGTCTCTTCTCTTATTCTTCCGTTGCCCTTACAATCCTTTTATTCAATCATAACGTTCAAGATATATGCCGCGACCGGCACATTGCTAGGCATAACTGAACAGTTCCATTACGGGAGTATCTCGGACGGTCTACTGAATCAAATGTGAACCGTATCCACGTGAACTGAACTGTTCCGCCACGGAGCTGGCGCACCAGGGCGACGTTGCCGTGAAGCAGGCGCTGTTCGGGTCACGAAACGAGGTGCTTCGTGTTTTTCCATTTTATTCGGATAGAGGTCAAATAGAAATATTTTGGAAAATGTACAAGACCGTCCTCCAAAGTCGAAGCTGGATATGATGGAAACTACAAACATGTTATTATATAAGATATCCACCCCTGGATTCGTAGATCGAAATAGAATAGAAATATTTCGTTATTTTGGAAATTAGTAAGTGGGCTCCCTAAATTTGGAGATTATAGTTAGCAATATAGGCATTTCATAGGTCTGTATTATCTTCTATGTTGAAGAAACTACTATAGAGTTCGACTGGAATAATTTCCATATTTTTAAGGGCTTTCCTCAAATTTGGAGTTGGAATTAGAATTGACATTATTGGTCATAAGATTTGTAATGGTAGATGTAGATGTTCAATCCAATTGCGCATTGGTATTTTTACTCGATTGCATATTGGTATTTCAAAGACCGCAAACTGATTTCCTTGAATTGCATATTTGTGTTTTAACTCGATTACATATTGGTACTTCAGTGATCGCAAACTGACTTACTCGAATTGGATGTAAGGTATTTTTACTCCATTGCATATTGGTTGATTGCAAACGGACTTATCCTAATTGCATATTGCTGTTTTTACTTGATTGCATATTGGTATTTTAGTGGCCGCAAACCGATCTACTCGAATTGCATATTTGTGTTTTAACTCGATTACATATTATTGGTACTTCAGTGATCGCAAACTGATTTACTCGAATTGGATGTAAGGTATTTTTACTCCATTCCATATTGGTTGATTGCAAACGGACTTATCCTAATTGCATATTGCTGTTTTTACTTGATTGCATATTGGTATTTCAAAGACCGCAAACTGATTTCCTCGTATTGCATATTTGTGTTTTAACCCGATTACATATTGGTACTTCAGTGATCGCAAACTGATTTACTCGAATTTAATGTAAGGTATTTTTACTCCATTGCATATTGGTTGATTGCAAACGGACTTATCCTAATTGCATATTGCTGTTTTTACTTAATTGCATATTGGTATTTTAGTGGTCGCAAACTGATTTACTCGAATTGCATATTGGTATTGTACCTACTTCAGTGATCGCAAACTGATTTTTGTTTGAATGCAAGGTATTTTTACTCGATTGCATAATCTGATTTATTCTAATTGTACTTTGTTATTTTTATCCGTTTGTCTATAGGTATTTCAGGGATTGATAACTGATTTACTCGATTCGTATTCGAATAGTTCCACACAAAAAAGAAAGGCTACGTGTTTTATTTCTCCCTCGTCCAGATCATAGGACATAGTTGTATGTAGAAGTGCACCAGAGATTGGTGAGACCGGTGGAGATGAGGTGAGGGGGGGGAGGGGGTGGTGTTCAGAAGACGAATACAATCCCAGCATTTGCCTTTGTAGGTACAGACTCACCTACGCCATGAGAAAACTTTTAGAAATACTCGTGGCAAACCAGTCGAACACGGAGTTTTTCGAATATGTTGTACATACTTTTGTTTGAACATTTCGAACTATAGCTGCAAGTATTTGTTGAGCGCTGCCTGTCTTGGTTGAGGCTAGAATCAGCACTATGTTACTGCCTGTCACAGATCACTGTAGTAGAGGTTTTTTTTCTGAAAATTTCGTTTTGGCATACACCGAGAGTTCTTTATTTCCAATTTTTGAGGTGGGTAAAGGTTTCTGCGGTCATTAAGAAGCGAAGAGTAGATATGACGATTCAGCCCATCCCAATTTTGAAATTACTGCTCTTGTAAAGGATGTTGTACAGGGTGGACACTCTTGTCCAAATTTGACACTTTAAAAGGGATAGTCCTGTTTTCATACTAGAGAGATGAAAACTGATGCTTGTCCAGAAGCTCAATTTTTATGACAAACTCAATGGTGAAAACCGCATATCGATATCTATCATGGCTTCTGAGTTACAGCGTGTTTTTCTCTTATTTTCTCAGTAATGAAATTTGTGGGATGAAGTACTTAGTGCTCGTATGTCCTTTCAGTGTATGGATACTCGCCATCTTGTTCCGACGGCCAATTTCCAGGTATCAGGTGCTAAAGATGGAAAAAAACTCGACCTACTTCTCTTATTTTCTCACACTTGATTTTTATATATGATACTCAGGGAACCATTTCAATACCTTTTGCAAGCTGCCAGGCCGATCGTATGGGCCAAAAATCCCGCCAGACACACATTAAGTGTGAGTATGACAGTATGAGCGAAATGTCATGATTCGCCCATTTTATGCGCGATAGTGATTATATATGTGCGTCGAACTCCATTCTATATTAACTGTCTAGTTGAGCATGATCTATGTTTGAGTAGACGTACTTTCGATATTATTATTTTTATTTTTAAATGAGCGAATCATGACATTTCGCTCATACTGTCATACTCACACTTAATGTGTGTCTGGCGGGATGTTTGACCCATACGATCGGTCTGGCAGCTTGCATAAGGTATTGAAATGGTTCCCTAAGTACCGTAAAACGGGGTTACCTTGGCAGATTTCGGGACATATTTGACAATAAATCTAAAACCTTCGCCAATAATCCACAAGAAAAAATCTCATTGTAACAAATATCAATAAGGCTGTAAATGCAGAATATTTGAATAGAAAATATTAAGAGGTAACTGAGAAAAAAAATTGTTGAGAGGCTGCCAAGGTAGGCAAACGATTGGAGTAACTTTGGCATGATATGTATTTCGCTTAAGATATGAAAGTAGACTGCTCTAAAGGTCTTCTTTGGCACCGTTTTTAATTTTAGTTTGGATTTTGACCATTTTTTTTCCAAAATGCCATAACATAATATTTGTGAAAAACTCATTAAGTTCTTGAGCTCCTACAGCAGCACGAGCACGTTTAATATTTGAAGCTAAGCGGACACTTAGACCATTTCGTAATATGAAATGCTGAACAAAATCAGGTCCAGGTGTATTATTACGAAATTTTTTCACCCTGCGTCCTTGTTTTTCTAGGTATTTGTGAAGCACTTCACGTATATCCACTTTTGTTAGTGGAAAGCCCCAATTGCAGCCCGTCGTCAGCGTGTGTTTCAGTTACTGCTCTTCCTCTTGGGTAAATACAATCGGATGACCTATTGTCTTGGTGTGCCTTCCAAACAACTTATTTTGGAGGGTTCCACGGGAGATTTTGAATCATCGACTCGCTTGGGCTTGAGACATCTCTCCTCTTATGGCAGCTAATGCTTGTTCTGATTGCTGGGGGGTGTACTTACCGTATGTACGGCCCCCAATTTTCTTGATGTAGTGGCGTGGCATTTTTCTAATAGTTTAAACCTGTTATAAAGAAAGGAACCTGAAAAAACCGCAAAAAAAATAAAAGGGATAAAAAATAATTTTCAAAAAAACAAAACGAATAACTGCCAACGTTGCCCCCGGTGCCAAAGTAACACCGTTTCACGGTATCATATATGAAAATCAAGTATGAGAAAATAAGAGAAGTAGGTCAAGTTTTTTTCCATCTTTAGTACCTGATACCTGGAAATTGACCGTCGGCACAAGATAGCTAGTATCCATACACTGAAAGTACATACGAGCACTAAGTACTTCATCCCACAAATTTCATTACTGAGAAAATAAGGGATGTCTGGGATCTTGGACTATAAATAAATTTACCCAGAAATTTACGATATAATAATCTCCCTATGTTCTAGATTTTTGTAGGAAACAGTATTAATCATCGATTGTTCTTTGAAAATAATTCAGACAATTTCTCTTATTTTCGAAATAAAACACCGACTTCGTTATATTTATATTCCTTAGATATGTATTGAATATGTGAAATCACTTCAATCAATATCAGACTCTTGATATTTTCACGAAAATTCAGCTCGTTCTAGAAGTTAGATGTTTTCGCTTCTATGAAATTTGCTCAATATTTTTATTGATTAATATTTCAATATTGATTATAATTTTGATATATTTTTCGTCATCTCAATAATATAGGTGGAATTTTGGCAACTTTGCGATTTTAGGGAGATTAGGGAAAATGGCCTATATTCAATGCGAGATGTTTTGGGAGACGGAAGTTTCCAGGCTCATCGATTTGTTAGCTCCCATTCGAGCGTTTGAAAAATCCCCCCTAACTGGTACAACGCCGCTGGAGGTTCGTCAGAAAAATGGAATATGTGGTGAAAATTTTCACGGATCGATAATTCACTTCTGAATGATTTATAATAACCCTATCCTGCCGGTTGGTTAGTCCATAAACATTGTATACATGAAGCACTAATACTGGATACACGTATTGAATTATTTAGCAACAACAGAGGAATGAGAATTCGAAACTTTCATTACAGTATTAGATATTAAAAAGATAATTTGCTGACGTAAGCTAATCATATGTGATACAAGTTCGACACTTCTAAAGGAAAATTAACAGACATTGAAAAATTCAATTTTAAAAGACGAAATAAATTGTTAGTTTCGCATATAAAAACCCAAATACTTACATAATTCTTTATTCACCATTTTGTACAGCATGGTATATTACGAATGAAGACGAATTTGGATATGATAACATCTTTTGTAGTTAGCTCAAAAAATTTCAAATTGAAAAATTGCATTTTTGAATAGCTTATGAACCGATCAAATATTTCAGTGGGAAATCAATGAAGTTAATTTTGAAAAAAAATCTATCGCAGCGAGTTGCATTAGAAAAGCAGGTTTTCAAAACGTATCCAGTTTAAAAAATCTAATAATTCAATTATGATTTTTGTTCCAAATCCTAAAAACAAAAATTGCGCTCTCTACCGCGTGAACAATATTTATTTCAACCTCCGGGGGGTCAACCCCCCAACCAATTTATATCGAAATAAATACCATCCAAGATATCATGCGAAACTACCTACATACAAAGTTTCAACCCTATGGTCCCAAAATTGCGCCTTCTATTGTGTAAATGAGATTCATTTTCTCTCCTAGGGGGTCAACCCCCCCAAGCAACTCGTACCAAAATCAATCCTATCCAATATAATATACGAAACTACCTACTCACAATCTTTCAATCTTATTGCTCCAAAATTACGCCCTTCATCGTGTAAAGAAGGTTTATTTTCTCCCCCGAGGGGTCAACCCCCCAACCAATTCGAACCGAAACCAATCCCATTCAAGATATCATACAAAACTATTCAGATACAAACTTCCAACCCTATTGCTATAAAATTTGCGCCTTCTGTGGTGTAAACAAGATTTATTTTCCCTCTGGGGGGTCAACCCCCTAACCAATACGAACCAAAACTAATCTCATCCAAGATATCATAGGAAACTACCTATTTACAATTTTTAAACCCTATTTTCCCAAAATTGCGCCCTTTATTTATCGTGTAAACAAGATTTATTTTTCCCTCAGGGGGTTCAACCCCCCAACCAATTCGAACCAAAACTAATCCCATCCAAAATATCATACGAAACTACTTATTTACAAAGTTTCAACACTATTGCTACAAAATTGCGACGTTTCTCGTGTAAAAAAGATTTATCCCCCCCAGCGGGGTCAATCCCCCAAGCAATTCGAACCAAAACCAATCCCATTCAAGATATCATACGAAACTACCTATTTACAAACTTTGAACCCTATTGTTCCAAAATTGCGTTAGTTGTATAATATAATATAGTTAATTTTTATAGTAAATTGTAGTGGTAACATAGGTGTTAAAATTAACTTAATTAAAATTAAGAAAAATAAATGAAATATAAATAATTCACATCATGTTGATTGAGCAAGAGTGAAACAGGAAAAAACTGTGTCAGTATTTTCTGTTCCACTCTTGCTCAATCAACATGATGTGAATTATTTATATTATGTTACGAATTATTTCATGTTTTGCTTTTTTGCGTAAATTTGGTTTGCTGATGTCACTATGTATATGTGATAGTAGTAATAGTATTTACATGTTTAAGATCCTTGTATTCATCCTCACCAAAGATCATTCCTGAAGATGAAGATATAATAAATATAATTTCCGAAAGCTTGGATCAAAAATTCCAGAGGTTATTCCTTGGCCTATTCTAAGAATATTTTGTTCTATGATCATTTCTGAAAAAACCCTTTATAGGTTAAACAAAATTTGCGACAGTAACAACATTTTATCACCTGATAAACTCATTAATTTTTTGTACTTGATACACTTGAACTTAATGATTTCAACAAATAACAAATATCGAATATGGTTGTCACAAATTTCGTTCTGTCTTCGAAACAAAGGGGTGTTTTAGAAATCATCGTAGGACAAAATATTTTTAGTATAGGCCAAGGATTAACCACTTGAATTTTTGCCGCATTTTTACCCAACACCCTGTTTATATATATATATATATATATATATATTGATATATATATATATAAATATATATATATATATATATATATATATATATATAGTTATATTTGAGTATCTCCAGCGGTCTCATTAGAACGAATGAGATGAAATTTGGTATCTAGCGGCAGAACAAAACTATCAAAATTTGGTTAAACTCAGCAAAAATATTCAAACTTTGGAAAAGGAAGTGGCATCATGATTCATCAAAAGTGAAAAGAAAATCCTCATTGATGAAATGTAATATTGTTTTGTTGCTGCTGAAATTTCATCGCCAGGTATTGATACAACCGATATTGAAGAATCTGTTCTCCAAAATCCAAAAAAAAATTTTTTTCGCGGGAAAGCTACTTAGAATTCAATGATTAATTTTTTCTCAGGTAAGTGTGAATTTGTGTTCTGTTTATTTTATTTATTCTATAAACGGTAGTCCCAATTACAATGCATTCACTACAAAGACAGTAATATATCCTAAAACTATTTAAAACCTAAATTAAAGTAATATAAATATACATATATTTTGTATGTAGTTGTTCAAAAATGATTGTTAATGCCTATTCAGTAAAATTCAGCTATACAGGTTAGGTTTTATAAAAAAAAAAACGGGCATCGTGTCATTAATTTCTTTCAACAATGAGACTCATCATCATCCCGGATATTTTAATTTTGCCAGGTGATTAACAGTACTGATATTAACACTTTTTCATGTTGAATATTTTATTTTGTAGTTTGTTGAAGTATTTCGATTTTTGAATTATCTATTTATACTAGTGTTAAATGGTATAAATTTTTTTTAAAAATATATGTCTTAAAGGTAGATAGGTATTATAATTTGGTCAAATCGGCCTATAAAAAAAAACAAATGCCAAGTAAACTTTTTTTTAACAAGGAAGCCATTACCACCCCACTTTTATATTTGGCCAGGTGATTGACAATAGTACTAATTATTCGTAGATTCATTTTGAAAATTTCAAATCATGTACTTTTTGGAAAAATATTAAGTCAAAATATGAATTTGCATTTTAACAAAAACTTTTTTCTTAAAACGTATTGCATATTTATTATCAGTGGAAAGAACATCAAGAATGCTGCAAAATGACATCTCATTCAGCTCTCTAGCTCAATTAGAACAGCTCCTAGAGCAATTTCAAAAAAGTAGGTTTTCGGTATTTGGCCGAAATTTTGAAAGTTTACACAGCCATATTTTGAAAACGGTTTGAGATAAAAATTTGGCATTTTTCTTAGTTCCAGCATCCACAATGAGTATTCCAAATTTCACCGAAATCTGAGATGGTGAGGTAAAAATTTAATTAAAAGTGTGCTGATTTGACATGGAACTACCCTCAGGTGTTATATTCGTCATCTTTTTTGATCACATCGCATTATGCCATTCGAACAACCGATATTTCGCAGTGGATAGGTCAATGCAATCGAACAGAAACTCGTAACTTCTCCCAGTGCATACATAATTACGTGAGAAAAGAAACAAAGGCATCCGAAATGGAGTGAGACGTACGCGAGCCGTGTGCCGCCGATTGAATAATTCAGTCACGGGGGACTGATAAAAAGTCCATGTTTAATTTGTTCTTTATTGCAAAGCGCTACACGCGCGAATCCGTCCATTACTTATTTAGTACGCGTAATGCCTACAGTCGAGAGCGTTTTCATTGAGAAAATACATAGAACAAAAAGTCGAGATGGTCAGTTTTCCCTCGATAATGAAATTATTTCTACTGTTCATTTTGACAGGTAACTAAAATTTTTATTTCATATTGTCCTGTGTATTTATAGTCAGTGTTTAGGAAATGAGCTGCGTTGTGTTCAAATAGTTCTAAAGAAATGTGAACCGAATAACCTGTTTTCAGGACCTACCGTGGCGCAGCGGTATAATGTTCCCAGTCCGGTGAGCAGTTAAGTGGGTTCGATTCCCACAGTCCCCTTGGGCGTTGTGTACGTCTATTAGTTTTAGTAGTTACAAATATTTTTATTTTTCACTTGTATATTATTTGTTGATATTACCTTAGATACGATTGCTATAAATACACTCATTATGCCCTAGGTAATGAGCGCGCATTATGGATCATAACGCCCGCTCATTATACGAGGACAACTGAAGCAACTTCCATTGATTAAATACTTCATAATCCTTGTCGTATACGACTCTGGATTTCTCCGGCAATGAATTATTCGCAGCTTTGGCTGCATTTTCTTTGATATTCTTGAGTAAATTCATTTTCATTTCCATTATTTCTCTAAGACTACACGAAGAAAGCAGCAATGACATTCACTAAATATGATGACAAAAATATTCACAAACGTCAAAATATCAATAAATGTCATGCCTACTATGACAAGGAAAATGGAAAGTATAGGAGCAATGAACAGATTTTAAAATCGATTTTTCATTATAATAAAATAATTTTTTCCTGAAAAATAAAATCTTGTATGCACCAAGTGCGTTACTAGATCCTAACGCCTATCGGGTAACATTCGGCCCGAGGACCACTGGCCCGAGGGATTAGGATCTATATAACGCACTTGGTACATAAATAACTAATATGATGCAAAATATACTGGTTCACTAGTCCAATGATAGTTCGGAACCGGCGTTATACTGTAGATCCACCGCGTGAAAAAAAACTTTTTCATTTGCAAAAAACTGCCATTACATGATATCGAGGTATGCGGGTGACCGAAAAATGACAACTGAAAATGATCCTATTTTGAAAATGTTTTTATTTATTACTTATCAGATGTTTTATCGTGTATTATTTTCGTTAGAGCGACTTAGAACTTTTTAGGAAAAAACACAATTTTGAAAAAGTATTTATTTGTTACTTCGCAAAGTGTATTATTTTCTATGAACAGTGTGGTGTGACTTGGCTAAAAATAATGAAATTTTGAAAATATATTCATTGATTACTTCGGAATAAATGTTCGAACTGTTTAATTGTGTATTTTCTCGGTGAAGCGAATACATATATTTACATCGAAACGAATTTAAACAAGTCATTAAATCATTGAAAATCATTATATAACTTTCGATGGAGTCTGGCTGTATGAATGAATTCCAATACGATTTCATTACACAATATCACTGCATTGCGATTTTAATAGATCTTATATATATATATATATATATATATATATATATATATATATATATATATATATATATATATATATATATATATATAATGTATATACAGTACAACTTCAGTAATCCGGACACATATCGTTCCGGTCAATGCCGGATTATCGAGGTATCCGGACTACTGGGGACTATTTATTTTTTGATTAAAAATCCCAAATTGCATACAAAAATACCTTTATTTCGTAAAAGTGCTTATATAAAAAAAAGTAAAAACTTAAAAAATCATTCCAATGTTATAAAACTACAGTACCTATATGTATCTTTGTAGGTATAACTTAAACTGTGTAAGTTACTGCATTTTTTTTGGGAAAAAGGTGTCTAACTTGGTTTGAATGCTCCTGTTTTTGGCTAGTTCAAATGCTTTTTCTTTTAGTCCTTATTTTTCTTTATGTCAAAAATCGTGGATCTAGGCACGCCGAAATTTGCTGTCGTTTGACGGATACTTCCGGATTTATCTAGACTGTCTAATATTTCACATTTGTTGCTGAGTGTTGATGTTTCGTGGTGCCTTTTATTTGGAGCCATCCCCAACAGAAAAGATAACTATGTTCTTACGTACGACTCAGAATAAAATGAATGAAAAAATGCCCACAATCTTATTGCTGTGGTCCTATGGTTTTCTTGCATAACGTTTTAACGTCCGGTTTAGAGAGGTAAACTTTTGTCCGGTTTACAGAGCAATCCGGATTACTGGAGTGTCCGAACTACTGAAGTTGTACTGTATATATATATATATATATATATATATATATATATATATATATATATATATATATATATATATATATATATATATATATATATATATATATATATATATACAGTACCGGACCCCCGGTAATCCGACAAACGTTTTGCAGGGCCGTGTCGGACTATCGAATTTGTCGGATTATAGAGTACTGCCTAAGACTTCCGGAATTTTTTGAAAAAGAGTACATTGTAATCCGACAAATTACAGATCAAAAAGATAAGATTCTATCTGTACTACAAATCATAATATACTACATACCTATTAATGTATGTCGAATTTAGTAAATTAAACACCACAATAGACAGCTTACGTTTGATTATAAAATTAACCTTATTAATGCTATAGACCTTACAGAAAAAAATAACTAAATTTCACATTATGAAATAATTGTATACAAACAAATGCATAATCAAAAACTATGAATAAAAATCAAATTTTGAAGTATGAAAATATTCATCAATTTTTTTCGCAAAATTATGCATGTGAACTTACATTCAATAATGATAGGCATGTCGGATTCAAGTGCGGATCCAGAGGGGGGGAACTGGGGGAACGTTCCCACATAATTTTTTTGATTGGAAGCTACTCGATTTACCATTGCCCAAAATACCAGTACCTTTTGGCTTTTGAATATTCAAAAGTTCCCACCCCAAAAGTCGGGCCTGGATCCGCGCCTGGTCGGATTACAGGAGGCGCCGGATTACCGGGGGCCCACTGTATATATAATATATATATATATATATATATATATATATATATATATATATATATATATATATATATATATATATATATATATAACTGAGATTGAATTCTCGCACATCACTTGGTGAAACATCATAAAGAATAAAGTATAAACTTTAAAATAAAAACACTTGGCTTATGTTTCACAATATAAAAAATCTTTAGATACTGTACTTAGCAGTAATAAAAAGTCGAAACATGTCGACTTTTTATTACTTCTAAGTACAGTATCTAAAGATTTTTTATATTGTGAAACATAAGCCAAGTGTTTTTATTTTAAAGTTTATACTTTATTCCATATATATATATATATATATATATATATATATTTTTATATATATATATATATATATATATATATATATATATATATATATTATAAGCCAATGGTAGTCGCGAGTCTATACACACTCAGTTAACTAGCTCGGTATATATGTATAGTGTTCCCCCAAGTATCAGCGTCAATCTACTCTTT
Source organism: Cynegetis impunctata (assembly GCA_030704885.1). Classification (NCBI taxonomy): domain Eukaryota; kingdom Metazoa; phylum Arthropoda; class Insecta; order Coleoptera; family Coccinellidae; genus Cynegetis; species Cynegetis impunctata. The sequence continues at coordinate 81,790 of JARQZK010003695.1, read as the reverse complement.
TTTTCTTTAAATATTAAATTTAGTTCATTAGCCCGATTTTAGGCCTACGTGATACTCATATTTTCAATACACATTTCCACTTTTTGAAGTACTGCTCAAAGACTTAATGATAAGACATTTTGAAAACAATCTTCTGCTAAATCTACAGTCACTTTCATTACCGTACCCAGACCCATTGTAATATCATAATGAATAAGGAATCTTCGTATTTGTCCATGACTTTATTGAATAATTGAAGTTTATGAATACGAAAATATTGAATACACCATTTCCGAAGGTATCCTCACAAGTACGCATCATTACTGGCAACCCTCCAATTCATTTTTCCATTAATAAAAATATTTTTACATTCGTATATGAAATTGAGTTACTAAAGTGTGTAGAAGGAGAAATCAGTTCATTGATATCTCCTCGGCTATCCCGTAGAAACTATTTTTGATAGATATCCATTAACACAAATATTATATTAATAGATTATGTATTATAAGTGTACCTCAATAAATACGAAGAAATTGTTGAACTCATCTTAGAAAAGGTGGGAATTATTATTGGATTCAACAGTATATACTTACTAGTTGAAAATAATATCACACGATATAACATCAGGATATATATATATATATATATATATATATATATATATATATATATAAATATATATATATATATATATATATATATATATATATATATATATATATATATATATATATATGTGTGTGTGTGTGTGTGTGTGTATGTTTGAGAATATAGCAATTGGTGATAATTGAAACAATTTAAAAACTCGAAATTTTCATCACGTGAAAAATTACGTAATTATTTATTAATATTGATATTTGTGCTTCAATTATGAAAAAAAAATATGAAAATTATAATATAGTAAGGTAAACGCACCAGTTGCCGACACTGTACCTGTAGTCGACACCCATTGTAATTATTGGAAAAAATAACGTAACCATAGCAAACATCGGCTTCCCGAAATAACCAATGATAGCTCCGACTTTTTAGTGCACATTGCCATAGTTATGCCATGGAAACTCACTAACATACAAGAATACAATTGAAGTTTCTCCAGCAACCTCGAGTTTTCCCACCAATAACCAGCGTTTGTTAAGGTGTAGGTTAAGAAAAGCTAATTTTGTTGTGGTGTTGTTTGGTGATATTTTTTGACTAAAAATGTTTTTATTGTGTTCTATTAACTAAGAAACCTTCGAAGCTGCAGCCCAGGTAAGTATATTGTGGTTTTTTAAGTTTTTGACATATTTTTTGGCATGTGTCGAGTACTGGTACACGAAAAGTGCTATGTTCCTATAGTAGACAGGGGTGCCGAGAAAAGGAACATTTTTATAAGCTACTAACTCAGTGTGGTTTGAACGTTCAGTTCATTTGATACAGATATGTATACGTAACTTTACTGTACGATAACTAGATCCAATATTCGTCACCCCATGTCGACTATTGGAACGGAGTGTGATCTTTGGTGTGGATCACACTCCGTTCCAATAGTCGACATGGGGTGACGAATATTGGATCTAGTTATCGTACAGGTGTGGTAATCTCCTATAGTCGACACGGTGGTCGAGGAAAAGAAAATATTTATGTGTAAAGAGCCCAATGTAACTGTAATGGTTTATTCATTCAATACAGATCAGAACAAATAACATTTGCCTTTTTTGTTACCGCCTTTCGAACTAGCTTTGCTGTGGCCAGAACATTATTCACAACCAAAAACGAAAGAGAGAAATTCTACCTGCTGTGATAGAGTACTATAAAAGAAAAGAATGTAAGGAACAAGAAGAAGAAAGGCGTAAAGAAGAAAGGAAAAAAGCAAGAGATACCAAGAAAGAGTTATCACACAACAGAAGAAACTTAAGTTGATAAAGACAAAACAACCATTGCCACCAGAGTCGTATTCTTAGGATTCAGACAGGATTTCATACCGAGAATCAGAAGATTCTGACTGGGAAGAGTTGTATTCTGAAAATACTAGCTTAGAAGACTTGATGAAGCAAGGAAGTTTTATATTATCAGAGTTTAAGAGTGGCAAAAGGAATGCGTCTGTATTCAATACTTATGTATTATTCAAGCATTTGTTTCACGTGGAAACATATTAGTTATGGGTTGAAAAACTTCAACAGTCGAAGAAAGGAATTTGTAGCTGTTTCATATATTTCATTCGTCATATCGTTTATTACATGATATTACATATATTATGTACCTGTGTGATATTCTTTATATTGAAAGATTTTTCTGATACGTTTTCACATCATGATCACAGGTATATATTTTGGAAAGACAGAAATCCATTGAATTATTGGTAAATCAATATTGGCTATTTTATCAACGTACAGTACTCAAACAAAGTGAAAATGAAATTTAAGATTGTATCATCAGGACGAAGTCTTTGTGCGCCAGCAAATCTGGAGAAAGGTACTGGCATCGGTGTTGGCCTCAGTATAAACTCCAATTTTGATGAATTTTGTCCCTCATTATTACTTTTAATCGTTACTCCTTTTAGTTGATTAGACCTACCAGATTGTTTGTTTCCTAACTGTTTTATTTCTTTATCCTCACTTTCGATATCGCTACAAATATAGTTCGTACGGCCTAGTTTGATAATGGTAGGTATATCTTTCGTTATCGTGTTCATCCAAATGGTTTACGTCACTATCTCGATGGATCGCCCAACATTATTTTTCAATATTTTCATGTTTCACCAATTTGACAACTTCACATTGAGTTACAGAAGAAATGTTAATATAACACATAATAAGTGTTATGATTATCACTGTTTCACGATACATAACTAGTACGGTTATCAGCTGCGCTCCCGTGTGCGAAATTTTTATCATGGAATTTTTTCGCATATTCTTATAAGGAGGTCCCTTTAACATAATCCATCGGGCGCCAGAAGGTTATATCGGTAGTTTTTTGTTCAAACAATTTTTTTTAAATAAATTCGAAATAATTATTTTTTGCGTCAGAAAACATATCATTTTGAACAAAAAAAGGTCTCTTGTGATTTTTCTCTGAAGTTGTTAAAGGGACTCCTTATAAGAATATGCAAAAAAAATCCATGATAAAAATTTCGCACACGGGAGCGCAGCTGATAATCGTACTAAACAAGTTTTCTAGTATTTTTAAATCCTACGAGAAGGAGTAGTTGAGTTTTGTCGGGAAGATTTTTAATTGTTAGCCTTAAGGATTAGAAATACATTTTTTTAAAAAATTATCGTAGCTGTAGTTATATAATATACTTACTACATAAAATGAACAAGCAAAATTCTTCAATAATTTAAAAAATTATCAAACAACTTTCCAAGAGAGCTGGTTATATGTATTCCCCGACGGGAATTCTACATTCACAATCCATCATTTAATTATGGAAATCGTCAAGTCACCCCGACTCAAAATCTGCATTCAGCTGTTTCGACCTTATTAGATCTCATTTCGCGATGTGCATAGAAATTTGGCGAAGTGCATCGTGTACTGATAGCGAAGCAGGTCGAGATGCGATTTGAACGGAATTGTCTCCGCGCGGGGCAGCGCTACTGAGGAAAATGGTTGAAACTACCCAAAGGCACTTCCTGAACATTAACTCAATCAACGTACCAAGTTTGAACCCTCTAACCTCGCCTCTAACAATCTGCAGAAGCTGTACTTTAGCAAATTTTCAAAAACCACGAAAAAAAACAGTTAAACTTCGTTAAAATGGCTGCGAAGCGGTTGCAGAAATTTAAATACTTTCGCTCTGCAACGAGAACAACCCCAGGTACCAAATTTCAGCTCATTTGATTAGATGGGAGCCGCTGGCGATGCCAATATGTACCAGAAAAAAAAATATATATATATACACTGGCCAGCAAAATTAACGCACCACTAAAATTTGGGTCAATTTCAAAGTTAATTTTCTCGCGAACTGCTGAATCGATTTAGATTTAAAAAAATTTCAATGTAGCTTAAATCTTCAGAAATGACGTTATGAAAAGAGAGAAAATTTAAATTTGAGTTTTAGGCATATACTGAGTGTTTGAAGAAAAACTAGTTTAATGCACAACTTTTGTCATATTCTGTGGGAATTCCCATCAACAGTATTAGGTGTCTCTCTAAGTCAAAATATAGCCCCATATTTTACAAGCATTTTGTTTTTTTATTCACGTTTTTATCTCGCATATTAAATGAAATACAGAATTTAATGTCGAAAACAGACTTAAGGACTTCAATTTGCTAGGGAATATGTGAACTGGACTGCTGAAGATTGGGAACGAGTTTTGTTCACTGATGAGACGAGGTTTTGTCTCTACAGCAAGGATCGAAGCTCAGAAATTATTCGACAGCCAAACGAACGTTATTCACAAAATAATATTCGCTAAACCGAGTTATTTAATCGAGGCTCTGTGATGTTTTGGGGCGGAATTTCTTTGGCAGCTCGTACAGACATCATGTCCTTGCATGGAGCACCTTTAAATAGCGAAAAGTAAATTGACGAAATTTTTTCAGAGCATGTGGTCCCTATGGCTGGTTATATTGGAGATAATTTTATACTAATGCAAGATAATGCCAGACCACATTCTGCGAAAATAGAACTAAATTATCTAAATCAGGTGAGTAATGAGGTCCTAGATTGGCCTCCAGGTAGTCCAGAGCTTAACGCTACAGAACATTTATGGGATCTAATGAAAGGCAGCTTAGAGATCATTAACCCCCACCTGCCTCCTCGGATGATATATATATATATAAATATATAAATATATATATATATATATATATATATATATATATATATATATATATATATATATATATAAAAAGGGTAGTCTTTGCTGACTAGATATGATTTTGTATATATATATATATATATATATATATATATATATATATATATATATATATATATATATATTATATTTTTTTTTTTATATTTCATTTTTATTATATCTTTTTTTTATATATATACATATATATATATATATATATATATATATATATATATATATATATATATATATATATATATAGATATATATATATATAGGTATCGAAACAAGACAGGGCCGGCCTAAGGGGTGTGCGAAGTATGCAGCCGCACACTCAAGCCTTTTGGAGGGGCATAAAATTCACCAATTTTTGTAAAAAAAAATGACAAATTTATATATATATATATATATTTATATATATATATATATATATTATATGTTATATATATATATATATAATATTATATATATATATATATATATATATATTATATGTTCGTATCTATGTGCTATGTATTTTAAGCATTGTTTACACGATAACGGGCGCAATTTTGAAGCAATAGCAATCTTGTTCACACGATAAAGGGCGCAATTTTATAGAAATAGAGTACGTAGTATTCGTTGTATACTTGGATGTGATTGGTTTTGATACGAACTGGTTGGGGGTTGATCCCGGGAAGGAAATAAATATTGTTTACACATTAGAGGGCGCATTTTTTTTTAATTTGGAAATATATTTTTTAAACTGGATACCTTTATGAAACCTGCTCTTCTTATGAGCAGCCCGATGCGATAGAGTTTTTCGTTTCTATGAAGCGTACATACCATATTATGAAAGCATTCCATCCATTCGCTCATTTGTGAAGTTAGTGGTAATTTCATATTATATTTCCAATATTAAAGATATAAGTTACATAGTAATATGAAAGTATTGAACAAGCTCGGCTCCATTTTTTGGATAATTAATTTTATTTTACTTTATTCAATTTTTTTTATGTGTCGATAGGAATAATTAGTTTTTCCTCCACATTATTTTTCCTTATCTTTATATTTCATTAACATTCACATATGGTTTTTTGTATTTAGTTTGGAATTTTTTCCTATCATGTTTTACATTGTTCCAATACACAGTCCTCTTTATTTTTTGTAACTTCCTTTGTTTCTATAATTCAATTTTTAAGTCTCTGAAAATTATGGTAACTACCTAAACTTCTTCCGAATTTCTTCTCACATTCCATTCACAAATTTTTCGGGTATATTCTCTTATTTTCACTAGTGTAGCTACATTAGTTATTGTTTCATTATTAGCAGCTTTTCACTTTGCAATCCTGCTTATTGAATGGGTGCAATTAGCAAAGTTCGACCTGGGACCAAGATCGTTTCATGACTTTATATGATGCTTGGCACTTAAAATCAATTTCATATATATATATATATATATATGGGGATATATATATATATATTACTATATATATATATATATATGATATACATTAGCTAGGTATTTATTCTAAGAGTAATTGCAGTACAAGCATAAAAATCATTGCAACGTTTACTAGAGTTAAGCTTTCATTAGTTTATTTGACATAATAGTGGTTATAGTACAAGGAAGAGTACTGATCATATCAAGTCAATCAATAATAAATCAAATTGTCACATAATTTTAATGTTCTGCAAGGCGCAAAAGTGCATAAAAACTGTGTTTTAGAACCTTAAATTTCAAAAAATTCCAAACCCCCCCCCCCCAGACCCTCCGGCAGGGGCATAAAATTTGAGTCTAGCACACTTGCAATTTTCGCCTTAGGCCGGCCCTGAAACAAGATGACGAACGGATGAAATACCATTAAATATTACATACTGCTCGAAAGCGAATATAAATTTAAATTTGATTGACAATTTCTTCAACACCCCCCCTAGTCGACTTCTTAAAAATATATAAATATATATATATTTTTTTTTTTGAGAAATCGACTAGGGGGGGTGTTGAAGAAATTGTCAATCAAATTTAAATTTATATTCGCTTTCGAGCAGTATGTAATATTTAACGTTTTTTCTACACAAAATCATTATCATTGAAGATCGAAGTTTTATTAGAATGACGGTTATTACCGGAGTCTCCTGTGCAATCCGGCAGGGTTGGCAACCATAATATATATATATATATATATATATATATATATATATATATATATATATATATATATATATATATATATATATATATATATATATATATATATATATATATATATATATATATATATTATATATATATATATATATATATATATATATATATATATATATATATATATGTTATAACGTATGTTTTCTCGGATGGTGGAATGTATCTGAGAAAGATTCCGGGGTTCAATCCGATATTTTCGAAAGTTTTGTTGGTGCTGAGAAGCACCGTTTGTTTCACGACGTTTCGCCAAAATCTCATTTGGCATTTTCAAGTGCTGCTGTACGTCTGGTGACTCGATGGCAATCACTGCTCGCCTCTGCTTGTGTCCGGGTTTTATTGGCATTGGCTGAGCCAAGAGGCGAACAGTAGTATAATATATATAAATATATTCAGACATGAAAATTTTTTCAAAAATCGTGGTCTATGAGGTCTAAAACGGATGGGAAATATACTCCCGCACCTGATGACTGCTCGGCACTTGTGGTTGTAGTTCTTCATTACTCATCATTTTCCCGAAAAACTCTGTCAAAATTGGGAAATGTTAGCAAACCGCTTGAGAAGGCTATAGAATCCCAAATTTACGTCCATTAACGCCGCAACTCAGAAAAGAATCAATCGTAGGAAGCACAAATTAGTCAATAATCGTTTAAATTTTAGTTTTCTTCAACTTTATTCATATATGAATGTTAAAATGTTATATATATATAACATTTAACATTTTTGGAACAAACTTACTGTTTTCCAGTTGAAAAGCGGTCGAACAAGCGATTTGCAGGCTCTTCTGAACTTTGATTGCGTTTTCCGAGAAACCTATAAGTTTTTCGAGAGATAGATAGGTCAAGCTACAGAAATTTTTTCATGTAAAAAGTGTTAGAAGAAAACTAGCTGCGCCATTGTTTGTAAAATAGTTCTATATGATATAGTGATGTGTTTTTCACTCGACTTTATTATTTATAGCTTTGTTATAAACAATTTTATGCAGAAAATCGCAGGTTTTTGCTCATAAAATTGAAACTATCACAGTAATCGTGATGGTGTCAATAAACTAACTGTAGAAAATGAAAAGGCGAAGAAAATAAGAGGTCGGACGACTCGATCAGACTCTTAGTTCAAGAGAAAATTGGATAAAACCAGCCAAAATGAAGTGTTTTCAAAAATTCATAACTCGCTTATTTTTTCAGCAGATCTGAATGCGACAGGTATGGTCCGATTTCAATTTACAAAAAAGATTTTGAAAGTAGAATTCTCATAGTTCAAAATGTTCATCTTGGTTTTTCATGAAAACGCTGAGAGATATGTTAAAAATAAAGCTGAACATGACGAAAAAAGGCCGAGCGCGTGAGAGTAGTTGAAGAGTGGGGGTAGAGCAGCAGGCAAGGAGAAGCATGATATTCGAAAGCGTCGGCACATGAGAGTAATTTCGTCATGTTCAGCTTTAAGTATTCTTAACATATTTCTCAGCGTTTTTATGAAAAACCAAGATGAACGTTTTGAACTATGATAATTCTACTTTCAAAATCTTTCTTGTAAATTGAAATCGGACCATACAGATCTGCTGGAAAATTGCATAGTAAAATATTCAAATGGCCACAGATAAAAAACTATGCATCGGACAGTTCCTGCTCTTCGCACAAATAAAGTTTATATTAATAACTAATACTGACCGGGGGATCTACGCTACTACTCAAAAAATAACCGAGCTATGAATTTTTGAAAAAACTGCATTTTGGCTGGTTTTATCCGATTTTCTCTTGAACTAAGGGTCTGATCGAGTCGTCCGCCCTCTCATTTTCTTCTCCTTTTCATTTTCTACAATTAGTTTACTGACACCATAACGATTACTGTGATAGCTTCAATTTTATGAGCAAAAAACTAAAAGAAAACGCGATTTTCTGCATAAAATTGTTAATAACAAAGTTATAAATAATAAAGTCGAGTGAAAAACACATCGTTATATCATATAGAACTATTTTACAAACAATGGCGCACCTGGTTTTCTTCTAACACTTTTTACACAAAATGCTCACTCTAAATCTCTGTAGCTTGGCCTAAGAAGTTAAATTCGTAAGTACCCAATGAATGACTAAAATCTGCACAATTTCAGGCCAATTTAAGATCTCTTCGACTCATTGTTGCCGAGTTACGGCTGATTTCCAGAGCGCGTATCGTTACAATCTTGCCGTTTCCCTCCCTCCTGACTGCAACACATTTGCAGATGGCAAACATGCATTTTCCCACACTCCTAACCCCTTGGACAACGATCAAAAGAAAAACGGCGCTAAGGAATTTGGTCTACTCAGCATATAAAAGCGGGCTACACACGGACGTTGATGTGTTAGTACATCAAACGCACAACCAAAAACGTGCAAGCAGATTGCGTACACACGTTCGAACAAAACCATAGTTTTGTTCGAAGAAGAATGTTTAGCTCTTGTGACAGTGGCGTGTACTTATGCTCTCGAAAAGAAAATAGAAATAAAAATAAAGATTAACCGCAACCACTGCTTTAAGAATGCACAAACATCGGTGAATCGCCTCCACACGTTGAGAGAAGCACGTGTTCATTTGAATGCGCATTAAAAAATTCAAGCGATTCAGAAAACATCAAAGCGGCGTTCATCCGGAGTGTGCATTCAAAAATGTGGGTATTTTTGCATCCACATTAACGTTCTTGGATGCACGTTGATGTGTTAAGACATCAACGTCCGTGTGCAAAGGCCTTATGGGACTTTTAGGCCCTTTAGGTTTTGTTTGAACGTGTGTACGCAATCTGCTTGCACGTTTTTGGATGCACGTTGATGTATCAACACATCAACGTCCGTGTGTAGCCCGCTATAGAGTCGAGATCGAAATATATTACTAAGATTCAACATGACCCAGGTGTGTGTATTTCAATATTAATAGAAGATAAACTTCGATATATAATTATGAAAGACGATGATACTAGTAACGATAATAAGAACCTGAGTAATACAGTTTAGGTGGTAATATTGGTATATGTTTTTGTTATATCTAACTCAATTGCCTAATGATGAAAATGTAGTTTCTATCTAATTACGATCACGGTATCGCTTACTTACATCTCAATTATGGAGAAAATGATATAAGAAAACATCTTGAAAATTATAAGCATCTTATACAGGGTGATTCATAAATATGTGTAAGAATTTTAAGGGAAGAATTTTGAGCTCAAAATATGAAGATCTAACCCAAATTGCTTGTAGAAAATATTTCTCCTTACTGATTTACAGGGTGTTTTATTTAGATTATTAAAAATGAATTTTGTTCATTACTTGAATGCTGCTTGATATTTCTTTATGATATTTGGCAATAAGTTAAAGTAGTTTGGGACACATCAAATAATAGTAGAGAAGACTTTCTCGCTATCACCAGTGGCGTACGGCAGGGACACGGGAAGAGTTCTCGTTTCCTAAATTCTACGCCACTGGCAGAATTGTCATTTTAGTATAATTTTTCGATTCTCCAATATTTTCTCTGTAAATAAGGCATTCTTTTTTAACATATGGCTGCACAATTCTTTCGATTTTTATGTACGAGTCATGTCGGTGTTTTTTTTCATACGATTGCATGTATTACGTGGAATAAACATTATTTGGTATTTTTTTTCAATTTATAATATTAAAAAGCAATTTAACAGAACTACAAAAATATCCCAAACGATAAATACTCGCCAGGAACAATGGCAGCAAATTGTATATTCCGCTAATTTTATTGCGAATCAGCCAAACATATTTTTTAAAGTTCGAAGATCGTTTAGCGAAAGAATGGATAAACTTATTGAGGTAAACGGAGATCACATTGAATATTTGTTAAAAATTGTTTTCAAGTTTTGTTCATAAATTTGATATTCTTCCAAAAATTGTAAAGAAGATCTTGATAATTAAGTATTTATTTTGAACTTTTTTTATGTAGCGCTGGTTATTTTTGTAATTGTTCTGTTTTAAATTGTTTGTTAATATTATTATAAATTGAAAAATACCTAATAATGTTTATTTTACGTAATACATGCAATCGTATGACAAAAAACACCGACATGACTCGTACAAAAAAATCGAAAGAATTGTGCAGCCATATGTTCAACGTTAAATATCTCGAAAAATAGTGGCTCTAGCGTTACGAAAAAAGAGTGCCTTATTTACAGAGAAAATACTGGAGAATCGAAAAAATATACTAAAATGACAATTCTGCCAGTGGCGCAGAATTTAGGAAATGAGAACTCTTCCCGTGCCCCTGCCGTACGCCACTGGTGATAGCGAGAAAGTCTTCTTTACTATTATTTGATGTGTCCCAAACTACTTTAAATTATTGCCAAATATCATAAAGAAATATCAAGCAGCATTAAAGTAATGAACAAAATTCATTTTTAATAATCTAAATAAAACACCCTGTAAATCAGTAAGGAGAAATATTTTGTACAAGCAATTTGGGTTAGATCTTCATATTTTGAGCTCAAAATTCTCCCGTTAAAATATTTACACATATTAGTGAATCACCCTCTATAAAAGTTCCAGCAATGTTGAACTCACTTTCAATATTACAAAAAAAATTTATTTAGCCTTCACTCCTAAAAAGTGAGTGCCACCGAGAAGAGAAATAATAAAATGCAAAAAAATCTAAGTAGGCTTCATTAACTTTCAACGCGTTTCACTTGGGTGCAGAACGCTTAGTTCTAGGATGTCGGTTTATTCCATCATGGTTCCACCAAACTGGTTACATCGTGTGCACTGGCCAGAACGGTCGATCACACCGTTTTTTCACACTATACGAAACACGAGGAATGGGCATTGTAATATGTTGCAATCGAAGATTGAAATGAAGAGTTTCACGTCTAAAAATGGATTCACTAGTTCTCGAGAATTCAGTTGGATCAGCTTATTTGCGAATATTGCACGAACATTGCTGTGATAGTGATTAATTATGTATGAAAATGAGACTAAATATATTGGGAACCATACAAAGTGAATTAAAAGTTAATATTTTTCTTTATATCGTTCTCCAAGCTTCGTTTTTTTCGTATATAAGTTGCTGAAAGATTTTTCAAGTATTTGATAAAAGCGAAAATTATATAGAAACTACTGGTCCTCTTCATTACATATAATGAAAAGGAAAATTGTTTCACAGAAACAAAGAAAGTTAGACCAACCCTTGTTCTAATATCCAAATATATAAAATCATCAAAAATTATATATATATATATATATATATATATATATATATATATATATATATATATATATATATATATATATATAGCAGTATTTTTTTAAAGAATGAAAAAATATTGTCAACTTACACATTTTCTATAAGCGGATGATCAGAATTTCATGACAAACCACCAATGCTTACCTGGAAAAGAATACAACAGTGTCATTATATCATACTTCCATGTAAGCAATTTTAAAAATATTCAGAAAATAATATTCCTATCCTTAATCGATAAAAAAAACAAATGTATTTATAAGAGTTATTATTATATGTAATTGTCTATATAAAGTTCATACGTTAGTACAACTAGATCTGACTTTACATTTTTTTATGACTCAAGAAAATTACACTAAACAATTACAAATCATAAAACAAAAAGCGCACAATAATGGATATCCTCCAAAAGTAATAGATTAAAAATTCAAAAGAGAAAACTACACAACAAAATAAATCAGGGATTTATTTTGTGTATATATTATATATATATATATATATATATATATATATATATATATATATATATATATATATATATATATAATATATATATATATATATATATATATATATATTTATTTATATATATTTATATATATAATTATTTATTCGAATTGTTGTTGCCTGTGAACTATTTCTAATCTCTTGAAAAAAAAAAGTTTTGATAAAGCCACGAATGTCGTGGCGAAACGTCAACTTTATAATAAAATCGAGTTTTTTAAGATTCAACAAGCCTGTTATTGCTAATAATTTTCAAGAGATTTATATATATATATATATATATATATATATATATATATATATATATATATATATATATAAAAATATATATATTTATAAATATATATATATATATATATATATATATATATATATATATATATACATTTATATATATATATATATATATATATATATATATATAAATATATATATATATATATATATATATATATATATATATTTATATATATATATATATATATATTTATTTACATATATATATATATATATATATATATATATATATATATATATATATATATATATATATATATAATATAGAATTTGTTTTAAGAGCTTGGGACTAAGTGAATTAACAGGCAATTACATGAAGGATCTTTTATGCACAGTCGAATATTTCGAAACCATTTGTTTCTTTCTCAACGACACTAAAACAGATTAAAAAATATATACACGTCAATGCCGGATCTTAGCCAGAATTCAGTTAACTTACGCAAATGATCGGTGTATGACCGGAACCAACCATCAAGAAATAATAAAATTAAGACATCACCAGATGTGTAATCATCATGAAAATAATAAAAAGCAGTTGCATTTTGCATTCCAAATGGACATCAAGCTCGCGAATCTGGTAACGGAATATTTATTTATTGTAATTTGAAAGGTTAGCAAAGACAATCCGTCAGCTGTCAACGACGCTGTCACCGCCAGTCCAGACCAGAAATGGTGCGTTCAGACACCAAGAAAAAAACACAAAAATAAAAAATATATACACTGTGTGTCATGCGATGACGACATGCATATATATATATATATATATATATATATATATATATATATATATATATATATATATATATATATATATATATATATATAATTATTGGTCAGAGTGCCAATAGATGTGAAAACCAGACTTATGTTAATAATTTCAATTTACAACTTATGAAATTTAAATAACTCAGACTATAATTGATTTAAAAATTCAAAAGAGAACAAAGTTATTATTCTATTGTTTTGAGTTTTTTGAGTATTGTCGGCCTCTGTTTTTTCCTTGGACCGCGTCATAAAAATTATGTTTTACAAATTGCGGACCTATTCCTGGAAACTTAAAATGATGTATGTTCCAACTCGAAAATCGCTGCGATTACTGAATGCGGAAACTGGCATCACATAATATTACGTCTCCCTCTGAAAAGCCAGAGTATCGATATTCTCACAACGCTTCTAGCAGTCTAATTCACAGCTTCGAGAATGGCGTACGATCTCATGACAGCAGTGGCATCTGCGGAATGCAGTCCTAATTTTTTTTATTCGCCGGCGACACTGCATAGAGTGGTGGACGACTTATCTAGACGCTAGTGGAGATAAAACTGATATCCGATTTGGAACGAAATATGCTCGTAGGGTATGATCAGACTGCCAGTCAGCGGTGTGATATTTATTTGTATCGGAGAGAAAAAGTTTAAATTTAAGCGAATTTTAATCCGTCTAAATGAAGAGTGACCTAATTGAGAATTTGATTAATTAGTAATAGATTGCCTAAATGTTTTTCACAATTCTTCCGAAATTTGAAATTTCGGTAAGAGGAACATTTTGTTGCTGAATGTTTCTCGTTGTTGCCAAGGGTAGAAACTTATGGCAACATACGTGAATTTCTTGTTTCCGCTGAAGCAACTAAAATTTTCAATAGTTGCATACTACTATTATTCAGTAAAAACAATCAACATTTGTTGCCGAAACATAAAGAGATTTTAAGGAACATTCAGGAACACTTTGGAACATTTACGTAACAAGCTGGAACAATTACGAAAACAAGCAACAGCAACAAAAATGTTCCTCCAGTGGAAACGTTGCTATATATTTATTCTTTTTCGTAGTTCACTGCACACTGAAAATCTGCGACACGAATGTTTACTAGTTGCGTTATCGATACGTTTTCACTGCGATAGCAACACAAATTTCCTATTTTCTTTTGAGGTTTACCGCTCAAAATGGAAACCGGCGACAAGTAGGAACAGTCAACATTTGTTGCCGAAAAATAAAGACATTTTAAGGAACATTTTGGAACATCTACAGAAACACGCAACAGCAACAAAAATATATTCGTTTTCGTGGGATACCCGCTTGGAACGAAGTTCCTTCCGCTACATAGTTTGTATTGAATATCAGGCAAAATAAAATACATGAACGTTTGGGAGTAATTGAACGAAAACAAAATCAAATTAATATATATTAGGATTTTTATACCTATAAAAGGAGGAAATTCATTGTTTATTTAATATGATATTCTTTTCAGCAAAGCAAAGTTTAATCAGAAATTAGTAGCCAACAACAATATCCTTATCAAGGATAAGTTCAGTGTAACATATTTTACGATAAAAACATCAACATGAAAACATATGATGGGAAAAATAAACAACTATTCCAAATATAAGTACTATTATGAATAATTACGAAGGATTTGAGTAATTCTGTAGATAAATTTATTCTACATAGGTATATATATATATATATATATATATATATATATATATATATATATATATATATATATATATATATATATATATATATATATATATATAATATATATATATATATATATATATATATATATATATATATATATATATATATATAATATATATATATATAGAATTATATATACATATATATATATATAATATATATATATATATATATATATATACATATATATATATATATAAATATATATATATATATATATATATATTAGAGATGAAACGGATATCCGGTAACTATCCGGTATCCGGCCTTGTTTTCACTATCCGGCCGGATACCGAATAGTAATTCAATAGCCGGCCGGATTCCGAATAGTAATTCAATAGCCGGCCGGATTCCGGATAGTAAAGATTAAAAATTTGAAACAATAAACATGCCGTGTACTTGTTATTGTCACTATTTAAATCAAAATAATGCCAAGTTGGCGATCGTCCTGATCTCTGCTCACCTGCGGTAACACCCGAACGCGCCCGAATATTTCGATCTTGTTCACCCCGCCTATATTCAAATCAAACTGATCGCGTCATGTAAGGCGATTAAGGGCCGAATATCCGGCGCTCCGGCCTCGTAGCTTGCCGAATATCCGGTATTCGGCCAAACCACTATCCGTTTCATCTCTAATATATATATATATATATATATATATATATTTATATATATATATATATATATATATATATATATAAATATATATATATATACTTCCGTCGTTACTACGTGATAATTTAACATGATGAACAAAAACAAAACTTGAATTTACTACGTTTATTATCACAAAAATTCTTTGAAAAATATAACACTGCGATTGCAATTTCGGTCACTAGACCATCATCGGGCAGATTGAGCTAAGAAGAGTTCTTAACTCAATTCTATTCTAATGTTAGCAGATCTGACTGATGGTATTAGAAGAATGAATGACATGCAATTAATAACTGTAGACGCATCACTCGCAAAAAAATTGTGAAACATAGTTGTCTGTTACTTAACGTTTGAATTTTTTTAAAATTTATAAACGCCCTCGTAGACGTCAAATTAATCTCAATCTCCAGAAGGTTTGAGAAGTTACAAATTTCGTGACGATGAAGTCGTGGCCTGTTATCGCTAAGAAAACACAAGTAAATAAACAAACATAATCAAAAAATAAAAGTTTATATATATATATATATAAATATTTGTTGTTGAATTCATATTTTTGTTTTTCGTGAATGATTTCAAAGTAATTGCGATATACGAGTAAAATTTGGTATCTGGGAGTATTTTTCAACGACAGTATCAAATTTGGTGTTAGTTTGTCTCTTTCGTAGGGGTGGCGCCACCTAGATGTGTTTTCAGACATTTTCAATCACGTTTTCTAGTGGAAAAATACATTTTTCCGAAATTTTTGTATAAAAAAGATGTTGGTAGGGGTCACTGCGAGCAACCGTTTCCGAGATATTTGGATTTGTAATAATCGATGTATTTGATTTATTTCCATGGGGCTCGTAAGTCGCCTCTAAGTAGTAAATATCGGAAAAGATACACCATTGTATTTTTTCTGTTTCATTCAACACTTGAATGTAGTCAAAAAAAGATTCATGTCATTTCAATCCAATCTTGTGATAGTAAAATTATTTTCTGTATTTGTGGTCCAAACTTTTTCAAATGGCAGCATACACGAATAGCGAAATAGCTAAAATGATTCACGTATGCGGTCTTGTCGATGGCAATTAATACTGCAATTGAAAAATACTCACAGATACCAAATTTTACTAGAATATCAATTACATTGAAATTTATTCACAAAGAATAAACATAAGAATTCAAACTTTTGCATTCTGTATCTCATAAACGATTTACTTGCGGACATATGTTTATAGGAACTTTTCTTCTAATTTTGACGTCAACAACATGCTCCTTAATTTTCTACACGTACCTAAGAAACACCCTGTATATATGTAAATAAATATATATATATATATATATATATATATATATATATATATATATATATATATATATATATATATATATATATATATATATATATACAGGGCTATTCAAATTCGAGTATATGCATGGGGATTTCGATAACGGTAAGAGATAGAGCGATGGTTAAATGGGGGCAAAGTAGCATATTTCAGAGGTCAGTTATATGGATACAAAAAATGTGATCTAGCTCCTTTAGTTCTGGAGTTATATAGGAAAAATCGAAAATTTCGAAATCCTTTTTTTGCCTATATCTTTTTATTTAATGAGTTGTTTTCAAAACAATTGTCACTTTGCCATTGCCACTTTTTGTAGGCTATCTAAATATATGATTATAAATTATATACAGGGTGTCGTATAAATTGGGCCACCCTCAACTTTCAATTTTCAAATACGGACCTGTATTTTTTATGGCATTTTTTTAAATGCCAAGAGTCATGTTTCATATTGACGTAGCATTTTCATTCAAATTACAGAGTGTTCTGGAAATATTTAACTATTACCAGTAAAATTTCAACATTTTTTAAAAATTGCAGCTCTAAATAAAAAAATATCATAGAATAAGGTATAAAATGCCTAGGATTTGGAAGATAATTAACATTATTCGACGAAGAATTTCTTCTTCAAGAATTCAACCACATTTCAGTTCATGCAACCCATGATCAATGTACGGAAGTGTGAAATTCTTCCCAGTACGTACATGTATGTGCATATAATCAATGCCCAAACAAAATAATCTTCCAATAGAAATCTTCATACTCCAGACACCAATTTGGAAATATTTCATTCTTATTCACTTTTCGAACTACCTATATATGTTTCATATTGGCGTTTTATTTTTATATAAATCATAAAGTGTTTTGGGAATATTGAACTGATACTAGTGATATCTCATCATTTTTTAATTCCATAACAACTCTAATTGAATAATATCAGAGAATGAGAGGTGAATCGGACAAATTGATTACTTCAATTTCAGAATTTCCAGATTATCTAGTCTCACTACTTGTTCGGAATAACAATAGAATAAAATCAACATTCCCGAGAGACATTTTATTTCTTTACCATAATGTAGCATTGATAGAATAATTATTGATCCCAATGTCGATTCACCTCAGTAGGTATGAGGAAGATCTGTTGTATGTATTCTGCTGAGA
Source organism: Cynegetis impunctata (assembly GCA_030704885.1). NCBI lineage: Eukaryota > Metazoa > Arthropoda > Insecta > Coleoptera > Coccinellidae > Cynegetis > Cynegetis impunctata. The sequence continues at coordinate 63,209 of JARQZK010003695.1, read as the reverse complement.
ACTCACAAACATAATCTGTCACAAACATTATTGATCACATTGACACATATTATTGATCATATAGGTTTTTATATTTTATAACTTATCGCACAAGAACATGTTTAGTTATTATCTAGAATTGAAATAAGTAATCATAATGGAAATAAATGTTTGAATTGACGATCTTCTCGTTTCAGACATATACGGAGTCGTTTTTTTAAGTTATTATTCGCTCTGAAAATATCTCTTCGGCGTGGTGATGCGAAAGCGTTCATGATTTTAATTCTTAAATCTTCTATATTTTCAATTTCGTTTTGATATATTCAATTTTCTAGTGTACCCCATAAGAAAATGTCAAGCGGAAAGACGAATGCTCCTATTATTTCTGTAGAAAACGTTAATCATATCTCTTTTCTGCTCTATGGGGAAACCCATTTTCAGTACTATCAGATTTTTCATTAAATACCAACGATAATTTCCAAGAAACTGTCAAAATAATGACAAGTGAGGCGAACTAAATATTTATTTTCCAAAGCATACTATGAGAATTCAAATAGTTCAATCATAATTGTTGTATATAGCAACAGAATTCCCATGAATTTGCTGAAAAATGTAGGTAGTTCGGAAAGTGAGTATCAATGAAATATTTCCAAATTGGTGTCTGTAATATAAAGATTGCCAGTCGAACGTTTTTTGTTTGGGCAATGATTATGTGCACATACACGTACTAGGAAGAATTTCGCATTTTCGTACATTGATCATGGGTTGCGTGAACCGAAATGTGGATGACTTCTTGAAGAAGACATTCTTCGTCGAATAATGTTGATTATCTTCCAAATCCTAGGCATTCTATACCTTATCCTATGATATTTTTTTAATTAGAGCTGAAGTTTTAAAAAAATGTTGAAATTTTACTGGTAATAGTTCAATATTTCCAGAACACTCTGTAAGTCAGATGAAAATACTACGTGAATATATAACATGACTCTTGGCATTCAAAAAAATGCAATAAAAAATACAGGTCCGTATTTGAAAATTGAAAGTTGAGGGTGGCCCTATTTATATGACACCCTGTATATAATTTTTATTCAGATATTTAGATAGCCTACAAAAAGTGGCAATGAAAAAGTGATAATTGTTTTGAAAACAATTCATTAAATAAAAAGATATAGGCAAAAAAAGGATTTCGAAATTTTCGATTTTTTCTATATAACTCCAGAACTAAAGGAGCTAGATTAGATTTTTTTTATCCATATAACTGACCTCTGAAATATGCTACTTTGCCCCCATTTAACCATCGCTCTATCTCTTACCGTTATCGGAATCCCCATGCATATACTCGAATTTGAATAGCCCTGTATATATATATATAGAGAGAGAGAGAGAGAAACAGCTTTATTGTCTTATAAAATTACAAAATTTTGTCGACAAAGCACATACCTATAAAAAATTGAAAATAAAATTTAACAATGATAACTAATTAAACAAAACACACTTTCAATCGTTGAACAAAACAAGAATCTATTAAATAGAAGAACAAAATAGAAAAACATTTATCAGTCGATTATGTATAAACATATGTTAAGAATCAACATATTTGTCAACTAAACTTATTATACAGATATAAAATTTTGTATATTACAAAAAAAAAACAAAACATTAATATATGTTGCTACTAAATGTGGATCTCAAGGGTCTATGTTACATTGTGAAATTCAGTTACAGAATAAAATTCTGCCACTGAGTAAAATGGTCTCTCCAAAAGAAAAGCCTTAGTTGAACTTCGGAACTTATTGTACGTACTCAAGGATTTTAGCTCCAATGGTAGATGATTGTATAACTTTCCGGCATTGTAGGTAAAGGAGTTTTTTGTTAAGACGGAGGTGGGCGTTATTAAATAAATATCGGTATCTGAATTTCTTGTGGGATATCTATGATTTGGTCTTTCTGAATAGTTATGAATGTGTTTGCGAACCAAACAGACGGATTCGAATATGAATAGTGAAGGAAGAGTTAGAATTTTGAATTTTTTAAAGTAGAATTCGCAATGTGTCCTTCTGCTCAGATCAAACATATAACGAATTGCTCTCTTTTGCAATCTGAAAACAGACTCAAAGTGGGAGAGGCTGCATGAACCCCAATATGGCAAACCATAACGAAGGTGTGATTCGAATAAAGAAAAGTATGTCGACAACGCAGCAGAAATTGAAAGCTCTCTAGAAACCGTTTTAATGGCGAAACATGCAGAAGATAATTTTTTTGTTAATATGTCTATATGAGTAGACCATTTGAGCGACTCATCAATATAAAGACCTAAAAACTTCCGCTGAGTTCACTGTTTGAATTGTTTTATTGTTTAGGGTAAACAGGTTGTAGGGTTCCTCTGTAAGACATTACTACAGTTTTATCTGTGTTGAAACAAAGTCCATTTTGAATCAGACCAGGCCTTAATAGCCATCAAATCATTACTTATAATTGACTGTAAGGCTTGTATATCAGAGTTACTCCAAGTTACACTTGGTGTCATCAGCAAAACAAAGTAATTTCTACCACTTATTTTCAAGTCCACAATATCTGTTGATGAAAAGAAGAAAGAGAATTGGTCCTAAACCGAGCCCTGAGGTACCCCACTGTCTATTGGTAGATTTATTGAATTCTTACCATTTGCTCGTACTATTTGTTGCCAGTTAGTTAGGTAAGATTTAAACCATTCTTAAGGAGACCCACGTATGCCATAAAACTGAAGTTTTCGTACTAAAATTGCATGGTTAACACAATCAAAGGCCTTTGCCTATATATATATATATATATATATATATATATATATATATATATATATATATATATATATATATATGTATATATTTATTTAATAAACGACTGCCTGGGAAACTATTCGAAAAATAGAAATAAATCAAACAATCCACTAGGTGGAACTGGCTACAATTCACCCTTGAAACGGCAAAGTTGGCAACACATGGTAGGTCTGACACAAACGGTTGAAACAATAATACACAGCTCCTTCGGAATTATTGGAAATCTGTACTGTCTATCAATCTAATATTGGGAATCTCCCATTACCTGCTAACAATTTTCAAAACAGAAACGACAGCAGCTAGATTCATTCTGACCAAACATCTTCAATTATCATGGAAGCATCCAAGTATCGATACATTCATATGTCCATTGTAACAAGTGCTACAACGTTAGGTATAAAATATTGTCAGCTAATAAAGAGGCATTTCATGATTATCATACTCGGTTAGTAAACAAATCAATGCAATGCCTTAGCAGCGGCATGACGATATACCGTGAAATTTAAAATTGGAGACATCCTGTCTATAGCAGTTTAATAACTGCTTTGCACCAAAAGTAGATAGAAACCGGATTGGTGGCTCCGTAAGAAACACGAAACAGGAAGACATATTATTGAATATCAAGGGAAGAACACGAGAAACACATAGTGGCAGTTAAAGAAAATCCTGAAACTAGTGCTAGAAGGCTGGCTTCAATGTATAAAAATATTTCAAAATCTACCGTTCGAAATATTCTGCATTACAAGAAGCAAATTTTTCAGTTCGTGTCAAATTTTCTAATCAGATGCACAATCAAAATAATCGAAACCCTAATTTCTTTCTCATATTTTATTCTGCGGCGAAGCTACTTTATGAAGGGATGAGTCCTAAATAAATATAATGCTCATCAGTATTTAAAAAAAGGGGTTTATTGTCTAACAGGAGTAATCCCAATTATAAGACAGATATAATATGGTTTACAGCTATGAATAAGTATAAGTATAAAAGCAGAACAACAGAACAATAGGTATATAATACACAGTGATACATACAAAACATAATAATAGTATATTATTCAACGAGCACAAAATGATTGCTATTTTTCACGAGGGTGAAGTTCAATTCACCCGAGTGAAAAATTGTAATTTTGTGCGAGTAGAATACTATACTTTGTCCACGACTTCCTCGAAAAAATTTGTAATAATCTGCATTTTCAACAATAGAAATAGTTATCAAAAGCGTTGACATAACATTTTCTGTGTTCACTGAAAACTGCATACTCACGTAAACGTCAACTATTTCACTTGACATCGATTCCATTCCTTTCTTTCACTCTGATAAAAATGAAATAGATAATTTATTAGAGTAAATATTCAATAAGTTGGGCATTATATTAAATATTAGTTTAACAATTTGCCTAAAAGTTATCTTAGTTACATAAAACCTAAAAATCTAATAACAATACTATCCTAACAATGTGAATGATAGTCTCAAGTTTGGACATACGTTTTGAGTGTGACGTCATGCAGTGTATAATAAACCATTATACACACTAGTGAATAATAGGTATAATTGTACTTCAGGAAGTACACGTATAATGAATGATTTATAGTATAGTCGACAAAATAATATATATTGTAGAATTCTAATTGACTTGGCAGTACAGAGAGTTTGAACACGATGTATATATATCACCCCTACAGTAATTAGACTTGCATATTAATTAACTTGTTACGAATTATATACTTGAAGCATCTAAATGGAACAATAAAAATATCACATTCTGAATAGAAACTATTATAAATTTTACAGATGTTATAAACTGGGGATTTTATTAAAACATTGATTCTTGGCAGAGGCAAATAGAAGCAAATTTCGTTTCTACTACTTAGTCTCGGAACGTGAAAATCTAATTGAGATAACAAATCTGGACAGTCTATCAGATTATGAATCAATTTATTAATGAAGATACAAGCATAATATGTTCTTCTGTTTTCCAAGGATAAGAGGGAAAATCTATTTAGCAACACTCTATTATCAATTCCTTGGAATGGGTATACTATACTCCATCCAGTTTGTATGCCATGTATTTCATAAAAACTCTTTGACAAGATTCGAGTTATTGAATATGCACATTGTATATAGGCGACCAGATTAGGGAGCCATATTCCAAACGGGATCGGACAAAAGCTTGATTTTGAAAGTCTTTACACGTCCTGAAAATAAGTCCAAGCATTCGTTTTGCAGATGTAATTTGATTAATTTGTGACGTGACGCTGAGTTTCTGATCGAAAATGATGCCTAAATCTTAAGTATTCTCATGAACTCCAATCCAGAAAGTAGACGAGAAAATAGTATAAGTTTACGACAAATGTTTGTATAGGACTTCTTGAACAATGTTCACTAGGACCTGTGCCACGTCCTGATTGTCTGAATGGGAACAAGTATCTTAATTATTTGCAAAATACGTCACTCGATTAATTAAAAGGCATTCCTCTAGATATTCCACAAAATCTATGGTTTCTAAATTACTGATATCCGACGCACTTCAGAATGGAAGTTCGCGAATTTCTGAATGCAACTTACGGAGAAAAGTGGATCGGAAGAGGGGGTCCGATTGCTGGGCCATCAAGGTATTAAATTTATGTAGATCCTAGCGATGTTTGTGTTTGGGAGTTCTTAAAGTCACTATAGTTTATTCTCAACCAATACAAACTCGAGATGAGCCTTATGAACGAATTCAAGAAGCCTGTAAGGAGTTCAGAAACAAAAGAGAATTTTCAGGAAGATTCAACAATCATTACAGGAAATAATCAATGTGTCCATTGAAACTAATAGCCGCCATATGCAGAGTATTTTTAAATTGAATTTTGTTTGGTTTTAGTCCTCAGCCTACAAATTTTAAATTTCGTTAATTTCCAAAGCCTCCTGCGATATAAGGATAACATTTTTCACTTTGTGAATATTTTCCAGTGAATAATAATGCAACGAAAAAATACAAAAATTTCAAATTGATTTTTCTCGCTAACGTAACGTCCTAGTCGTTCAAAACAACAGTACTTTTCAACATAGAATTGTCTTGACTTTTTAATTCAAAAATTAACAAAAAGAAGATGAAGAAAATTGGTTTAAAAATATCAGTGGCCCCTCTCAAATATAACGGCTTAGATTAACTGAAAAATGATATTAACATTACAAAACCTCAGAAAATATCTAAGTTTGATACTTCTGGATAAGCAGCAATTTTAATTATTTTGAAAAAATGGAAACTAATTTTGGATAAGATTCATGCCGGCATGAATGAACGGCCGTTTTCGATGGCCCATTTAGTCTCTGAACATCTATATATTATGTATATCTGAAGGAATTCGCACTATTGGTTAAACGTTGTTCAAAGTCCGCATACAATCAAAATACATAGTCCAAGTGCAAAAAATTTGTTACTACTTTCAGATAGAGTAAAAATGATTCGAAGAAAAAAGGTATTTACAGAATAACAGCAAACAGCAGCAGCAGTGAAACTGGAACAGAATCAAATTCCACGCTTTTTCGGATAATTACGAACGGTTGGCATAACAACCGTTGGTTGACGCTTGGAGCATTTCTAAAGCGAGTTCCAGCTTCAACATGAGGTTCCATTTAATACTATCTACTTTGGAGAAATCATAGGGAAAAGGTGCGTTTTCGTTGCAGAGTCGGCTGTGAAAATTCCAGAAAATGCTTAAGGCGAACGTGCTTTTCGCTTACGTCAATACCCAAAGGTATTTGAAACAGAGAATGATTTCATAAGATGAGAGGTTTCTATTGTTTAGTATATTATATATATATATATATATATATATATATATATATATATATATATATATAAGGGTTGTAACGGAGGCCTCCTTAGCAGAGGCGGATGCGGAGGTGAAAGTGGAAAAATATTAATTCATGATTTTTTTGAAGTGATAGATAGTCAAAAATCTTCATTGCAATAATATACAACGCATGCATATAATGTATACCATACATACTAGTAATGAAAATTAATAAAAGTCATATTATATTTCACAAACAGTTTTGCAGGTTTTTCACTTTCCATAAATCAAATCAGCTGAACTAAATAATTGAAATTGCCGGCGCCGATAAGTAAATGCGAACAATGGAACGCCCCCCCCCCCCAAACGGCCAAGGCCTCACTCTGGGAGCTACTCGATTTACCATTGCCCAAAACACCAGTACCTTTTGCCTTTTGAATATCTAAAAGTCGGGCCTGGATCCGCGCCTGACTTAAGTAGGGGTTTCCATCAAGTGGTTAATTTTGTAAAAAACACATTTCTTGCTGAAAATGTAACTTTATTTGTAGTTCAATTCAAGTAAAAACTCCGTTTACTTGTGGAACACAATGTCACTGAAATGACCGCCACGGCTACGGTTACGAATTTCCATTGTTTCTTAGAAGTGCTGCATCACTCTGCCGCACATTGGCTACTCTATTTCGCGAGTAACAGCCTGAATATTATGCTTGATGACGGCGACGGACTGGTGACTTAACCGCACTAACTTGGCCAATTTCCACAAATTTCTTAATTAGCTTCACAATTGCTGTTCGCTTCATTCCGACCAATAATATACCACGAACAACGCGGAATCCTCACTCTAGCTGTGGTGTGTTTTTCCTATTTACATTTTTTGTTGGAGAGTATAGTTTCCACTTCACAATCAAAAAAATAGCATTGCATGAATGGTCAGTATCAAGACCCGTTTTACTTCTATTAAAAACAATGTGATAAATATAATAGTTATTTATGTACCAAGTGCGTTATATATAGTAACGCGCGTGGTGCAATCAAGATTTTATTTTTCACGAAAAAATTATTTTATTATAATGAAAAATCGATTTTAAAATGGGTTCATTGCTCCTATACTTTCCATTTTCCTTCCCATAGTAAGCATGTCATTTGTTGATATTTTGACGTTTGTGAATATGTTTGTCATCATATTTAGTGAATGCCTTGCTGCTTTCTTTGTGTAGTCTTATAGAAATAATGGAAATGAAAATGAATTTTCCCAAGAATATCATAGCAAATGCAGCCAAAGCTGCGAATAATTCATTACCGGAGAAATCCAGAGTCGTATACGACAAGGATTATGAAGTATTTAATCAATGGAAGTTGCTTCATTTCTCTTTGTACAATTAGCGGACGTTATGCCTGCTCATAGCGCCCTAGGGCATAATGAGTGTATTTATAGCAACGTATCTAAGGTAAAATCAACAAATAATATACAAGTGAAAAATGAGATAGATAAATAAATATATATCTATATATATATATATATATATATATATATATATATATATATATATATATATATATATATATATATATATATATATATATATATATATATATATATATATATATATATATATCAGGGGCGGCTAGTCAAAGGAGGCTAAGGAGGCTAAGCCTCCTCAATAATATTCCGTGCATCACTAATATATTATATTGAATAGTCAGCATTCAGCATATTCATATTGATCAAAATCATATTATTTTATGCACCTACCTTCCATTCAACCTACATTATATAATATCTTTCAACCTACATTATATAATATAATTTACTAATTACGATAGAAGGTATTTACATTTACTGCATTTAATTCATTTCAAGATTTGTGGCAACGCTGCGGAGGCATGGAAAGGTATATTCTCAACGTTCATTATGCCTGCCACAGAAAAGCAAACAACGGTGCAAATACTCCGAATGAATACTTCATTGCAATAGAAAAGCAAAACACATGTAAATGGCAACACGGATAGGAACCCAGTCTCATACAATGTCGACCAATCACAACTATAGAATTTCGCGTGACATCGGGTGAATTCGTTGGAAAGCATTAATTGAATCGTAGTGTGATCGTAGTTACTAATGGCAGCGTGTTTACTTATATTGCTCGCGTATTGTTTTAGAATGAGTTTGGTTACTGAAGTTAATTTCAAAAATTTCAATGGTGACTTAGTGCAATATTTGTTATCCCATAACTTTAGTGCACTAAGTTATGAGGATAAAGTTTTGATAAAAACATTGCGACCTACCCCTGAATTAAACAATTTGGTGCAGCGTAACAGACAACAAAACCGCGGTTTTAATACAAAGAATTATGAGACATCCTTGCCTAACCGGATCACAGGTAAAAAATAAATTATTTTGTTGGCAGTGTTTACTTTTCACTAGTGAAAATGTCTCTGTTTGGGGCCGCTTAGGATTTGAAGATTTAATTCTATACCTAGTTGAAAGTGAGGAATTTTTCACCGATAAAGTAACTTTAAATACAGCACGCGGATTAATATCTTACTTACAAGATAAGGAATTTATATATTTTTCAAACATCTTTAAATTAATTTTTGATCAAACAGAAATAGTTTTTCAAATCTTACAGTACAAGTTTTCAGATGTAATTTACTCACGAAATCGGCTCAAGTTTCTTTTGGAAAAAATTTCAGAATTTCGTGCAGAAGTTTATTTTGAAAAACTATTTTCTGTATTTCAAACTACTGATGATACGACTCAATTTAGCCCAAAACGAAAGTAATTCAGTTACGCAGATATGGAGCTTCACTATAAGCAAATATTTTATGAAATTTTGGATACTATTAGGGGTCAAATAGAAATAAGGTCCTCTGATTTGAAAGAACTGCATTTCTTCGACTTACTCAATAAAAATTTGTTAACCGGATTTTCGGCTAATTTTCCAGATAACCTTTTGGAAAATTTATGTCAAAAATACAATTTTTTTGATAAGGTGGCCATAAAAAGTGAACTGTGTGTTGTTTATAATGACAATGAAATCTTGGGGAAAAATGAAAATCATGAGAGGACTATTAAATACCTTTTTGATAATGATTTGAATCAAGATTTACCCCAAGTTTATAAACTCTTATGTCTAATTGTTTCTATCCCGGTGACATCAGCTTCCGTAGAGCGCTCGTTTTCCACTCTTAAGAGAATTAACTTATTCACGAAATTCAATGAGCCAGGATCGTTTGAAAAATATTAGTTTGTTGTCTATTGAAAAGGAATTGGTAAAACTTTTGGCGAAAGACAAAAAATTTTATGAGGATATTATAGATCATTTTGCTAAAGTTAAAGATCGCAGAATCTCGCTAATCTTCAAAAAATATATAATATATTTGCTCTCACCAGCTGTTAACAAATTCGTTAAGTAGGTAGGTAGTTACCTATTTTGTGAAAGAAAAAAATTTGATGAATAGATGAATTGATTAATTGGCTGAGAAGAGTTTTTGTGAATATTGTAAATAGGAGTTGTAGGTCTCAAGGTAGACACTCGAAAGTGAAAACAAATTAATAGCTTAGGGTGCTTGTTTTTACTTTGATTTTCTTTTAAATTATAAGGCGGTTGACCTTGAAATCCTAAAAATATAGATAATATATATATATATATATATATATATATATATATATATATATATATATATATATATATATATATACATACATATTAGGTATATATACATATATAGTGTTAGGTAAAAAATCAAGGGGTTATTCCTTGTCTTATTCTAAGACTATTTTGCCCTTTTATTTCTGAAAAACCGCTTTGTTTCGAAGATACACAGACTGAACATATATATTTGTTGATATCATAATGTAAATAAAAGTATGGCGTACGCCATACTGAATCAAGATTTACCCCAAGTTTATAAACTCTTATGTCTAATTGTTTCTATCCCGGTGACATCGGCTTCCGTAGAGCGTTCGTTTTCCACTCTTAAGAGAATTAAAACTTATTTACGAAATTCAATGAGCCAGGATCGTTTGAAAAATATTAGTTTGTTGTCTATTGAAAAGGAATTGGTAAAACTTTTGGCGAAAGACAAAAAATATTATGAGGATATTATAAATCATTTTGCTAACGTTAAAGAT
>JARQZK010003695.1:25000-47500 GCA_030704885.1 Cynegetis impunctata | reverse complement strand
AAGTTTTTACATAAGATAAAATTTCTTCTTCAGGTCGCTCATTCAACAATATCAACCATATAGAAAAATCGAGAAAAGATACATCAAGCATTTGATAGTGGCGATATTTCGTTCACCATGAAAAAAATGAGATATTGTAATGAATCAGCAGTGGATGAGGCACTGTTAAAGTGGTTTAAGGTAAAAAGGAGTCAGAATGCAATACTGACAGGTCCCATTCTAATCGGAAAGGCTGAAGATTTTGCGAGGCAGCTTAAGATTGATTTAACGTGTTCACGTGTATGGATTCAGCGATTTCAAAAGAGGCACAATATTGTGTGTGGAGCAGTTAGTGGAGAAGCGGCAAGTGTACCTAAAGAGGTTTGTGAAAATTGGTTGTCTGCTGTATGGCCTAATTTACGCAGGGGGTACAGGGATGAAGAAATTTTTAATGTAGATGAAACAGGGTTATTCTTTCGAATGTTGCCAAATAAAACCATGAAATTTAAGGGTGAAAACTGCGTAGGCGGAAAAATGTCTAAGGACAGGCTAACTGTTTTGGTTGGAGCTAATATGACTGGTACGGAAAAAATTAAACTTTTGGTTATTGGGAAGGCCAAATCTCCACGCTGCTTTAAAAATATAAAAACCCTGCCTGTTGATTACGAAAGCAATGCAAAAGCCTGGATGGTTGCTTCGCTGTTTGAAAAGGCAATAAGAAAGTGGGACAATAAACTGTTTAGACAAAAGAAAATACTTTTGTTACTAGACAACTATATATATATATATATATATATATATATATATATATATATATATATATATATATATATATATATATATTTATATATATAAATTACTATATATAGATAAATATATATATAAATATATATTTATATAAATATATATATATAAATATATATATATATATATATATATGTATATATATATATATATATATATATGTATATAAATATACAGGGTGTTCCAGAATAACGTCAGAAAATTTCAAGAGGTTATTCCTGAAGACATTTAAAGAAAAAAAGTTCCTATGAATGTAGGTCCGCAAATGCTTCCTTACCGAAATAAAGGATGTTGAAATTTTAAAAAAAATTTATTTTTTTTCAACATCTTCGAAACCACTAAAGCTATCACAATGAAGTTTGGAACTTTGTTATAGCTTCCCAAGCTCTATACACTAGTGTTTTAATTTCTTCCAAAACTGTTCAGGGGCAGAGATACAGTGGTACCGTGAATTTCATTAGCCCATATTTTTGAGGGAGGGCATTATTGACAAATAGAAAAGAGATAAGCAATGAATTTGAAGTCTATTGAATAAATTTTGTTTCTTGCTTCAATTTGAAATTCTCAAGCGTTTTGTTTTTGAAGAAATAGAAAAAAGCGAACACTTATATTGTTATTCAAAATACTAAATCTAATTTTGACATAAGTTCGGCATTGCAATAGCGAGTACCTAGTCGAGGCAACAAAATTTTTAATTTTTAAATACTTTTTCCAGGAAAATGTTTTAAAGGAATTATACTTAATTATCTTGAAAACGCTTGAGAACATCGAATTGAAGCAAGAGAAAATATTAATTTCAAAAATTTCAAATATATTTTTATTTACCAATAATGACCTACCTCAATAAATGAAACCCACGGTACCCCCCCTATTGTCCGTTTCATAACAGTTTTGGAAAAACTTCCACAGTAGTTTATAGAGTTTAAGAAGCTATAACAATCTTCTAAAATTCATTTTGATAGCTTTCGTAGTTTAGTAGATATTTAAAAAAAATTACATTTTTTTTAAACTTCAACACCCTGTATTTCGACGAGGAAGCATTTGCGGATCTACATTCATCTACATTTTTTTCTTGAAATGTCTCAAAGAATAACTCCTCGAAATTTTCTGACGTTATTCTGGAACACCCTGTATATATACCTATATATTTATATATATATATATATATATATATATATATATATATATATATATATATATATATATATATATATATATATATATATATATTCAATTTCATGACGCAAGGAGCTGAGGATTACCGATATGCAAACAAATAATAAGTAACTAATTCGAACGTAATTAACTCGCTATTCAACATAAGTATATAAGCTTCAAAAAAATTTGAAGCTTTTTGCTGCTTTAGTTTCGGAGTTTGACTGAATATCTGAGATTTAAAGAAATTCTCTCCATGTTACCGTTTATACTTCTTATCTATTATACGCGGAATATAATGAAAAATAATGAAAAACTAATGTATACATTTTAAGTTTGATTGAGTATTAATTCAACCAATTCATGCTTTTTTTAAAAATAATTTTTCGAAGATTATATTCCTTGTCAGCAGTAATGAGTTATATAACCAAATATCCACTAAACGCTGAAAAATATTCAGTTATAATATCACAAGAGCATCGAAAATAATCGATTATACTTCCGAGTCACGAGACGTATTTTGCGAAACATCCACGAGAGCGCAGCTCGAGGGTTGTTTTAAGAAAATACGTCGAGTGACGAGGTCAGTATAACGATTATTTTCGATTGCTCGAGTGGTATTCGTTACGATTATATAACGAATAAAAATTATCAATTTTTTTTGACAAACGTCAAAACATCGTCAATATGAAAACATTCACATTTTGACACGAGGCGAAACACCAAAACGATATATCACGTCGTCAAGGGTATATTCACTTATCAATACGCAGTAGTTATGCAAAATTCACGGATTCTATTGACTTATTCATACATGAGTTATATAATCAGTAATAATATCACAAGAGCATCGAAAATAATCGATTATACTACCGAGTCACGAGACGTATTTGCGAAACACCACGAGAGCGCAGCTCGAGTGGTGTTTTAAAAAAATACGCCGAGTGAAAAGGTCAGTATAATCGATTATTTTCGATTGCTCGAGTGGTATTCGTTACGATTATATAACGAATAAAAATTATTAATTTTTTTTGACAAACGTCAAAACACCGTGAATATGAAAATATACATTCATTTTGACACGAGGCGAAACACCAAAACGATTATATCACGTCGTCAAGGGTATATTCACTTATCTATACTACGTCGTTATGCAAAATTCACGGATTCTATTGGCTTATTCATACATGAGTTATATAATCAAATTTATGAAGTAAGTAACAAGTTATTTTTGACTTGTATGAGCGTGTACGTTGATTATTTTAAAAAACTGATACTTTTTCACAAAGGTTGGTTAGAGTTCTAGAATTTAGACTCGAGAGCTTTCCTTCGATACACTGCAATAGTATGTATTTTATGTAATAAATACGTAATAAATACGATTAAAAAAACTGTAAGTGTCATCAGAAATTTGACTGGTATACAGTTCTCGCTTGCTTTTAACAATAACGCTTGAGCAGCAGAGCTTCGTCACAGAGGTCGTACTTTCCCGTTGCATACAGATTCTCAACCCCCTAAGTAAATCTGCAAGTGCTGAAGATGCACAAGGTTTAACAGCCAATAAGAACGCTTGAAATTTCTACATGAATATAATGAATGAGTGTAAATTTTTGAAACAAGATAAGAAAACCTACCTAACATCATTCGAATTCACGTACAAACCTTCAGCTTTCTAATAATAAATGAATTTGGAGTGGCTGTAGAGACGCGCAGTGCTCGAAAACCGAGGGGTGTTCAACCACCTGCAGTAGGTGTACAAATTACCTGCAGGACACAAAGAGGAGCTGCAGTACAGGTGCAGGACCTGCAGTACAGATGCAGGACCTGCAGTACAGGCGCAGGACCTGCAGTACTTGCAGGACAAGTGAGAGATTCATTGCAATTTTCATATTGCAAGCTTTCTAATTCAACTAAATGAGTGCTAAATATTCGGCTTAATATGAATTTTTACATGTTTTCATGAATTAAATTTGATTAGGATCTTTGCATCACAGTAATTGATCTTGGTTCTCATATAATTAATTCAATTGTTGAATTTTTTTTGGAAGTTGATCTTCACTGTATATATATATATATATATATATATATATATATATATATATATATATATATATATATATATATATATATATATATATATATATATATATATATATATATATATATATATATATATATATATATATACATATTTTTTAAATTTTCATAAGAAAGTTAAATTTCCACAAATTAGAAAACTGTTTTATTTCAAAATTTCATCCTTCAAGAATGAAAAATTATGAACTTTGTGTTCAATAATATTTGATTTAGTTCTACAAGTCTGCATTCCTTCGAAATTTTTCAGAAGATAGTTCCTTCGTGTGAAATTTTCATACAAGTTGATTACCTTCGATCGAGTAGTTTTCAACAAATTGATGCTATGTATAATGAAACATAAAATTATACTGCGCATGCGTTAACCGGATTATCTTTGTTTGTCTGGAATATGAATTTGAGCTCGGTTTATCTGAAAAAATATTCGTTCTTGACATAGGGCAATGCGTGCGAAACTAGAAGTAAAACATTATTTATCAATAGAATTAGATACCGAAAATGCTGAAATTTTCTTAAATTTTACTGCGCATGTGTATTTATGTTTCACATCTCTCTTTTGGCAACACGGAGATTGTAGAATATGATTTTCAACTTGGTTTGTCAAATTTCAATCACGATGAGCGGATGATCACCTACAATAAATTCGGAAAGCACTGCGTATTAAAATACATGGCAGGCAATGAGTCATTTTAAATTGGTTTGTCCAACTGAGAGGGGGTAACTTGCAGTAGCGATACCCGTTAGGAAGAGCGCGAATTCAAATATCTCTGATGGCGCTTTGAATCCGGTTGAAGGGATTGGTGATTAGCCGATACGGAAATTTTTTTTTCATCTCATAAAAGACAAACTTAATTCAAATCTGAGTTCTGAAGAAAATTATGATTTCGAAAAACCGCTGTATATTGAATCATTAGTTCCAAATCACTAATCTGGTTTGCGCATACGCACTGCACATAAGTAGTTTTGCTTCTTAAATTTCAAGTAGCAACAACCTATGGAAACTGAAAAACTACTCGATTGTTACGAAAATTTTTAATTTTCACTCCCTCCCTTTATGATTTCCTATTAATTTATCATATAGACATATTACTCGATTTTCGCAATAATATTCAATTTCTTCCACCTTTTTTACTCCCACCACTATTTTGTGTTTAAATTTCATATCGATTGTAAAACCGAAATCTGTATACGAAAAAAATGCATTTACATTTACTAAATTTTTAACAAAAAAAAAACCTTTTTGATTAACATCTCATTTCACCGTTATCTCCAATGGATGGATACCTACCTGTAAGTATACCAAATTTGAAGTTAATAGCTCAATTCCTTCGAAAGTTATCAAGGGAATAGACCGATCGACAGATCGGCCAACAGAATTTTTTTTTTGATCAAATTACTTTTTCTACACGTTTTTTGAAAGTTTAGGTCGATTGAGCTAGACAAATCAAAATTATGTAAAAATAAAAAAAAATAATAATATGTTGGTTATTTTCCAAAGAATGAGGAAGACTTTTTTCTGATCGCCTTTTGCGAGTGAACGGAATGACTACAAAAACACCGAAAAAAGAACTGGCCTCGTAAATGGCAAACAGAAATAGGAAATTTTAAAAGGAATGTGAAGATAATTCATAAATATATTTTTTCTAGTGAACGAGACGAAATAAATTGTGAAAATAATTTATTCAATAACTTTGATGATTTGAATATGGGAGGGAGCCTATGTCTTAGTGAAATTTAGGAGAGGAAAAATAAATACAATTTCTTATAAATCTAACTGTATAGTCCAAATCATTTTTGATGATTCATTCAAGATGAAGAAGTCTTCTAGGGTGCTAGACAACGAAAAGAGAAATTCCGAATTGAAGATTCAGATATTTCTATTGTGGCATTTTCAAACAACATAGTGAACTTACCTTTTCCAGAAATAAACGTATTAGGAGAAAGAATTAGATGTTTCTGTGGATATTCATAAAAACAAATAATTTGCTGATTTTTATGCATAAATGAAATATTTCGTTTTTTCTCATTCATATTTTATTTATCAAAGATATTTTTGAAAAATGTCCTAATATTTAATTTTCAAGGTGTAACTTGTTGATTTTTTATATGAACATGTATACCTATTAGGTATATGAAAAGAACACAAATATGAATATGAAATTAGACTTTTCATTTTCATTCTAGTTCATAAGAATTCATCCATTTATTTACTCATTCATTGAAACTGATTGCAACATATTTTGTTTCGTTGACGATAAAAGCAAAGCTTGAATCGCGAGTAAATTTTATTCAAATTTTGAGTTCACGTTCTTCTAATATTGCAGTAGGGCACTTGGTATAGTTTCAAATAATCTACTGTTCACTATATATCGGCGAAGTACATGGAAAAAAACAGGTGCAGTTCATGCAGTACAGGCGCAGGACCTGCAGTACAGGTGCAGGACCTGCAGTACAGGTGCAGGACCTGCAGTACAGGTGCAGGACCTGCAGTACAGGTGCAGGACCTGCAGTACAGGTGCAGGACCTGCAGTACAGGTGCAGGACCCGCAGTACAGGTGCAGTACAGCTGCAGTACAGCCGCTGGACCTGCAGTAGGTGTACAAATTAAGACAGGTTGAACACCCCTCGTCGAAAACCCTCAAAAACGCTTGAAATTTCAACATTAAAATTGTTGCGGTGAAAGAAATCAACTGAAACTCCCGATGAGCACTTCCCTAACATCAACTCAATCCACTTAACAAATTCAAGCAGCAGAAGCTGCGGATGAGGTGCGCATAACCTCAAAATCCATGAAAAAAACAAGGAATCTACATAAAAATGGCGGCGGCCAGAGAAAAAAGGTTATACCGCCAAAATACTTTTCCTCAGCATCGGAGTAATCCTGGAGGCTCGGTACGCTGTATCGCTTAGATTACCGTGGTTGGTGGGTTCAATTCTCACTCTTGAGTATCATACAAGTCCCTGAGATTTAGTGATTTCCCCCTGATATTACATTTATGGGTAAGATGTTCGTAGTTGACGAAGCGAATATTGTATGGAGGTCAGGCGTATGAGGACACACATCCCACCCCTTTAAGAAACAACTTTATCCACGTAAATTTTCAACTGTCTAACTCAATTAAGAGAGGATTTGGTGATGCAAAAACAGTTTTTTTCTCCAACCATCAAAAAATTTTGACATTTTTGTACTATTTTCAGGTGCAAAAGCCATCAATTCCCTTACCGTACAAAAATTTGCTCGTTGCTTCGTTGCAACACTTTTAATCCTAGGATAAAAACGCTACTTTTAATCCTAGGACTAAAAGTAATTGCATTTGAGCTCTCTAATTGAAATTTGAAGAAAAAAACATTGTCTCTTACAAACTTAGTAAAACAAACTAATTGGGCAACTATATATAGGTATTTATTTGTTATTTATATTGATATTGAATGTACAATTCGAACAATTATTGCCAAAATTGAAAGCACCACTGAAATTATCACTAACAATTTTCGAACAATTCAAAAGATTTTCATTAATGTTAGAACAACTCAAAATATTCTCCGTAACTGTTGATGAAACATTCGAGGAAATATCTGAACAGGTACTTGTACCTTCTTTGTCAGGTTGCAATATTTTTCTGGCAGTATTCTCTTTGTTGATACGTGATTCTTCAATATATCCTTCTGCTACCGTACTCGATTTCCAACCTCCATGTCTTTTAAGACAAGTGAGGTCACCGCCACCATCAATAAGAAGTGTAGCAGATGTTCTTCTTAGCGAATGTCCAGTATACTCCTTCCAATTTTCTAACTTCAAAAATTTTGCAATTTCTTGCGGCACGGCACTAATTTTGTGAATACCAACAACCATTCTTTGACACTTCCCATTAACATACTTCAAAAATAAACGACGTTCCTGTATATTTGATGGCCGTAGTGCAACATATTTTCGAAATAAACGCAAATAATTATCGCCTATAATGGTAAACAAACGAGGTTTCTTGTTTTTTGTCTGCAAAATTTTTACGACCAGGACCGAGTCCATATCTTCAATGTCATCAATTTTCAAATGAACTAGTTCGTCACAACGCATAGCACCTCCAATTCCTAATACTAGAACAACCTTTATCATCAAATATACATTATCAGGTGCCATATCCATCAGGAACCGATCCACTTCCTCCTTTGTAAAAACCCTAGACTTTTTAGGTATATATCCATCACTTTGCCTTTTTAACAATGCTCGTAATTTTGAATATTTACCAATATCCACACCATTTTTGATATCCAGTGTGGATCGCAACATTGAATACTGTGACCAAAGAGTGGATGGCTTGACGGTCTTCGTTAAATTTGAGAAATACACCATAAGAACACTCTCCGCATAGTTTTGCAAATTTTTTTCTTTACACCAATCCATGAATCGCTGATATTATGCAAGTTCATAAACTTGGCGAGATTTGGGTGGCAAAAGATTTAGATATACTGCTTCGGCACTTTCCAATATATCCGCAGGTATATTTTCATCGTGTTCGGGATTCATTTTGAAAGCAGCGTAAAAACTACTACAAAAATTATATGATTAGTACGTCTACTGACGTCTACTTGACAATCAATATTTACCAACAATACCAGATATCCATGACTACCGACTTGCTATCGCTGTTATAATTAATAGGTGTTCAAATTTATTACCAAATTATTAACGATTTTTGAATAAAACTAAATTTATTTTAATTTTGACTTGGTTGGAGAAAAAATAGTATATATCATACGGACTAAAAGTGCCTATTTTTACTCGCAATTTTGCATTCGCTCGGCTGCGCTGCGCTCCGCCTCGCAACTGCAAATATTGCTCGTAAAAAAAATATGCACTTTTAATCCTTATAATATAATATACTATTTTTTTCACTTCTATTGTTCATAATTAATTTCCACATCTATTGCCACCGGTTTGACATAATATCAAGAAAATCTCCAGAATCGTGAGATACAGGTGGTTATTTTACTCGTTACAAATATCGAGTAGAAGTTGATCAAATAAAATTACTGCCTATATCGCCCACTAGAATAGATTCTGCACATTCTACATTATACCACTTGAACTATGCATTAGATATTCAGTTCGAAAATAGAAGCGGTATATGCGTGCAAAGCGAATCGTTCGATGTTTGAATGAAAATATAAAATTAAAAAAACATTTTCCTCAAACTTAGTATCAATAAATTTTCATTAATTAACAACGATATTACAGAAACTGAACATCGTGAGTTGGATGACCAAACATCGTATTAAATGAAGAGAGACTTTTTGTGTCGTAAAAGGCGTAGAATAACGAAGTTCCTATACCATTAGAGCCCTTTCAGACTTGGATACTGTATCCGAGATACGCGTGTCCCAGATACAGAAAATACATGCGTTTATATGTACGTTTTCACACTGGATTCAGCACAGCATACCGTATCGCGATACTAAATTTCTGAATCTCGCTCATTCAGCCGCCGGCGACAGTATCCGAATCCGGGATACCGAATTATCATTGTGGCTTATGGACCTGTTCAGACTTGCATACTTTTGCGATTCAAAAAGCACAATAGAATAGGCGTACAATATTTTTATTATTTATTAGTACAAGTGAAGTGGAATAGAACGGTTTTTCGATTGTACCATGGAGAATAAAGTTTTTGATAATGAGAAATTTATAAATTTGGTAGAACCGAATTCTTGTATATGGGATACAAGTAATGAAAATCATTTCGACAGAAATATAAAACAAAAATGTTGGGTGGAAATTACCAAACAGATGTGTGAAAATTTTGAAGAAATGACAATTGTTCAACAAAATGAATATGGTAGGTATATTTATAAAAGTAATTATACAGTGCATTCAAAAAGGACTGCATAAATTCATAAGCTAAATAAATCAAATTATTATATTATTAAAAATTCTCGAAACAAGACGATTATTTGTCGAAAGCTTACTGATTTTTACAATAATCATCTCAAGATGGATAACAAAAATTAAATGAAATATTTCAATAATATTGTTTATTAGCGATGAATAATGAGTTTATTCGTTAATTTATATTGCTTTTAAGTTTTTACGGATTGCAGTGAAAACCCTTTAGATAAGCGAATTGATGTTTAATTTGTATTAATCAGTGCACTACTATCTAGTAACTGTTCGCTAACTATCAAGTAAATTGTAAGTTACGGAAATAAATTATACATGGTACACTGTAGTTAGGGCCCAGAAATATAATATACCACAGCATAGCGCACTCTTCAATGTCCATTTCATAAAAAGCACCGTACAGCACTGATATTGTACTGATAAAATTTATTTACAAAACTAAGTATATTCTAACAAAAGTATCTTGACTGTATCTGGCCTAAATTCTGTATCTCGCATACAGTATCTCGGATACAGTATCCTAGTCTGAAAGGGCTCTTAACAATAAAAAACGGCCAAGTGCGAATCGGACTCGCGCCGCACGAAAGGTTCCGTACCATTGACTATGCCACCTTTAAATATTTATTTTATTTTAATTTTATTATTTATTATTAAAGTAAATATAGAATTGAGTATTTTTTGAATATTTCAAGTGTCAGTTGTTACCATTTATTGATATCGAGCAAAAATAGGCAAAAATGGAGTTTTTTGTATGGGAGCCCCCCTTAAATAATCATTTTATTTTAATTTTATTATTTATGATTAGTGAAAATACAACTGAGTATTTTGTAAATATTTCAAGTGCCGATCTGTTGCCATTATTGATATCGAGCAAAAAAAGGCAACAAATCGCGTTTGTTGTATGGGAGCCCCCCTTGACCCTTTCCGGCCCGAATTATTTTTTTGTGGAAAAAATATTATGTATGGTTTGATAATGGTTTATTAGAGATACTCGAAGAAAATGAAACAAATTTCAAGATAAAAAACACAAGGATTATCCTGCAAGATGTGGTCACTCCACATAACCAGTAGGAACATATAACCAGTAGAAAAAATATAACCTATTTTACGTAATATAACATGAAACAGTCATGTTTCAAACACAATTCTACTTTGCACGCTGAACATTTCTTACAAATCATAGAACTCATCTGCATGAAGATTTTCTAAATATTCAGTTATAGGGTTCCCAACCCTCCCGGATTGCCCGGATGACTCCGGTAATAATGGTCAACCTCCCTACTTCCCGGGGTGACTAATTTCCCCAGTTTTTTTAAAATTATACGCAACCGCGCTCTACTAATCAAACTTCGTTTTTTTAATGATTATGATTTTGTGGTAAAAAACTGTCAAATATTAGAAGCAGAGTATATATAAATTAAAAATAAATAAATGATTGACATTTTCTTCAACCCCCTCCCTACCAAACTCCTTAAAAAAATCTCCCGGGTTGGTCCTTTCGAAAATTGGCAACCCTATTCAGTAGGTAGGTACTTCAAACTTGCTTCCTCAGAACTAAAATAAGATAACACGATTACGTAAGTGCCCAGTTGTCACTTCAGGAGGCCCCAACAAAATTAGTAATTTCGAAAGAAAGGAAACATTTACGTTCAATATATTCATGAAAATGCATAAGTAAGATATATCTAAGTAAATAACTTTGGAGCCATTTTTCCACCAATCATAAATAAAAATAACAAATTCACACAGTTTCAGCAGATCCTCTAAGTAATGTCCAACTATAGTAAACAAATGCACGTTATACGCGTTTCGACTTATTTCGGTCTGTCTTCGATGAACACGTCAAATTTTGCTATGTTAGACAACCCACAAAACACACTGGTATACTGAAATAGCCAACGAGCAGTTTTACTCATGACTAACAAACTGTGGTCTTCCTAGCTAACCAGTTGCCCTGAAAGGGTTAAATATTTATTTTATTTTGTTTTTAGTATTTGTTGTTATAGCGGCAATACATAATTTATAAAAATTTCAACTGTCTAGCTATCGCTGTTCTTGAGATACAGCCTAGTGACAGACGTACGGATGGACAGACAGACAGCGAAGTCTTAGTAATAGTGTTCCGTTTTTACCCTTTGGGTACGGAACCCTAATGAAAAAGACCTTACTTTGTTGCATATGGAACTTTTCAATATTTTTTTTAACTCACTACCCACAGTTTAACTCCAGCTCCGAACGATCAATGGGCTTGTAAACAGTGTACATTACCAAACTAATCAATTTGTTTGAACCACTGAAACTCATACACATACACAAACATCCATTTTCTAGGATTCGAACCTAGCACGCCTGCTTCACAGATCGTTACTCTACCTCCGCTCCACAAGGCGTGGGTATTTCAATACTTACGATATAATTTTAGATTATCAAATATTTTACATTTTTGTTCAGCAATCTATCCGTAAAAAGAGCCACTTCAGAAAGTTATGTAAGTGCATGGGAACTACTTAATAATGATCCAACTTTTATTAGGTTCAAGCAAACATCTATATAAACGCTCGACAACTCCTAACAAGAAAGGAAACACACGTGTTTCATTCCTCCCTGAAGTATGTGTCAGGGAGGCGGGCAGCTTGAGTTTGGGATTAACTCCTTCAGCCAGATCAGAGGATACACTTGTATGTACAAGTGCATTAAGGATAGGTGAGACGGGATATTTGTGGAACATAGGAAGTGTGGGTAGGGTTCAGAGGATTAATACTGGCCCAGCATTCGCCTTATAAGTTTGCAAGCAGTGACTTACATTACCATGAGGAAACCTCTGAAAAAAAACTCATGGCAGACCAGTCGGCCCCGGGGTTTGAACCCGAGACCTCCCAAATACTAGCCAGCGTACGCTAAGTACTCGACTAACTAGCCTTCCTCTTTCTTTCCTAACAAGAAATAATTTACTTGATGTGAACTAATTTAAGAAATTTACACGAAATTTATTATTAAATCCGGACGTACGTTTCGCCTCTACTAGTGCTTCTTCGGGGACTACAACTTTTCAAAGTCAAACTGAGAATTTACATTTTCAAATTCAGATTTGAGAGCAAACAAATACAACTTAAAATTAAATAGAATCAGAATGGCGTAGTTTGGGATGGGATATAGAATAATTCTCAAAAGACGAAATATTTTAAAATTAGAAAGTTTCATTGATTTTTTTGAACAAATATAAATTGAACATCATATTTATATACAAATATTCGAAACAAACAAAAATATAACATTATGAATATACGTGGTGTTTTCTGTTCAGCTACGTTCAAAGTATATCTGGAATATGTTGCTTGATGTTAATTGATGGTAGATAATGTTTATTATAATTTTCAATCGTTGTGATGCAATTCTTCGTTTTAATATTGTCTGCTTCCTTTTTCTTAACATTCGTCTAATTGAATATATATCTTGAGTTTATCCTCAAAATGTTTTGACTGGAGAAAATAAAGGTACGTCTCAAAGTCACAGAAAACTCATTTGAATCGATTTATTTGAAAACGAACGTGATACAAATTTGAAATCAATTGTTATCTATTTGAAATTGTTTGGTATAAATTTGATGTAGTTTAGTCTCAACTTGAGAATGTTAGTTCTCAATTTGTTTGTGTTAAGTCTCAATTTCAAGGTGAAAGGATGTAGTTGGATAGTGTATGGAACCCCGGTAGAAGAGAAAAGTCACGATATAATAAATTTTGTGTAAATCTGTAATGTAAATAAGACCAGAGAAAACAAAATAAGAATGCTTACTCTTAAGAGTTTACACTAAATGTTATTACATCAGGACGCAAGTTTCGCCTCTACCAGGACTTCTTTGAAGAAAGTGCCCGAAGAAGCCCTGGTAGAGGCGAAATATAAGTCACTATATAATGAATTTTGTGTAAATCTTAAAGACAAGTCAAAACGAAATTAAAACTTTTCGTCTTAAGAAATTTACATTAAATATTATTACATTGTGACTTAAGTTTCGCCTGTACCAGAACTTCTTCGAAGAAAATGTCCGAAGAAGCCCTGATAGAATAAGCGAAATAAAAGTCACTTTATGATGAATTTTGTGTAAATCTTAAAGGCAAGTAAAAACGAAATTAAAACTCTTCCTCTTAAGAGATTTACATTAAATAGTATTACATTGTGACGTAAGCTTCGCCTGTACCAGGACTTCTTTGAACAAAATGTCCGAAGAAGCCATGGTAGAGGTGAAATAAAAGTCACTATATAATTAATTTTGTGTAAATTTTAAAGACAATTCCAAACGAAATTAAAACTCTTCCTCTTAAGAGATTTATATTAAATATTATTACATTGTGACGTAAGTTTCGCCTGTAGCAGAACATCTTTGAAGAAAATGTCCGAAGAAGCCCTGATAGAGGCGAAATAATAGTCACTATATAATGAATTTTGTGTAAATCTTAGAGACAATTCCGAACGAAATTAAAACTCTTCCTCTTAAGAGATTTATATTAAATATTATTACATTGTGACGTAAGTTTCGTCTGTAGCAGAACCTCTTTGAAGAAAATGTCCGAAGAAGCCCTGATAGAGGCGAAATAAAAGTCACTATATAATGAATTTTGTGTAAATCTTAAAGACGAGTCAAAACGAAAATAAAACTCTTCCTCTTAAGAGATTTACATTAAATATTATTACATTGGGACGCAAGTTGCGCCTCTTACAGGACTTCTTTGCAGAAAGTGACCGAAGAAGCTATGGTAGAGGCGAAACATATATAAACGAAATAAAAACGCTTATTAGAAATTTACATTAGAGACGATATAATAAATTTCGTGTGAATCTTAAAGACAAGTCGAAACAAAATGAAAACGCTTGCTCTTAAGAGATTTACACTTAATTTTAATACATTGCGACGCAATTTTCGCCTAAACCAGGACTTCTTTCTAGAACGTGTTCGAAGAAGCCCTGGTGGAGGCGAAACAAAGTCACGATATAATAAATTTTGTGAAAATGAAATAAGAGATTTATATTACATTTTACTGCGTTGCGACGCGCGTTTCACTGCTACAATGGCCTCTTCAGATGACTAGTCTCTGATGAAGCCCTGGTAGAGACAAGCAAAGTATTTTCATTTGGTTTCGAATTTTTTTTCGAGAAATGACCTCCATTATTCAATTATAAACCACATATTTATATTTTATGATAGCAGAGTTTTATCAGCAACTCCTAAGAATGCCAACTTAATTGACCAAACGCGCTTATCCAGCACTAGAAAAAAAAATTTGAACCATGAAATGAAGTTCATTCAGCATTTTTGAAAAAAGTGTTATACTTTCGTTTCATTTTCATTAAATATTTGTTTAATTTCCAGAAAATCCATCGAAATTATAATATATATCAAAAAGCCGATAGAAGAGTTTCACATTAGTTTTATTACTTTTCGTATCTTTTCTACAGCGAATTATACAAGATTCACTTAGGTAAATTTGAAATTACAAATAATGTAACTTACTAACATTTAATAAAAATTCCGCGTTTTAGATCATAATATTTTTAGATAGCTATCTATGTGGATAAAGTAAAAAATTAATTAAAATTCACTCCACTACGGATATTTTCTATCGGAGTTATTAGTATTTACTTGTTACAATAGCAATACTAGATTTCGATTATGTTCTTGAACATTTCTTGTCAAGCACATTCAATTGTCATTTGAATATGTTATTTGCATCAGCGTTAATTAGAGTCACCTCCGAAGATATTCTAATAATTTTTTTTAAGTGGTAATTTCCCGAAAAACATGATGTATGTATCTAAAGTCAACAGTGAGGTGCAAAATTCAGCCTTCTAGGGATTTTTGGAGAATATATGGAGCTAAACAAAAATGGAGTTGTGAAGAATTGTCGCCCCCCCCGCACGCTCATCAAATTCGGTTGAAAATTTACACGTGGGTTACGTTGAGGACGAGAAAGTATCTTTTGGCGGTATTAACTATTTTCGCTAACCGCCACCATTTTTATGTAGAAATTTGTTGGGTTTTTCGTAGTTTTCGATGTTTTGCGCTCCTGCATAGTTCGTCCAGACTGAATATGAGTAACTATTAAAATTTCATTCGTGAATTGAGTTATAAAGTGCGTTTTGGTGGTTTCAACTATTTTTCGTAATTGACGCCCTTTTAATTAGAGATATCAATTTTTTTATGGGTTTTAAGGAATTGCTCACCTGCACAGTCCCTCCAAATTGACTCCGGAGTTTAAAAAATTACTGGTGTTCTTTCGTACTGAACGGAATGATCTATGTAAATAAAATCAGATAGATCAGTTTAAGCTGTCGTTCTTTAGTTTTCGATCAGTTCCTCCCTCCACAACTTAAAAGTGATCGTAAGTAATTATTCTGAACGCAGAATATCTTATATCAGTTGGAATACATTGGCAAAGTTAACCTCAAAATTTGAAGTTTATATATATTTTTAATTTCTACACAGATATGATGAAAATGAGCGCATTCTTTCGGGAATTCAGTGAATGAATGTGACCTGATTGCAAAATCACTTTCACTTCAATCAGATAAGTTCAATCAGTTGTATCAGTACGAAAGAACACTAGTATTGTATGTGAGAAATTGACAAAATGAGGGGAAAATACGACCTTAGTGGTAAAGCTCTGCTGCTCAAACGTTTTTTTCTTCTTTTGTATATTGCGTAACTATACTAACTGAAACTAATTGGAATCCTGAAAAAAGAGTATCTAAGTTCTGTTTCTTCATATGAACAAGAACTTGAAAATTTGCATCAATCCGTAACACTGAAAAGGGTATATCTCTCTCACTGAGTTGAATAAAACAAAATTAAACTGAAATTACAAGTTGAACTCAAGTTTTGTACATATTAATTGCTATAGTTATGAGCTGATATGTATTTTTACGATTGCATAAACTGAATATTATTATTATAGTAATTTCATAACTTTATAAAAAAATAAAAAACTAACTTTTCACAGGTTGAAATAAAAATCTATTGAGTAAACGCGTTTCGTCATAACATTGACTTCATCTCGTACTAAATTATGGTATTATAAAACAATTTATTTATACGAAAAATTGAATATAACAGCGGGGTTCCTAGAGAAACTAAATAACAATAAGCAATTCATTCAGAGCTATTGGTAGGTACATTGAACAGATTAAGGAGAGGAGAAGGGTTTACTTCAATCTGGTCATTAACTAGGTTTCCGGAATTTTTATATTTATTGATGTAAAGGGATTCCCAACAGTTGACTTTGTGGAGACTATTTTCTAACTGTTATATTTTATAATTATGATTGAAGGTATGTTTTCGTTGAATAAAATGGCACGCATAATTAGAGTCAGTTTTCTGCTTAATATAACTACGTTGGTGTTCGTGTATTCTTCGTATAAATAGGTTGTTATGTAATACCTACCATAATTTAGTACGAAATGAAGTCAATGACGAAACGCGTTTACTCAATAGATTTTTATTTCAACCTCTGAAAAGTTAGTGTTTTATTTCTTTATAAAGTTATGAATATGAACTTTCACCAAGTAAATGTCAATTCAATTCGACTATAGTAACTTGTAGTTATTTGATTCGATATTTTTTTTTTATGAAACAATTATAAAAAAAATGATTCCACAGAAAATAAAAATAGCAAAATCACCCCTTGGACAAATTCCTAGAAATAGGTATTTCTTTGAAATTTTCACTCCTTTGAATTTGCTGTGTGACATGCAAATATTGAAAGTATCGCAAACAGTGAAAAAAATAATCGAGCACAGGTGTGAAATATGAACGAATTCAAAATTAATGACGAGAATAATTCATGGAATTCCAAAATTTTCTTTAATTCGAAGAAGTACACACAAGTACGGCAACAGCGTGGATTTGCTTGTAGGCTAGAGCGCTTCGTTCACTCTGGCGCCCCCCCGCCGAGCCATAACCATCCCCTAGCAGTCTACACTCCCGTCGGTGTGCCGGGATCTACCTACTACGAACGGGGGAAACTGCTTGCGCGGCATTATTTTTCGGTAATAACTTTTTTAAGCAGAATTATCCCTGGTTCGTTCCAAGGATGTTTACCGTCGCGCTTTATGAGGTAGAAGAGCAAGATTTCTGATTGTTCTTGTTGTAAAGGTAATATAAGACAGCAATAATGATGACAGAATAACATATGAGGCTTATTAACTAATGATTTTTACGGATACGAAGTTATTACCTATTTGTTCCGAACTTACGTTTCTACTTAACATCAGTGTCCACCAATGAAACTATCTGAATATTGGGAATCCGACTTGAAATTTCACAGTTCATTGTTTAATTTTGAAGAATAAAGTAAAAAAAAAAAATAAAACACACTTGGCTTATGTTTCACTATATAAAAATATTTAGATACTGTATTTAGCAGTAACGAAAGTCGACATGTTTCGAGTTATGAACTCATTATCAAGGCTGACTACAGGAGAGTATTACATCCTATTTTATAAAACAGACAAAAGCAAAGGTGATACCCGAAAATCAATTTGTTCGTTTACAAGGGGTAATTGACTATTATGGGCTGAACTTATTTCGAGAATTTCAAGGAGGTCAAGGCGCTTTCCTTTGTTACCTGGATGTAACAATTGGGTTTTGTTGAAATCCAGGAAATGATTAAATTTTATGCAATGTTCGGAGAAGCCAGTGGTATTTTGACTTTTTATGTTCTTCAACACGAATGTTTATATTTCTTCCTGTTTGTCCAATATAGAAAGCAGGACATTCGTCGCAAAATATTTTGTAAACACCACTGTTTTCTCCGATGTTAGATTTTTCTTTATTATTGACCAAGAATGACTTCAAGTTTCTTTTAT
This sequence comes from Cynegetis impunctata, assembly GCA_030704885.1. Taxonomy (NCBI): domain Eukaryota; kingdom Metazoa; phylum Arthropoda; class Insecta; order Coleoptera; family Coccinellidae; genus Cynegetis; species Cynegetis impunctata. The sequence continues at coordinate 28,716 of JARQZK010003695.1, read as the reverse complement.
TTGTATAAATTGTTTTAACATTATTTTTCGATAGTCTGTTACAAATTTTGCTACTCAAATTCGGCATATAATTTATTGGGAAGTATTTTTGTTCTTCATTAGTAGTTTGCGTGGGGTATATTGAATGCAACAGATACTTTATTCGTTTTTTCCCAATGAGCTTGTCGATAAGGTTTTCATTGTAACCGTTATTGGTGGCTAATAATTTAATTGTATTAACTTCGGTTTGAAAATTTGTTTCCGATAATGGAAAAGTGAACAACCTATGTATGAACGAATGAAAAGCACTGAGTTTTATTTTAATGTGTTGGTTACTGTCGCTGTGAATTAAAATATCTGTGAAGGTTGGTTTTCCATAAATGTTGAAAGTAAGAGAATTCAAATTCCTAGCAATCTGAACGTCTAAGAAATTCAAGGTACCGTTTTCGTTTTCTACTTCTTTTGTAAATTGAATCGAGTTGTAGAAAGCATTTATATATTTAAGGAAATTATCTAACTGCCTATCTGTACCGGTCCAAATACAAAATTGGTAAAGTATATAAAACCGGGGTGCGTAGGTTCATGGAAGCTAAGAAAAAAGTGTTAATAGGATTTTACTATCCTCAATGAATGATTTTATTTCGTTTTGGAACTTTTTAGTAGGATCTATTTAGAGTTTCGAGAATTTATCTGTATTAAAAAGGATTTCAGATTTTTCAATGTAGGTATTTTTATCTATGATAGTTACATTATTTCCTTTGTCCGCTTTGCATATAACCAAATGGAAAAAGGAAACACACGTGTTTCATTCTTCCCTGAAGTATGTGTCAGGGAGGCGGGCAGCTTGAGTTTGGGATTAACTCCTTCAGCCAGATCAGAGGATACACTTGTATGTACAAGTGCATTAAGGATAGGTAAGACGGGATATTTATGGAACATAGGAAGTGTGGGTAGGGTTCAGAGGATTAATACTGGCCCAGCATTCGCTTTATAAGTTTGCATGCAGTGACTTACAATACCATGAGGAAACCTCTGAAAAAAACTCATGGCAGACCAGTCGGCCCCGGGGTTTGAACCCGAGACCTCCCAAATACTAGCCAGCGTACCTAACGTACTCAACTAACTAGCTTGGTAAATATAACCGAATTATTATCCTGAACTTTTATATACCTATTCAAAAGCCAAAAGGTACTGGTATTTTGGGCAATGGTAAATCGAGTACCTCCCAATCAAAATAATTAGATGGGGCCCAGGCTATTTGGGGGGGGACGTTCCCCCACTCTGGATCCGCGCCTGGTGGTCATACGCCTTATTTTACTCGGGCAGTAAAAACAAACTGTACGTTTTTTATCTTCAAGGACCGTATTTTCATCTACCATATCTACCTTGAGTATTTCGCAGATACTTTCTCGAAGATTTCGACGCAAACTTGGTATATATGGACTCTGCAAGAATATGGGCCAAGTCCATCATGTATTCTGCTCGTGATAAAGGTTTCCTGCCATTCTTAATCGTATTTTAGCAATATACTATATATAAATTAATTGTGGCTGAGTTTACCATTCCATAAAACACTGTTTTTTAGAGGAAATAAATATATCGGGTACACTATTCCGTCGTAAAATTGACGACAAAATCCCGAAATAACCAACACATCGTAGAATGAAATTTTTAAGCTAAATACGACAGTATTCCTTTGAATATGAATCTCAAGTTTCCAGCAGCAGTCAATAATTCGTTTTCGAATCAAACTTTATTGAAATTTTTAGAACAATGATAGAACTCCAAAATCCCTTCATCCTACTCGTACAATATTCGGTTACACCCTTATATCTAAAAATAACAATTCTGAGCTATTTGCCAGTTCAAGTCTATAGCTTGTCGATTCCTTCCTTAATGTCAATTCCTTTCAATATTATTCAATATATATTAATAACTGTATTTTAAAAATGCTATATATGGATATAAGAGACCTGGGAGTAACCTGGATGAAAAGTGGACTTTTAAAACCCACATAGAAAGAGTAAAAAATCCATCAAACAGGATGGCGAGATTTATTTCACAATCCATTTTGTGTTTATACTATAGTGAGCTCTCTTTAGTCTCTGTTATCTGGAATCCAAAACGAAGTATACATATTACACGCCTAGAAAGGTTACAAAATAGGTTCTTAAAATACCTAGGATTCAAGAACAATACCCCCATAGTTAACCACAATTACTCCAATATTCGATCTAAATTTAAAATTATATCACTTGAACATAAACGAAGCATAACCGATCTTTGTATGTCACATAAAATATTAAATAAACATTTCGATTCACATGAGCATTTGACTACAATTAATTTAAGAACTCCATTGCCCCACGTAAGAAATGAAGATTTATTTTCAGTAGATTTACATCGAAACAATAAATCTCTACAGTCTGTAGATTTCAAACACTATTCAATTCCCATAATTGTTTTCTGAATTTGGATATCTTTGTTTTGTTAATAATATCCTTTAACTTTCGTCTAAAGAACTACTTCTTAGAAATCTAGAGAAGACTAACTTTAACTTTGTTCATGTTGTTTGGGATTTCTTATGTACTATATAATTAGAATATTAAAATGTGAAGAGTGTAGGTTAAATTTGCTATATATACATAGTGGATGCTGCTCTAGTACTTAGTACTGTTTGCAACCCAAATTGGTAAATGAATAAATGAATAAATAATTATTTAGATATTTTATTCAACAAGAAAAATATCCACAGATATGATGTACAAAAATGTAAATAGGTTAGTTTTTCCAAAGCTCAAGGATAATATCATTCAATATTTTTAAAAGGCTCATTACAATTAAACTCATCAATATAATTTCATAGTAGGTACACAATATCAGTTTAGGCCATTAAGATAAGGAAAACAGAACTTTTAAAGCGGTCGATTTTTTGAGAAAGTCTGCGATTACTTTAATAATTGAGCCGAAGAAACAAATCACGTTTTCATATAATAAAATTGAGGAAATTAATAGAGACGTTTTTACTACTGTGTTCTACTAATTTTTATGTTTGGATAAGAACAATTACTTTTTTCCTTCAAAATGCAATTTTCTTTTTCATAACGAAAAAGTGAGAAAAGGCAGCAAAAATTTTATCCACCAAGATCGATTTTGGACGACTACCGAACATTTCTCTGGAGCAGATATTTCGTGAATTTCATACGAAGTTAAGTAGACTATTTCTTTGAGAAGCAAAATTTAAAAAAAATTCATCTGAAATTAATGGGAAACATCTTATCTTATTGATATTGAACTTCATACATTTGAACAAAACTAATGTCCATACCAACAAAACTGGGAAATATACCAGTCTTTCAAAATTTCGAAAAATTGTAAATAAATCCACAGAACATCGAAATGTAGTTCACTGCATATTTTGAAATGTAATTAGTACTCAGATGAACTCGCTTATATAATCTGGCTTTTATGAGTTCTTATGTTTCTGTTTCAAATTGAAAAAGAAAATTTAAATATTTTCTTAATATCTTACTTCAAATGTTTGTGAACAAGTTATCAACTTTGAAATGAAATCAAATACGCCAATTTTTATTTCAATTCTTCTTCTCGCATGGAATATTTTTATTATGGAAATTACAGCTTATTGAGAAGATGACTGGGACATCGGAGCCCAGAGCAACATCACTAAGATAGTATTTGCCCTTAATTTTTGTTCTTTTTCACATACAAATTCCTAA